>AP028454.1:10323966-10784060 GCA_036509395.1 Antheraea yamamai
CTCTTATATATACACTCATCAAAAAAGTCTAAGCAACATGTACTAATTTAAATTTTAGGATGGTTCTTCACATTATAACGTTGTATTTTATTTTTAAAATAATATATTTAGGTTTCTATGATGTAAAAATAACAGCTGTTGTCTTTATAAGTTCTTTTAATAACAGAAATGAACAATATTAGAATATACTGTAGAAACTAAGATACATAAGAAACTAAACTTTTTTCTTACAAAATGAAATTTCTAAAGAAAATGTATTTATTGTGAAAGAATAGAACAATTTAATACAAAGTATGGTCTCCTCTGCTATTCAGAACTTGCCGGCAACGATTATTCATTGAATTAATGAGACTGTTTATGTCATCTTGCGGTATTCGCTCCCAATGGAATTGTAGCAAATCCTTCAGCTGTTGGGTTGTTGTCGCTCCGTCCAAGTCCTTCAAAAAACGTCTCTGGAGCATGTCCCATGCGTGTTCGATGGGGTTGAGATCTGGCGATTGTGCAGGCCAGGGCAATACCCGGATGTTCTCCGTTGCAAAGTATTCACTGGTTCGCCGAGCTGTATGTGAACGCGCATTGTCATGCATTAACCTAAAATCGGAGCCAAAGGTTTGTGCAAATGGGTAGACATAAGGTGTGAGAATATCCTCAATGTAATTTTCAGCATTCATGTTTCCATTTACAAAAACGAGCTCAGTTCGCCTGTTCTTCATAATACCCGCCCATAACATAACTGTTGAGCCGTTGTATGGATGAACTTCCTGAACGCACCTGAGCCTTTCAGTATTTCCGGGCCGACGATACACTCGCACCCTTCTTGTATCAGGCTTAAACCCGAATCGCGACTCATCGGAAAACATAATTTTATCCCATTGTTCCTGGGTCCATGTTATGCGTTCTCTACACCATTCATATTGACGAGCGCGATTCCCGTGACGTATCGGTGGGCACCTGATTGGGTGTCGAGCTCGTAGGCCGTACTCATGCAGTCGATTTCGCACAGTTTGAGGACATACATCCACACCACTTGAAATTTGTAGCCTCAAACTTATCTCTCGAGCGGTTAACATCGCCTGGCGTCTTGTAGTCAGTTGTATGTACCGGTCTTGCCGAGTGGTTGTACTCCTTTTACGGCCTGGATGCTGTTCAGCGGGTTCTCCTGTATTATTGTAGCGCTGCCAAAGACGACAAATAACACTTCTATGAATGCCAAAATGCCAAAATACCTGAGATTGATTACTTTCCGCTTGCAACATCCCTACAGCTCTTTGCATTTCATCTGCCATCAAATGACGTCGCTTCATGACGTAAAGAATATCTAACAATTCAATTTTGTCGCTAACTTTATTTAAATGGTTGGTAAAATTATAAAATCAAGACTAAACGTAGCAATTAAAACGCACTTAAATTCAAACAAATTCGCAGTCATTTGAATTTTATGAAAAAACAAAACATAATCAAATTTTTTTTTTACAACCAGCCAGTATGTCATCAATAACAAAAAAGTTTACTTACCTACGCACTTTGTTTGAGTAAATACTTAGAAATTAATTAATATAAATGGTAAAATTTGTAATATCACGCATGTTGCTTAGACTTTTTTGATGTGTGTATTTCGTATCGGATAATTTTCAAAACTATTTCAGTTTGATAAGAGAAAAAAATAAAACCCTTCTACTTGCACGTGTAAGCGTGTATGCGTGCACGTGTGTGGAGGTGATATGTATAATGTTGTCGCAGTGATGTAAGACTTTGTGTCACTGTATCGCGCGGACAGCGTACTCAAGGGCTCCACGCCGAGAGAACAGACCTAGGCTTGAGGCGCTGCCGAGGGGGGCCTATTTTGGTGTGCGGGAGCGAAATTTACCCCCAGACCACGGCGGCGTGATCTGTGGTTACGCGGGCGTGGGGGAGAAACCCACAGTTCTATATTATTCCCACATACGGTGCTACAAGAACATTTCTCAGGTTCAAGTTTTTTCAAGATGTTTTCCTTCACCGTCACGCGATACTGTTACCAATTTAACATTAGTAAATGTACGCGAATTCCGAAAAATTCTTTACTACATGTCGGGGTTCGAACCTGCTTACATCATTTTGGAGGTGGTAGAGCCACGCTGAAGCTTCTACTGATTTCAGCATGAATGGGTCGGCTCGTCCGGGGTAGTATCACCCTCTCGTAGAAAACCGACGTGAAGTAACAGTGCTTGCATTGTTGCGTTTCGTTCGGTCAGTGAGAGCGCCGGATAACTCACCTCCCCTCCCCTTACCCCTCCCCCAAATACACAGGGTGGCAACGCACTTGCGACTCTTCTGGTGTTGCAAGTGTCTATGGACGGTGGTGATCACTTAACATCAAGTGACCCACCTGTTCGTTTGCCCCCAATGATATAAAAAAAAAATCACGCGGAATCATTTTCCACCGGTCAAAGCACTAGACAACCACGACTTACGAGTTTAGGCTATATATGTAGGATTATTTCGGATTATCCATAACCTTTGTTTATGCTAGCGCCATTTGAGTGGGTGTTGGAATTATTATTTAGTGCTCAAAACTAGACACTTTTTCAACATGTCCCCCATCTAACATAGTTCTTGGACTAACGTCACAACGGCCTTCACAGCGTGCCGTTACTATAAGTGCCAATATTGAGAGTATCGATAAAAACATACATAAATACCAGACATTCTTATGTAAATTTACCTCACAACAATGACTTCAAATTATCAAGCAAAATATAATCTATACATATAATAAGAATGTAAATCAAACGTGTCTGTACTTTTTAGATTTTTGTGAAAAAAATTGTTGTAGGTGGTTTGGAATAAATAATATAATACAATTGAATCAACTTTCGAAATGTGTGTCCGTCTGTTGGTATGAACACGCATCACCGCTAAAGTACTGCGTTCACGATAAAACCCTCAACAAGAAAATCATAAATCATATCTTCGAGTAACATTTAGTCTTGGTTTCATTAAAATTGGTTAGGTCTATCAAAAGTTAATGTAATTTTAATGACGATGCGGCGTAAGTACGAGAGAAAACGAGATAAGCAGAATTTTACGTCATAGCAGGAAAACGAACAAGTGGGTCACCTGATGTTAATTGATCACCACAAACCATAGACACTAACAACACCAGGGGAGTCGAAAGTGCGTTGCGAGCCTGTATTTGAGGGAAGGGGAGGGGAGGTGGGTTACGCGGCGCTCTCACTGACCGAACGAAACGCAACAATGCAAGCACTGTTACTTCACGTCGGTTTTCTATGAGAGGGTAGTACTCCGGGCGAGCCGACCCATTCATGCTGAAACCAGTAATAGCTTCAGCGTGGCTCTACCACCTACCGAATACTCTACTTAATACAATTAGATGACTTTATTAATCACTGTTTGTTTTACATAAATTTCCACGCGGACGAAGTCGCAGATACAGTTAGTTTTGTAATAACTAGGGTATTCTTTTTAAACTCATACTGCCAACAATTTATTGACCAGTGCATCTTAAGGTCTACATAATTGGTGTGGGGCGTATACCCTTAGGGTTTTAGACTGTCTAGTAATTAATAGCCACTAACAACTCGACTAATATTAATCAACTTTTGCATACAAGAACAGAATAGAAGATGTATATCATATAATTGTGGCATGTGCCCGTAATGAAGCAGAAAGGCGAGAGTACTGCCTAACAGTAGGTAAGGATTTACGTTGCGTTGGGGTCTGTAACGGCATTTTGGCTTCACCTTTGTCGGATGAAGGCAGGATGCTGTACAGGTTAGTCAATGTTGCTATCAATAGGAGGTAAATAATGATTATATGTGTGTAGTATTTATTATATATGCCTTCCAATAAGGTTGGCATGGTCGCTTTGTGACCAAACCCTTATAAATAAAATGTATGTAGGATTACAGAAAACGACATACGTTACTTTTTATCTAGAAAATAATTACTATTTCCGACGTTACCTAAAGAGAAATCGCGCGAAAAACCTAGTACACTATAAGTGCTATTCAAATGTCTCACATCGTCTCGAATGATGTCACAGTGACGAGAAATATTAATGTCAGAGATTCCTAAGCAAGGACACTTTATTCTCGTCTAGTTTCTGTTTGCGACATCGCTCGCGTTTCTGTACATTTCGCTTCTTTAATAATAATAAAAAAAGTCGAGGCAGTCTCATGAGGACTGCCGACAGAAGTGAAAACTCAAAACATTATATATTTGTACGTATGTATATTTATCTATACTTAATATTATAAAGAGGTAAACTTTGTGAGTTTGTGACGATGTAGGGGGTAATCTCAGGTACTACTGCTCCGATTTGAAAAATATCTGTCAGTGTTAGATAGGTTATTTATCGAGGAAAGCTATAGGCTATATATCATCACGCTAAGACCAATAGGAGCGGAGTACCAATGAAGAATGTTTCAAAATCGGGGCTTTTTTCCTCTTGACAGTTTCCACTGCGTGTTAGCGTTAGCCCGAAGTAACTATTCCACGCGAACGAAGTCGCTGGCAGAAGCTAGTGTTATATATGTATTTATTTTATTATAATATTGTATACATGTATATATTGATTTAACCATTTTCTTCTGTTTTGTTTGTATAGGCATTAGCTACAAACGTTTTTTGATTAACATCAATACCGCTGGTTAGCTGGACGAAAATGCCTTATGGCATTAAGCTCGCTAGTGTACAAACCAAAAGTGCGATAAATAATTTATTCATTCATTCAGAACAATGGAATAAATGTGTTCTCTTTAGAATTTTCATAATAATTATAGTGTGAACGACAATATTTAAATTTCAGAATTGGTTTATTGAAATTATTAACATTAGTGTGGTTTTCATATCTATCGGCACTCGGAACAGTAATTATATACATTTTTACAAAGTCTATTAATCAATCAAACGTATGAAGAGCTGCAATATATCAATATTACACGTATACAAGCCCCTATACTACGCGTCGCTAGTCTGACGCGAGCCAGGAAGCGCAATACGATCACGTTCACGTAGCATGTCATGACGCGAAATTATAAATTTATATCCTGCCACAAATATCGCACGACGCGCCTAACAAAGTTTTCAGAGTTCTCACCAGATTTTCTTTTATATCATAGGAGGCAAACGAACAGTGGGTCACCTGATGGTAAGTGATCACGACCGTCAATAGACACTTGCAACACCAGGGGAGTCAGAAGTGCGTTGCCATCCTGTGTTTGGGAGGAAGGGGAGGAAGGGAAGGGGGAAGGAGAGGAGAGGTAGGCCTCCGGCGCTCTCACTGACCGAACGAAACTAGCAGCTAGCTAACTAGCTAAATGCAAGCACAGTTACTTCACGTCGGTGTTTCTGTGTGTCGGGTGGTAGTACCGCGGGCGAGCCGACCCATTCATGCTGAAACCAGTAATAGCTTCAGCGTGGCTCTACCACCTACCAACATATATCTAACTAGCCTTTGCCCGCGACTTCGTCCGCATGGAATAGTTACTTTGGGCTAACGCTAACACGCAGCTGAAGCTTTCACGAGGAAAAAAACCCCGATTTTGAAACATTCTTCATTGTTACTCCGCTCCTATTGGTCTTAGCGTGATGATATATAGCCTATAGCCTTTCACGATAAATCATTACATAGTATAAAACAAAGTCCCCTACCGCGTCTGTCTGTCTGTCTGTTCGCGATAAACTCAAAAACTACTTAACGGATCTTTATGCGGTTTTCACCAGTGGATAAAGTGATTCACGAGGAACGTTTTGGTATATAATTTGTCTAGGTTTTTTATAATCAGAGCGGGACAACGTCTGCCGGGCCCGCTAGTGAGCTATATAGCACTGAAGGATTTTTTCAAATCGGACCAGTAGTTCCTGCGATTATACCCTACAATGTCATAAACTCACATACTTTACCTCTTTATAATATTGGTATAAATTATAGTATATCTTAATATATATATTTCTTGTGTGCGTGTGTATGTGACTGAACTCCTCCTAAACGACTGGACCGATTTTGATGAAATTTTTTGTGTGTGTTCGTGGAGATTCGAGAATGGTTTAGATTCACAATTGGACCCGGCAGGTGGCGCTGCGATCGACTTTTAGGATTTTTTTTGTTTTCAAGGCAGGACAACGTCCGCCCGGTCCGCTAGTATAGTATAGAAGTACAAATACTATAGATAACACTACATAAGCGGCTTTTAGGTTAAAATCAAAGCTACCTCATACATTTTAAGAAATGGTATTTTTAAATTATGTATTTCGAAAAGTTAGACCACAGTTGCCCTGGACTATAGTCTGTAAAGTCACTTATCTGTCAGTAAAGCTCTAGTGAAAATCGTGTATGGATGTTCTTACATACCGTTGACACCGTTTTCCTTGATGATCGCTGATGGTGGTGTGTCGTCAGGTATCGGGATCTCCTCCTCTTCATCGGAACTGTCGTTCCTCTGGATCTTCTTCGCGACTTCGATGTGCTGGCGGCCATACTGCACAACAACAAGAAGTGGTTGAAAATATAAGCGCTATTTAACCTCCTTAGGAGATGAATAGTATATTAATACTAGCGAGCCTGGTGGACGTTATCCCGTCTTGATAATAAAAAATAATAGTTTAAAAAAACTAAAAAAGCACGCTTTCATATAAAATCCACCTAAAAAACAGTGACGCATCGCATGTTAATATCAGCACCACCAGATATCAGTATTTTTATCATTTTTTTGTCACTTTTTACAAAAATATACATTTCTAATTTACACTATTCTTAATCCAAATTTATTAAATGTTATTTTCTGTTTTTTAGTTGGATTTTATATGAAAGCGTGTTTTTTTAGTTTTTTTTAAACTATTATTTATTTTTCATTTTTTAGTAAAAAAAAAATTTAACTTTTTTTTTTCGGATTATTCCATTGTCATCGACGTTTGACAGGTGTGCAAAGTTTGAATTAAATCTGATCGTTCAAAGTAGGACAAAATCGAGCTCAAAGGGGTCGGTTACAAACAAACATACATACAAACATACAGGTGAAGCTAATAAAAGCGTGATAAAAAGAACCTTGACAGGTAAGCAGGTTCCACGCGGATGAACTCGCGGACACAGCTAGTCTATACTAATATTACAAAGCTGGAGGGTTTGTTTGTTTGGTTGAACGCGCTAATCTCAGGAACTACTGGTCTGATTTGAAAAATTCTCTCAGCGTTCGATAGCTCATTTATCGAGGAAGGATATAGGCTATATATCATCACGCTAAGAGCAACAGGAACGGAGCACCGATGAAGAACGTTTCAAAATCGGGGTTATATTTTTCTTTTGAGAGCTTTCGTTGCGTGTTAACGTTAGCCCAAAGTAACTATTCCACGAGGACGAATTCGCGAGAACAGTTAGTATCCCTATATTATGACCTTTAGGTTTTTCATTAAATGAAATGACACTACAATCCGTCACAATAAATCATTATAAGCAAACGATAAGCTCTATGATAAGACTTTTATATTCATTTCGCTTTACATTCTTTATCCGTCGATACATAACCGTTATCGATATTTATCTCGAGAATTAAAATAATACAGCGCATCTATTCGAATATATCTAAAGATGGCCGACAACTAGAGGTTGGAATAATCATAATAGTAACAATCGTAAGTATTTTTAATCGATACTAGCTGTGCCCGCGACCCCGTTCGCGTGGAATAGTTACTTTGGGTTAATGCTAATAAGCAGCGGAAGCTCTCAAAAGAAATAAAAAAAACGATTTTGAAACATTCTTCATGGGTGCTCCGATCCTATTGGTTTTAGCGTAATGATATAGCCTATAACCATTCTCGATAAATGATCTATCTAAAAGTGAAAGAATTATTCAAATCGCACCAGTAGTCCCTGAGATTAGCGCGTTCAACTAAACAAACAAACAAACTCTTCGACTTTATAAATTAGTATAGATTTATTATTTAATATACATTATACGCCGCGACTGTTTAAAGTGTTACAACCTTCAATCGTGTGATAGTTCATGGTCACATTTAACATATAAAATAATAATATCAAAACAAATACTTATAAACAACAAAGAGAAACTAAGTTAAAGTTTGTTCTAAGACTCTCAAAAGTATGGATACAAATTTAAATAAACTGCGAGCGGCGTCCCGAATTTTATAATTTTCAACAATAAAACGGACAGTAAACCCTTTTGTTAGTTCAAACTTCGCAAAATTATCCTTCGTTAGTTTGTTGAGTTTACTTTCACTTCACTTTTACTACACCCGACGGTCATTAACACAATGCTTTAACATAAACGGGTAGAGGATTGACTATAATTTTTGTATTTCCTAGATAATTAGGTCAAATATTAAGCACCTATTTTTTTTATTGATTTAAGAACGAGTATCAAGTACTGAGTGTCCTGTAAAATTATTGCTAAGTACTAACCAGTCACCCAGTACAATATCGTTGTTTTTGTAAGAGATTGAATTGCATTTACTTACCTACTCTTCTCTCGTACTTAACTCGAACCGTCATTCAGATTACAATAACTTTTTATAGAGTGGACCGATTTTAATGAAACAAACACTAAATGTTACATCCATATGTTTTACGATTTTCTTTGTGAGATTTTATTGTGAACGCAGTAATTTAACAGTGATGCGTGTCCATACAAACAGACAGACAGACATGTCTAGAAATGATTGAAATGTATTTTTATTACTTATTGCTGGACACCTGCAACAATTTTATTCACGAACTAGCCGACCCGTGCCCACTTCGTTGGGCGGTAATAGGCATTATCAAGCTACAACTTTTCTCTAGAACTCAATCATATATCTCTCATCGTTAAGGCAGCGTTCGTAAGAAACGTTTTAGTTCGACCATTTTTTCTCCGACTCCCTAGATATTACCCCCTACAACCTCACAAACTTTACCTCTTTATAGTATAGATAGTATAATTAGTTAATAGCTTCTGTCCGCGACTTCGTTCGCGTGGAATAGTTATTTTGGGCTAAGATGCAGCGGAAGCTATCAAAACGAAAAAAAACCCCGATTTTAAAACTTTATTCATTGTTGCCCCGCTCCTATTAGTCTTAGCGTGATGACATATAGCCTATGACACCCACAAATAACGTGGCTTTCTATTGGTAAAAGAATTTTCAAAATCGGTTTAGTAGTTCCTGAGATTGCCCCCTACAACGTCACAAACTTACAAACTTTACCTCTTTATAATATTAGTATAGAAAATCTATAATGTAGAGACACGTTACATTTTTATTACATGTATAGACAGATGTCATTCAATTGTTTAGCGAAAATTTAATTCTATCGATACTATGGCGTGTCTCTACACTCTGTAAGGAGAACCATCGCTGTCTATGAAAAAATGTCCGTCAGAATGTGTGAAATTAGGATGTCGCTACAGTACCAACAGGGTTCATTACTGACCAATTATTGTAACAAGCTTTATAAAAAGTGAACACTCGAAAATCACTAAACGTATTATTTAAAATTCACAAAAATTCTCTCACACTCCACGTTTCCATACAGTAGTTATTTTAGGTTATATTTACAAGATTATTTCGGATTATTCATAAACTTTACCTATGCTAGCGCCATTTTAGGGGATCTTCTTTTTCTTCTATTTTATCTTTGGCAACCAGTCTTCTAGTAGACTATTACTGCCAATGTCAAGTGAGTATCAATATTACAAGTTTCTTGATATAATTTCAATGAACTAACAAGATGGCGGCCATCTTGTTAGAACTTTCCTGAGAGTTTTTGTGGCATCTCAGAATCCATGATACGTGGTATTATTTCCGATCCACTGACCAAACTATATTACGTAAAGCACCACCAACATTACACAATATAGAGCCATATAACACAAGATTATGTATAATATATAAAGACCACTACATGGCATTCCAAGATCCCGCCAAAAACTCATTTTACGGGGTCTTGGAACTATTATTTAGTGCTTACAGCTGGACACTTTTTAACATGTCCCCATATGAGAGAGTTCTTGCCTCTACCCCCACAGTTGAATCGTTCTAAGTAAAATCGATCTGAACCGTATTCTCAAGTATCGATTTACAAAAAAAATTGCGTGTAGAATATCGATTTCTCTAAAAAAATTCTGTCTTGTTTTGTCAGCTCCTATTAACGAAAATTAAAACAAAAGAAAAGAGAAAATGATAATCGATATTTTATCGTTTTTAACTTCATGAAAGTTATAAAAAATCAGACAATTATATATCACGCTAGCGGTCTCGGCGGACGTTGTCCTGCCTTGATAATAAAAAAATATCTAAAATTCAACCGCAGCGCCACCTACCGGGTCCAATCGTGAATCTAAACCATTCTCGGATCCACTCGAACACGCACACAAAATTTCATAAAAATCGGTCCAGCCGTTTAGGAGGAGTTCAGTGACACACACTCGTACAGAAGAAATTTATATATAAAGACTAGCGGCCCGCTCCGGCTTCGCACGGGTATAAAATATATAGCCTATGTCATTCACTGAAAAAATGATTAAAATCGATCCAGTAGTTTTGATTTATTCATTACTGCCCGTGGCCCACCTGCGTTTGTTGCAATGTAAGCGGAAAAATATAATTATTTACAACATCACATTAGAAACCTCAAAAATAACAGTATTTCTCCACTATTTAATGGATGTTATTATAGATATAAACCTTCCTCTTCAATCACTCTATCTATTAAAAAAAACCGCATCAAAATCCGTTGCGTAGTTTTAAAGATTTAAGCATACATAGGGATATAGCCTATAGGGGCAGAGAAAGCGACTTTGTTTTATACTATGTAGTGAAGATAAATAAAAACAGATGTCTCTCTTATAATTATGAGAGAAAAGGGAAGCGATATAAGTGAATAACTATAAAGTAATTGTAAATTATTTACGGCCTTATTTTTAGTTACACAAAGAAATTGCATCTCAATTTTTTGTTTGTGTCAGAAATCGATTCTATGAATCGAGTGTTTATTTAATATCGATGTCTTTTGTCCAGTAAATCGATTCATCGATCTCGGATCTCCATGTCTTGTTACGCGTCGAGAAATCGACCAAACGAATCTATAGAACTCCAGTTAAAACCACTACGTTACATCGTGCACGCGTCTCCATATATGGAGTACTATAGTAGGTCCTTAGGTAATATTTATTACTAGCAGATTCGTCTACGTCGTTTTATTACCTCAATTGTTTTGTTATATCTCAAAGGGATTAGAGAGCGTTTTCGATGTAAGTTCCCAGCCGGCTTGGCTTAGCCGGTTATATTTCAACCAATTTACAAACATTTTGACAAATATAGCATATCTAAACCTTCCCCGTGAATCACTCTATCTATGAATGATAACCGTGTGAAGATCCACTCAGTAGTTTGTGAGTTTATCGCGAACAGGCAGACGGACGCGACGTAGGAGTTTGTTTTATAATATGTAGCGATTATCTAATAGGGCTGTTGATAAAATATCGATATTATTATTCAGAAATTTCGATATGTATTAAGTACTAATTTTTTTTCGGACAATATTTCGAACTTGTAATATCTATCTATATCGATGGTCGATATATTTTTTAATGTTTTTATTTTTAATTTATCGTGAACAGAATGTATTCTACTTTATTTACGCTATATTATGTTTTTGTAAAACTTAGCGTGGGTCATTTTGAACTTTGAGTCTTAATTCGGAAGCCGAGGGGTTTAAACAGCGATGAAATGAAAACGCCAGCTATCTCGACAGTGGCGCCGTCTCTTAACAACGAACATAAACCACAGTGCACGATTAATATAATTCATCTATACTAATATTATAAAGAGGTAAGGTTTGTGAGGTAGTAGGAGGTAAAATATGGATCGATTTGACCGATTTTTAAAATATTTTTACCAATAGAAAGCCACGTTATTCGTGAGTGTCATAGGCTATATATTAACCAGAAAAATGGAAAGACTTTTTTGTGGTAGTCGGATTTGTAAAGTAAGTCGGAGAAAAAACGGTCGAACGAAAACGTTTCTTACGAACGCTGCCTTAACGATGAGAGATAAATGATCGAGTTCTAGTGAAAAGTTGTAGAGCTTGACAATGCCTACAAAATAGTCACTGACAGCGTATGAGAAACTTCAAAGACTTTTTTTATGATCAGGGCGGGTCAAAGTCCACCGTGCCCGCTAGTTTACTATATGGAAATCTACACTTATTCGATACGTGTTAGTCACGTTTTGAGGTGTAAAATCATTAAGATATAAGCAATATTTTTATTAACAACTGATAACACACATAAATTGGGGTTAATGGGCACGTGTCTTTATTTTTATCAGGTTTTTTCCTGTTCTCGGTAAACAAATTGCACTTGATTTTATTATAAGCAGAATATATAAAATCTCATAATGACGGAACATCTGTTTGCTTATTCCTTTACTTTTTGTTCGAAATTTAATTCCGAAAAAGGATTAACCATTTATTTTATTGAAAAAAAAATATTCCTCATAGTTCGCGCGAGTAAATTATAAAAGAAAATGTGACATGTTATATTTAAAATTTTTTGCTCGACTTCTGGCAGCATTTTGAGAAGTATCGTATGATATTTTGAACGGAGAGCAAAAAAAGTGTGTGTGTACCACTTATGTACACGCGTTAAAAGTTATACTTCATTGGCGTAACAAGATAAAAATCTTTTCAAAATATTTTTATCGTTCGCCTTATTCTACGTTTGTAGAAAAAACGACGCTAACATAGAATAAAGATATTTAATACATTGAAAGTTTTAATACAAAGAAATACAAACAACAAATGCAAAGAAACAAAATGTTGACTATAGCTAACTTCAGGGTGTCGGTTTTTCGTGACGGTGTGCGCGCGCATCGTAAAAATTTACTCTCATCATTTTTCCCTAACGCGTCAAAAGAAGTATAACTTTGTAAAAGAAGTATTAATTTGCGACACTATACGTGAATACATAAGAATGTAAATTACATTTCAGACTTTTGTAAAAAAACACACTGTTGCATGTGTCTAGGAATAAGTAATAAAATACTTTTCAATCAATTTCAGAAACGTCTGTTTGTCTGTATGTTTGTTTGAACACGCATCACTTAAAAATTACTGTATTCACGATAAAACCTCTCCAAGTAAATCATAAAGCATATCCTCGGGAGTAACTTAGTCTTTGTTTCATTAAAATCGGTTCAGTCTATCAAAAGTTATTGTAATTTTAATGACGACGCGGTGTGAGTGCGAGGGAAAAATAGACAAGTAAATGGACTTAATACATTCAGATGTATTTATTTAACACTGTTTTTATTGACATAAGATTTCACGCAGACAAAATCACGGCTAATACTTTAAAAAGCTCGATTGTCGACGCTTGTGAGGTATTAAAATAACGATGCTAAAAATTCTTTGTCAGTAACCAGTAGCGAGGCCCTACGTCACGGACGAGAACAATGCACAGCACAAAGAGTTGAAATTACGTATTTTGTGACCCGACCTTCGATGCGCAGGCGCAAGTCACGCAAACACCAATACGTCCGTGCACATGTCGACCTTTGCCCACGTGATATCTACTCGTGACCCTGCTGTTTGTGTGTCGTTAGATTAATACTTATCTAGGCGGACGACCGCGACTATGTCTGCTTACTTTACTGTATCCTATATATATATAAAAATCCAGTGTCACGATGTTTATCCAGGATTAACTCCAGAACTGCTCAGCTGAACTTCACGTAACGTTGGCATCATTATGACATACTTAGGTTATTGTGTACAAATGAATTGGATGGAAAATATTACCACGGAGCATGAATTCTGTGATGGCACAAAAACTAGAAAGTCCCAACAAGGGGGCCACCACCTTGTTAGAACATTGGAATTATCGCCACACACT
Organism: Antheraea yamamai; assembly: GCA_036509395.1. Lineage (NCBI taxonomy): Eukaryota > Metazoa > Arthropoda > Insecta > Lepidoptera > Saturniidae > Antheraea > Antheraea yamamai. Next base: position 10,337,853 of record AP028454.1, read on the forward strand.
TTTGAGGTTATACTTCTTTTGGCGCGTCAGGGAAAAATGACGAGAGTAAATTTTTACGATACGCGCGCACACCGTCACGAAAAACCGACACCCTGAAGTTAGCTATAGTCAACATTTTGTTTATTTGTACTTGTTGTTTATATTTCTTTGTATTAAAACTTTCAATGTATTAACTACCTTTTTTCTATTGTTAGTGTCGTTTTTTCTACAAACGTAGAATATATATATAAATAGTTTTTTATTTTGTTACGCCAAAGAAGTATAACTTCTAACGCGTGTACATAAGTACACACACACTTTTGTTTTTATATTGTTACCTACTCGACAATGGCATTAATACATTGGATGATTACTTGCCGAAATTATTATTTAAAAAAGTCGAGGCGGTCACAAGGACTGCCGACAGAAGTGAAAAGTCGAAACGATGAAGTAAACGTGTTCTCTTTTGAATTTTCATATTAATTATAGTGTGAATGACAATATTTAAATTTCAGAATTTGTTTATTGAAATTATTAACATTAGTGTGGTTTCCATATCTATTGGCCCTCGGAGCGATAATTATATACATTTTTATAAAGTCTATTAATCAATCAAACGTATGATGAGCTGCGAAGTATCAAAATCTTTAGGTGGTAGAGCCACGCTGAAGCTATTACTGGTTTCAGCATGAATGGGTCGGCTCGCCCGCGGTACTACCACCCTCTCATAGAAACACCGACGTGAAGTAACAGTGCTTGCATTGTTGCGTTTCGTTCGGTCAGCGAGAGCGCCGGAGACCCACCTCCCCTCCCCAACCCTCTCCCCCTCCCAACCCTTCCCCCAAACACATGCTGGCAACGCATTTTCGACTCCCCTGGTGTTGTTAGTGTCTATCGACGGAGTTGATCATTTAACGTCGGGTGACCCACCAGTTCGTTTGCCTACTATGAAATAAAAAAATAAATATATATCATTACATCATTACATAGTATAAAACAAAGTCCTCTACCACGTCTGTCTGTCTGTTCGCGATAAACTCAAAAACTAATGAACGGATCTTCATGCGGTTTTCACCGGTGCATAACGTGATTCATGAGGAACACTTTGGTATATCATTTGTCAAGGATTGTTTTACAATCAGGACGGGACAACGTCTGCCGGGCCGGCTAGTATATATATAAAATATCAATATTAAATGTACCCAGACTGCTATACTATGCGTCACTAGTCTGCGTAAGACGGAAGCCGCGCTAGCGCATTACAATCGGTCACGCTTACTAGCATGTCGTGAAGAAAACTGAAAAAGTTTTCACTTTAAAAAACATGTTTGTTCTTCATCAAACGGCATACATAATTAATATCAAACGTGACTCTGATATTTTAATAGAAACCACATACACATAATTAGCTCCTTATCGATTGACCAAGCAACTGTTATTCCAGCGATGTTTATAAATACCGCGATAAATCATTAGAGATAATCGTATTTATTTTATAATCTATACATACAATAAGAATGTAAATCTAACGTGTCTGTACTTTATAAATTTTCGTGAAAAAAATTGTTGCAGGTGTCGTCTAGGAATAAGTAATGAAATACATTTCAATAATTTTTAGAAATGTCTGTCCGTCTGTTTGAACACGCATCACTGCTCAAGCATGCATGATAAAATCATGAAGCAAATCCTCGTGTAACATTTAGTCTTTGTTTCATTAAAATCGGTTCACTCTATCAATAGTTATTTTAATTTTACTGACGACGCGACTTACGTACGAGAGAAAAGTAGATAAGTAAATGGACTTAATACATTCAGATGATTTTATTAGTCGCTCTTTTTGTTACATTCGTTTTTACATTTGGTAGGTGGTAGAGCCACGCACAAGCTATTACTGGTTTCATCATAAATGGGTCGGCTCGCCCGGGGTACTACCTCCCGGCACACAGAAACACCGACATGAAGTAACAGTGCTTGCATCGTTGCGTTTCGTTCGGTTAGTGAGAACGCCGGAGGCACTACTCCCATTCCATTCCCCCCCCCCACTCCTCCCCCCCACTGGCGAACAAACACAGGCTGGCAACGCACTTGCGACTCGCCTGGTGTTACTAGTGCCTATGGACGGCTGTGACCACTTAACATCAGGTGACGCGGCTGTTCGTTTGCCTCGTATAATTAAAAATAAAAAATTAGGGTCCACGCGGACGATATCACTGCCACAGCTAGTATTATAATAAGGTGTTTGTCGGTTTACAGTAAATTCGAAACGAAACAATGATAGCTCGGTTGATGAGCTGATTTGGAGCTTTCATTCAATGTGTTTGTTGTAGGGCTTTTCCAAAGTCCGTTTGGTTAGCTGCCACCCTCGAGTTAAAAACCTATCGCCGAACAATTGTAGGGTCGAGTTTTTGGCGGGATCTTGGAATGTCATATCGTGGGGTGTTTATATTTTATTCATAACTAGCTGTGCCCGCGACTTCGCCCGCGTGGAATCTTACGTAAAAAAAGTCATTAACAAAATCATCTGAATGTATTAAATCCATCTACTTATTTACTTTCTCTCGCACTCACGCCGCGTCGTCATTAAAATTACAATAATTTTTAATGAAACATAGACAAAGTTATTCTCGAAAATATGCTTTACTAGTGGGCCCTGATTATAAAAAAATCCTTGACAAATTATATACCAAAACGTTCCTCATGAATCACTTTATCCACTGGTGAAAATCGCTTAAAAATCCGTTCAGTAGTTTTCGAGTTTATCGCGAACAGACAGACGTGGCCGGGGACTTTATTTTATACTATGTAATGTTGATTTTCTTGGTGTGGTTTTATCGTGAACCCAGTACTTTAGCCGTGATGCGTGTCCATACAAACGGACAGACAGACATTTCTAAAAATGTTTGAAACGTTATTACTTATTCCTAGACACCTGCAACAATTTTTTTTTCACGTAAATCGAAAAAGTACAGACACGTTAGATTTACATTCTTATTATATGTATAGATCTTGTATTATTTGGCTCTATATTGTGTAATATTGGTGGTGTTTCACGTAATATAGTTTGCTTACTGTTCGCAAATGAAGTGGATTGGAAATTATACCACGGAGCATGGATCCTGACTTGCCACAAAAACTCCCTGGAAAGTTCTAACAAGACGGCCGCCATCTTGTTAGTTCATTGAAATGATCGCATGAAACCTGTATTATCATTTAACCTACTTGAGCATCGCAGTAATAATCTACTAGAACACTGGTAGCCAAATAAATAATAGTTTAAAAAAACTAAAAAAAAAACACGCTTTCATAAAAAATCCAACTAAAAAACAGAAAATAAAATTTAATAAATTTGGATTAAGAATAGTGTAAATTAGAAATAAATGTATAATTTTGTAAAGAGTGACAAAAAAAAATGATAAAAACACTGATATCTGGAGGTGCTGATATTAACATGCGATGCGTCACTGTTTTATTTTCTGTTTTTTAGTTGAATCTTTTATGAAAGCGTATTTTTTTAGTTTTTTTAAACTATTATTTATTTTTCATTTTTTAGTTAAATTTTTTTTTACTTTTTTTTTTCGGATTATTGCATTGTCATCGACCTTTGACAGGTGTGCAAAGTTTGAATTAAATCTGTTCGTTCAAAGTAGGACAAAATCGAGCTCAAAGGGGTCGGTTACATACATACATGTGAAGCCAATAAAAGCGTGATAAACAGAAACTGTGGGGTCTGTTCCAGTAATTGCAATGACAGTTACATGGCAACAGTTGAGTACCTGCATGCATTGTAAACACTCGCATGATAACATTTATTGTCAGGTAAGATAATCAAAGATACTAGTATAATTAATTGTGTACTTTTTAAACTTATATATATATATATATATATATATATATATATATATATATATATATAATTATCACAATAAAGATTAGAATGATACAGATAAACGATACAGTTGTTGTTATGCATTTAATCCGAAAAGATAAAATGCATTTTTTTTTGTTTACACACCATTTCTCTTATATCTATTTTTGCCAGTGTTGTTTTTACTTTATTTTTTCTACAGGTCTCATGATGCAGCTGTAGTAAACCCTGATACTGCTAGGTGGTAGAGACACGCTGAAGCTTTTACTGGTTTCAGCATGAATGGGTCGGCTCGCCCGGGGTACTACCACCCTCTCACAGAAACACCGACGTCAAGTAACAGTGCTTGCATTGTTGCGTTTCGTTCGGTCACTGCGAGCGCCGGAGAACACCCCCCTCCCCCAACATAGGCTGGCAACGCACTTGCGACTCCCCTGGTGTTGCTAGTGTCTAAGGACGGCGGTGATCGCTTAACATCAGGTGACCCACACGTTCGTTTGCCTACTATGACATAAAAAAAAACAAATTTTTTTCAGAGGTTACAGGTGCAAAGCCAATAGATAACAAATTTTTGTCATGTTGACGATCATGTATGTATGTATTATTTTTGATATATTCTGAAAATTAAAAGTCACCAGATTTATAAATGAATGTGCAATTTAAGCCGCGCGTGAGTAATTCCTTCCGACTTCTTTGTTATTCGATATTTTATCGCCTGCTTGTGGAAATAACTATGCGAAACATGATTTATGATCCTACCTGCAGCTAGATTTAATCCTAGAATACCATGGATTTGGAAAACATCTCAAATATCGAGAAGAACTGGGCTAGAATCTTCATCAGGGGTCCGGTGAAGCTGTGAAGGCCTTGCTAGGCCAATAGCGTAGTCAGTTCAGAAAAAAAATTCTTCATCATCCTGTAAGAGACCCACTGCAGGGCCATAGACCTCTTTCCAAAGGATGGTACAGGCATAATCACCGCACCAGTCCACGACGTATTGACAATTACAAACGCCGAGAGATCCATAGTTCTATATTTCCCCACATACGGTGGTACAACAACAGAATTTCTCACGTACCAGTTTCATCACGATATTATCCTTCACCAGCAACCGATAATGTTACCAATTTAAATTAAAAAATATACGCAAATTTCGTTACATTATTTGGTACATACTGAGGTTTGAATTTGCGGAGATCAAAATGATATATATATTTTTTTATATCATAGGAGGCAAACGGACATGCGGGTCACCTGATGTTAAGTGATCACCATCGTCCATAGACACTTGCAACAGCAGGGGAATCGCAAGTGCGTTGCCATCTTGTTTTGGAGGAGAGGGGGAGTAAGGGAAAGCGGAAGGGGAGGGTAGTTGGAACCTATTTCACCACTCGATCACCAGGACTTTTAGATAAGACTAGCTCTGCCCGCGACTTCATCCTCGTGGAATAGTTACTTTGGGCTAACGCTAAAATGCAGCGGAAGCTCACAAAAAGAAAAAAAGAACGATTTTGAAACATTCTTCATTGGTGCTCCGCTCCTATTGGTCTTAGCGTGATGATATATAACCTAACATATATCCTTCCTCGATAAATGAGCTATCTAACACTGGAAGAATTTTTCAAATCGGACCAGTAGTACTTGAGTTCCGCATGTACAACCGAACAAACAAACCCTCCAGCTTTATAATTTTAGCATAGATACATGAGTATATTGTTCCTAGTCCTTTATTATTATTTTATCTAAAGTACAAAGCTGGACTCATTTCCAGACAACACTATCGTTCACATAATGACCCACCCTATAATAACCTTATGATAATGAAATCTGCTTGTTCTATCCCTAACTGTATATTTTTGCTCATTCAACACCACAAGGGAAAGAGTAGTGAATCGTATCAAATTGGATCATCCCTCTCCCTCTTTATATTGCTAATACCAAATGATCTGTGTGCGAAACCAAAAAAATTAAAAAAAAAACTTTTTATTTTTATTTGATGAAAAGTATTTTCTGTCGTTTTCTAGTATGCAAAATTTCATGTTATTTAAAAAAAAAAGAACAAAATATACTTTATTCAATTTAGGCCCTGAGAAGGCGCTTATCTTATTTTACACTTGTAAACTATGTAACAATTATATAACACTTCAACTTATCCGGCAAATTGGTAATGTGTTTTGGGACTTTGTTATAAAACCTAACTGGTTGCGCCGCTTTATGTATATTTGAAATTCCCGCATTATGGATTAAATCACGCCACTTTGAAGCCCGACCAATTAATTGCGATCAGATTACGCCACCCGCCCCGCTTCCCCTTACTATGGCACATGCTTATATAAGGTAGCGCGACGTCCGCGCCACCATTGTTCGACTGCTACTGCTGGTGTTGTTGCCCGTGCCGCGCGCGGCGGGCGCGCGGCCGCCAGTGTGTTCGTTTGCTATCGTCAGTGTTGTTTGCGCGCCGCATCGAGATTGTTGTGACCGCGCCGCATGCTAACATTTTGAGTTTTCGCATGGTCGAGTGAGAAATAAACCGCATCGCTACATACGTGCCGACATATATTATAAACAATAAGTGTTGTGTGGGAGAAGACCCAGTGGAAAGAAACGAGAATCACCTAGCCGGCTAGCCACGTGGAAACTGCAGCGCCGCGAGGTATGTGCCAAGTTTCCTTCCTACCCTTGTCTCCCTCTTCGTAGCTGATCCCAATAGTTGAATATCAAATATAGCACCCCCGCATATACAGTCCACTTAAATTAGCTTAGAAACCCCCCCGCACGCACCGCATGCCCCCCGGTGACGTCGACATCGCCGCGGCGTCACCACTAACACTATTACTTAAAAGACTGTTGGACTTCGGGACCCTGAAGCATGGAATGACAAATTTGTTGCTGTTTCTAGTATTTAAATTATGCTGGTCTTTTACCAGAACCCGGCATACCTATTTGATATAGTAAATATGGTTTGAAAAGCGCAAAACCAAAAAAACAACAATTCAATTCTTTTAATGGAGCGAGGGGTGGGGATGAAGCGAAGGAGGACGAATTAATCCTCCTTTGAGGGAACAAAAGGATGAAAAAGTGTTAAAGGAATAAGATTTAACATATGAGGTTACAGTATTCTAACTAATCTGGCACTTTGAAAACCAAGGGTCCGGTTATGGGATTTTATAGAATATTTGGTAGTTATATTGCTCCAAGTGAGCAGGCACGGAAGGAAAATAGGGAGGGCGAGGAAAGAGTGAGCATATGGGGCCAAAATATTGGAACTATCAAACTACTGAAGTGCTGGGTTAGTGAGACTATACTGTTTATTTATTTGTTTTTGGCATTATAATCAGTTCCAACCTATCCTAACCTATAGTGCAGAATCAAGAGTCATTATTTAATTAATTTGATATTGTTTATACAAAAAAAAAAGTGTGTGTGTACATGCGTTAGAAGTTATACATCTTTGGCGTAACAAGACAAAAATCTTTTCGAAAATTTTATCTTTCGCCTTATTCTACATTTGTAGAAAAAACGACACTAACAATAGAAAAAAGGTATTTAATATATTGAAAGTTTTAATACAAAGAAACAAAATGTTGACTATAGCTAACTTCAGAGTGTCGGTTTTTCGTGACGGTGTGCGCTCGCATCGTAAAAATTTAATCTCATCATTTTTCCCTAACGCGCCAAAAGAAGTATAACTTCAAAAATTAAAAATTGATATTAAAAAATAATAATGAGAAAACTTTATGATTAAAAAAATTATTTATATAAGAACTAGCTGAATCCCACCTGTTTTGCAATATGTCAAACTCTATCAAAAGTTATTGTAATTTTAATGACGATGCGACTTAAGTACGACACAAAAGTAGATACGTATATATTTTTCTGTGTCAAGTCTTTAGGCAGACTCATTACCCCATGATACCAAATATTTTATTGTGATTTTAATTCAACATGTCATAACTGAGCCACAGCAAAGCATAGCCCCATCAGCATAATCTAAAATTGATCCTTCAATGTGCCTATTCAATAACATTATCTAGCCAAACAACTAAGAAAAACAATTTAAAACAATTTTCGTTTGTAAACTCAGTCAATGACCTTACTTGCGTATAATTAGCGTATATTATCATAAAGCAAACATAGTAAAGATTAAAGTAATCCCATATTATTGATTAAAATTACAACACGACTTACAAAAAACACAAGGTAGATAATTAAATTGACAAAACGTTCATAGACTATTAACAGATCAAGTCATGATTCAAACATTATTCTTGGAGGTTAAATAATTAACACTAATGTTTTAAATTATTAAAATCTTATAAGACGTCACTGAAACGTGCTACCGGCGTACATGATATCAACTCTAACGTTTGAACTATAAATACAGTGTACAAATAAGAGATAATGTCGTTAATAACAACTTTTATCCTTATAAAATTAAATACCGCACTATATCTAACCAATTACATCTTTATTTCTTTTAAATAAAATACACAAAAGTACATACCTCGAACAGCTTGAGGAGTATGTTCACGTATAGACGTCTAACACCCAAAGATTTTCCAATAGAAGCCAGGAATATAACGCACAATATTAGAAGTAGGAACGGTGTATACAATATCGATATCGCAACCGACACAAACGACGTAAGTAACGCCATTTTGACGACTGATTGGTATTTGTAATTGGTTGAACGTAATTCAGCTGGATATTTGTCGGACGTCAAGATAATGCCAAATAACCAGCTGTTAAAAATCGAAAGTGACGTATACATTTCCATACAGTAAGCATGAGAATGAGAAAGCTATATACAGTTTTAATCTGTGTGAAGAGCATAGACTGATTTATGGTCAATTTAAAATAACAGAGAAATTCAGTTGACGTGGAAAATAAACTGTGAACGGTATTACAGAAAACGTCAAATCCTGATGTCAAAACACGGTTATTCTCTATATGCAGACTTATATAAAATTTGCATTAAATTTATACAACGATACATGTGGCAAAAATATGTAATCTGTCTATACAAAGCAAATATGAAAATAATTATATAATATTTACACAAATATCTGTACATATTTCTATTTGTTTTTTGCCTTTTACTCTTAAATTAAGGATATTTTAAAACGCAGCTGCTTATTTGAAATTTGCATATATTAAGCATATTTTACATTGGATTTAGCTTAAGAAGCTTATCGTGTATTCCTATACTGATTATTTTTCTTTTTAAATTATCATAGCTATCTTTAACTAAGATTTTTTTTATTGGCAACCCTAAGTTATAACCTCTCAGTTGGGAATCTTGGGACTTTATAATAAATCCTCTTTGGATTTCTTATCCCATTATATAAATTTAACCAATCAATTACGATGTCTGACCTTCCGTATGGACCCCCAGTTCGCGTGTCGCCATTGATCAGGGTAATTATAATAATTAAAATTTTAATTTTTCTTTTATTATGTAATCGGTGTTTTCGAACGTAATTTCTAAAGGTGTATTCCAAATTTGAAAGATTAATTTTTCAATTTCCTACTTACACTGTTGCGCCTGTAAGATTCACTATGTATGCAAATGTTGTTATCATATGATCTTGTTATTTAACCTTCTGAAATAATATATGCATAATATTTTAATTTTCATCCCCTACTCGAAGTTGGCCTGCGACTCCTTGCATAGTGTAACCAAAATTATATTACGTAGGTTTCAGAACTACATTTTGATTAGAGCCTCCTTGATTGTAATAGAATGTGGAAGTTGAATATTTTTTTAATTTAACACAACCTGTTGTCACTAATATCATCAAATATTAGTGTATTTAATTGAATACTAAATTGTTTGTCTGGGTGTAAGTTTAACACATTATTGAATAACAATTTTACCAATAATTCATCTCATGTTGCCAGCTATTTTATTTCATAATTGTATATGAAAATAAACTTTAATAAATTTTCTTCGTTATTCAACTTTTCGAAATATATCTAGTTTGCTGCATTTTTCTATTGAATAGCAAACTTTACACATATGTGTAGTTAAATGAAAACTGACTAGTCTTTGTCTTTTTTGTATTTTTTAGTATTTGTCTTTTTGTCAGTAACTATTTTTCTAAGATGTGATTTACTAGTCACCTGGCTAGCTTCAAGGGAATTATAAGAAGGAACTGTTTCCGGACTGAATGCGCATCACTAAATTCAATAGTTATACCAGGAATATCTAAATAATTTTGCAAGTTTTGTGTATTTCACCCTTCTTTTAATTCATCTTCACTATCTGATTGTTTTTTAAATCTTTGTGACATTAATATAAGGAATTTTAAAGATGCACTATAAAATTTCAGTTTGGTAGATGGTCCTTCCTTACTGCGGGAATCCTTTATGGTGCATTCCACCAGAGCCGACTATCCAAGAAGGAGGCTGCTTTCAGGGAGGTGGAAGCTAAGGAGAAGGCAATCAGAGATGCTAAGCTTAAGGAGGAGAAGGCTATCGCAGCTGCAGGTGAGTGATTTTCAAAGAAAAAATTCTAAAGATGTATACTCCATCATTTACATTCTCCTTGTATATTTGAAATAAGTGGTCTAGAAATACATTAAAAATAAACCCAAATTGTATGAAATGTTACTAGATTCTAGTATATGATAATTGGATTCACAACCATAGTATGAACACACCAACTCCATCTTGCCGAGTGCACAAGTGAGAACACCATTATCGTTGATGTAATTGATTGCCATTGGTGCTCAGGCTTTCAATTAATAAGGTCTAATATTGAGTGCTGTATGTCAATATTCTTCATAAATTTTAGCTTTAATAACTTCATGTGCCCTCCATCCTGGATATTTAGTAGCTCGTTTCTGCTGTTGTGATGGCTTTATGTCGTAACTACTATAAGTAGTATGGTATATACTATAGTGTCACTCTTAGTGATCTCACGCTTCAGTATTAGCCAGTATGTATCCACCTGAGCAGTGGTTTTACCAGATATGATTGCTACCACAATACAAATTCTGTAGGTGGTAGAATGATGCTGAAGTTATTACTGGTTTCAGCATGAATGGGTCAGTTCGTCCGGGGTAGTACCACTGTCTCACAGAAAACCAACATGAAGTACCAGTGCTTGCATTGTTGCGTTTTGTTCGGTCTGTGAGAGCACCGGAACCCCACTTCCCCTCTGTTAGTGTAACAGATAAAAATATATAGGAATAAAGTCGATAAATGTATTGTATAGAGGTATATTATTGTTATTATAGTAATAAATATAATATTATGAGTAATCAATAGTGAGTATAAGATTAGCAACACTAGAGAGTGTGTGACAGATAGTCTAGAGGTATGTAATGGCTCCTAATAAAGATATTGAATAATAAACAGAGTTTCATTTATAACAATTATAACTAAAGCTCAATTTTCAGAGAAAAAATGTACCCATAAGACTAGTAAAAGAAGTATAAAAAGTTAATATTTCTTTAATTTAATAAATATTTATGAATTTTTTTTTTTTCAGCCGAACTGAAGTCACTTGAAGAAATGGTCGCTGGTAAGAAATAGACGACGCACGACGTTACCACTAACCATAGATGTAAGATTAAAGTGCAAACAGACATCTTTATGTGTTGCCAGTACAGAAAATGTTAGCCTTTGTGTTTCATATGGCAACAATTCCATCGTTTATTATAATGTAACATATTTAATGAAATATAGATGATTATCTAATTATATATTATTTTTATTTAATCAATACATATAATAAAACAAAGACCTCTGCCACGTCTGTCTGTTCGCGATAAACTCAAAAACTACTAAACGGATTTTCATGCGGTTTTCACCAGTAGATAAAGTGATTCATGAGGAAGGTTTTGATATATAATTTGTCAAGATTTTTTTGTTATCAGGGCGGGACTTCCGCCTGGCTCGCTAGTTTTGTTATAAATTACACAATGTTTAAAAATGCACAGATCATATTAAACAAGACAGCATTATTGTCAGATTTATAACTTGCGGCTAGGTGTAAATGTATGCTCTAAATAAATTTAAATATTTACAATATTTTATTAAAATCAGTTAAGCCATTTTTTAGTTAAATACAGACGTGAACAAACAGAAAGTTTATATTTGCATATTAGAGATTTGTCTCCTTTATAATACATATCACCTATAGCAAAATTTGGTACCACATAATGCTTCCTGCATACGTTCTGACCATAACTTTAGTAGTAGAATCCAAAAATTTCGACATTTTTTTATATCATAGGAGGCAAACGAACAGGTGGGTCACCTGATGTTAAGTGATCACCACCGTCCATAGACACTTGCAACACCAGGGAAGTCGCAAGTGCATTGCCATCCTTAGTTTGGGGGGTGGGGAGGTGTGGACGTGGTCCTTCGATGCTCTCACTAACCGAACGAAATGTAACAATGCAAGCGCTGTTACTTCACGTCGGTTTTCTGTGAGTGAAGTCTATATCAGACTCAATCAGAATCAAATGACAACATACGGAGTTAAAAAACACAACAATAAGAAAAAAATAATTTATTTAAATAGAAAAAAAAAATGTCTTGAAATACTTAGCTTATTGCGGATGCAGAACAATTCTCTCATACAATCTAATATATTAATAGCAAGCGCTAATGTGTTTTAATGCCAACAGATTTGACGATTTATCGCTCAACTTATTATACAACTTCGAGACTACAGTTTTAGTGATGATTTTATATTAAAAAAAATGATAGTTAAGTAATTCTTACCTATGGTATAATAAATTCGATATTATAATGAACTTTTAATTGTAAAATATACAACATAACCCTCGGGATCACATTTTACTACCCAGTACCCACGTTTTGGGTAATGATGGTGAAAAAAAGGTTAAAAAAAAAGAAATACACCTTTATATATATTTGATAATCTTAATATATATATTTCTTGTGTGCGTGTGTATGTGACTGAACTCCTCCTAAACGACTGGACCGATTTTGATGAAATTTTTTGTGTGTGTTCGTGGAGATTCGAGAATGGTTTAGATTCACAATTGGACCCGGCAGGTGGCGCTGCGATCGACTTTTAGGATTTTTTTTGTTTTCAAGGCAGGACAACGTCCGCCCGGTCCGCTAGTCTATACATATAATGAGAATGTAAATCTAAAGTGTCTGTACTTAGATTTATATTTTTGTGAAAATAATTGTTACAGGTGTCTAGGAATAAGTAATAAAATACGTTTCAATCATTTTTTTAAATCTGTCTGTCTATTTATCTGTCTGTCTGTATGAACCTTGAAAATCATAAAGCATGTCTTTGAGAATAACTTAGTCTTTGTTACATTAAAATCGGTTCCTTCTATCAAAAGTTATTGTAATTTTAATGACGACGCGGCGTAAGTACGAGAAATAGATAGGTAAATGGACTTAATACATTCAAATACTTTATTAATCACTGTTTTTTACACAAGGTTCTACGCGGATAAAGTCGCGGTCACAGCTAGTTAAATATAAAGTAATATTAAAAATTTCAAGGGATTATTTGGACACCCTTAATCTTCTGCAACTATCAGACACATGAAAAATTATCCTTGCATTTCATAGACTATTCATTTAGCAAAGCTATAATCTATCTAACATCAAGCTACGACCATTCTTGTTCTTCTTTAATCTATGGCGCTGTGTGTAAGCAATAGACAATTCCGCCAATGTCATGTAGATACAGAATGTGCGGTGCCTGTTACAGATAGTGTCATAAACGAAGGAGACCGATAAAAAAAAAGTAATTAGAAACGAAGATAATTAATTAGTGTTCAGACCTTTAAAGAATCAATAACTATTCTATATCATTAAATATGATCATATTTTAATCGAATAAGACTACATTTCACCAATTAAAAAATTGATTACTTGTCAATTTTGTAATAATTTAACTCCCGTGTAAAACAAACTTCCACAAAATCAGTTGAAATTAATTTCACGATTTTGAAGTATTTTTGACAATTCTAATATCCTATCAATTACATAATATAAGCTTTCCGTGTACAAAATATCATTAAAATCAGTCGAGCACTTTTTGAGTTCAATACATACAAACAAACAGACGGACAAATATGTGTTAACGTCAGATTCATATTATCAGTACTTCTTTATAAGTTTACTAGCATATAATTTTCGAATAAACATTAAATGGACAGGCGAAGCTAAAGATTTATTAATATACTAGGGGGCCTTGCGGACATTGTCCTGCCTTGAAAACAAAAAAAAATCCTAAAAGTCAACCGCAGCGCCACCTACCGGGTCCGATTGTGAATCTAAACCGTTCTCGGATGCACTGGAACCCGCACACAAAATTTCATCTAAATCGGTCTAGCCGTTTAGGTGGAGTTCAGTGACATACACACGTACAGAAGAAATTTATATATAAAGATAGGTAATTATTGAAATAAATGTCACAGTAATATATAATTTAAACTTTATATATGTTAGCTGCCTTTAATAACAACACTTAGCTTTTTAATATTCATAATCAGAAATTACAATCAGTACTAATATGGAATGCTGTCAAAACTGGGTACTGATTAGTTCATACTGAGAGTGGATTAAACTATACTAAGTGTGGGTTAAAAGTATACTGAGTACAGATTACAGTCAATACTGAGTACTAATTATCCCAAAATGTGTAAATATTACTCTGTAAGCGAATTACAGTCTGTACTGAGGACAAATTATAGTTCATACTGACTACCAATTACAGTAGAGACTGGGTACGATTAAAAAAAAGTCTACCTAAGCTAAATGCAGACGCAGAACATTTCTCTCATACAATCTAATACATTATTAGCAAACGCCATTATGTGTTAATGTCAACCGGTTTTAAGATTTATCACGCAACTTATCATACAACTTCGAGACTTTACTGTGTACTGATTAATTAGTCTGTACTAAGTTACAGTTGATACTGGGTACTGACTTTTTTTTATTATTACGGTTTATATTGAGTACCGATTCTAAGCAGTCTACAGATCATTGAGTACTAAATGTGGACTGCAGTCTGTACTGAAAACAGATTAACAATCTATAGTGTGTACCATTATTTTAAGCTGTATACTGATCACTCTGTACTGATTACGGATTACAACTGAGTACTAATTAAAGTTGATACAAGGTACTGATTATTTATTCCAAGCTCTGTATGGATCAATCTGTACTAAGTGTAAATTAGAAGTCTATACTGAGAGCACAAATTACAGTTTATATTGAGTACTGATTATATTCTAAGCAGTCTACAGATCATTGAGTACTAAATGTGGGCTGCAGTCTGTACTAAGGACAGATTAACAGTCTAGAGTATGTACTATTATTTTAAGCTGTGTACTGATCTGTCTGTACTAATTACAGATTACAACTGGGTACTAATTAAAGTTGATACTGGATACTGATTATTTATTCCAAGCTCTGTGTGGATCAATCTGTACTAGTACTGAGAGTAAAGATTATAGTTTATATTGAATACTAATTATACTCGATACTGAGTACTGATTATTCTAAGCCGTGTATAGATTACTGTGTACTAAATGTGGATTGCAGTCTGTACTGAGAACAGATTAACAGTCAATACTGTGTACTATTTAAGCTGTCTACTGATTAGTCTGTACTAAATATTGATTACAGCCTATACTGAGTACAGAATACAGTCTATACTGAGTACGCATTACTGTCGAAACCGAGTACCGCTTGTAAACGATACCGAGTACTCATTCGCTAAGAGTTAAACTCAAACAGTGGCGATCAGAATAATAAACAGAATTATATATATTTAGAAAGTCTTGCGATGTACAGCCCTGTGACCTTCCTCATCGTACTCCCGTTTGGAGACCCACATCTTGCGGAATGTATCGAGCGAGGCGAGAATCGAACCCCCTATCCACGTCGAGTAGAGGCGCTCTTGTGGCGCTGAGATCTGTGGACGAGTGATCAGATATATTTTTTTTTATTGCATAGAATGAAAAAGACGAAGAATGAGTAAATCAGAGGAAATTTGAAAATAGCACCAGTGACAGACAAGTTGAGGAGTAATATGTTACAATGGTGCAGGTATGTCATGAGCAGAGATGAAAATTTGTAGATGGTAGAGCCTCACTGAAGCTATTACTGGTATCAGCATGAATGGGTCGGCTCGTCCGGGGTACTACCACCCGACACACAGAAACACCGACGTCAAGTAACAGTGTTTGCATTGTTGCGTTTCGTTCGGTCAGTGAGAGCGCCGGCGGCCCACCTGCGCTCCCCCTCCCCCTCCCCACTTCCGCACTCCTTCTCCCAAGCAAAGGCTGGCAACGCATTCGCGACTCCCTTGGTGTTGCAAGTATATATAGACGGTGGTGATCACTTAACATCAGGTGACCCACCTGTTCGTTTGCCTCCTATGATATAAAAAAAAAGGAAATCATGTCAGTGTCATGATGTTTGCATGAACTTCGAAACTACTCAACCGATATTCATGAAACACTGGCATGTACAATTTGATCCAACTTGAGAGATACGATAATTTGTATTTCCATTTATGGCCTCAATATTTACAAATTATATGATTGTCAATGTTGATAATTGTTATTAAAATAAGTTTCATCAAGCTTCGCATAGATGGCGCTTTAAATTAGTTTGTCGGCGGAAAAGTGTGGCACCGGTGTTATATACCTAATAGATGGCGTCACGATTTAATTTTGAAAAAAGTTTATCATAATTTTAACTCAGCAGGTAATAACTGAGCCACAGCAACACGTGGCCGGATCAGCTAGTATATACAGCGCAACTGGTTAGTTACCAGCAATATGTTTACAGGATCATCATTAGGCGATTCTCGTTCTAAAACAATTAAAAAAATATGTGCTTAATATTTGGTCTAATTATCTAGAAAAAAACAAAACTGATATACATTCAACATTAGGTGATTTACGCATAAACGAATTGGTGTAATAAATGAATTACGCTCTGTCACCTTTTTTTTTTACATGGGGAAATCCCTACGGATATCCACTCTACCCGGGCAGCTAGGGTGGGATATGTCCGACTTGCACGGACTAAAACCCCATGGTGCCTCCTTACACCTATTTGGCCGGGGAGCAGGAACTGCCTACGGCACTGCGTCTGCTCGCCCGGCAGGTGTCGGCCCCTCATGAGGGGCACCTTCTGCGGCCTGAGCGGGTCAAGATAGTAGACCCCTCAGGGAGGGGCGGGTGTTACCTCCCCCCCCCCCCCCCGACGAACTATGGGAGTCGCGCGGCACGATGCGCCTCCACCACGTGGGCCTGCTATAGTGCAGGGCGACGGACGTGCCCGCGTCACGTCACCCGCAGGCCCTTTACAGCGGTCTTAGATCATCTCCGACCCGTCGCCGCCGTGTTCGTCGGCCGCGGGAGAGGAGCCTGGTAGTCCGCTCTCTCTCCCTCTCCGCCGCCTCCTTAGCGAGCATAACTGCCTCGCAGTATGAGGTGACGGAGTTCCACCCGGTCTCACTCTCAACCATCTTACAGACGACAGTCGACGCTCTGTCACCTGCTCCGACCCGCGCTCCGCTTGTTCTACCATGCGGCGTTCCCACGATAAGCATTTACTTAATGATTAACCTTGAAAAGCGCACCTTTAATGTTGTTCATTGAACCTAGATGTGATTTTTTTACATTTAAAAATATGGTTACTATACTTTTAAAAGTTTTAGAACAAACTTTAACTAAGGTTCTCTTTGTTGTTTATTAGTATATGTTTTGTTATTATTATTTTATATGTTAAATGTGACCATGAACTACTAAAGGATTGAAGGGTGTTAAGCTTTAAACAGTCACTTGGTATATAACGGAGTTGCTCTTCTAAAGTTATAAGATTTATGTAAATCAAAGTTCCAGAAAATGCCAACATCCTCCACCAATAATAATAGAGCTAAATGACTTTTTTGCTATAAACTCACCCTTATCTTCATATCTTTGGGTGCAAGTCTTCGTATTTCAGCCAGGAGCCTGTCTCCGAAGCCCCTGAAGAGAGTGGAGCCACCGCTGAGCACTATGTTCTGATAGAGGACTTTCCTCAGGTCCATATCTGACTTCTGGATAGCGAACATCAAGACTTCGTGGAGACCTTTCACCAATAAAAGGGGGAATATGTTTTATTTTCACAGAAGATAGATTTATAACTTCGCGTCATGACATGCTACGGAAGCGTGACCGTATTGCGCTTGCGTCAGGCTAGCGACTCGTAGTATAGCGGCCTGTTTACATGTAACATTGATATTTTATAGCTCATCATACGTTTGATTGGTTAATATACTTTAAAAAAGTGTATATAAATGTATTGGTCCGAGTGCCAATAGATATGAAAACCACACTAATGTTAATAACTTTTTTAAATTTAAATATTATCATTTACACTACAATTAATATAAAAAATCAAAAGAGAACTGATTTATATCATTGTTTTGAGTTTTCACCTCTGTCAGCAGTCCTTATGACTGCCTCCACTTTTTTTTTCAATGCGATCATTGGCAAACGAACATGCAGGTCACCCGACGGTAAGTAATCACCGCCGGCAATGGACAACTGCGACGTGAGGTGTACCACAGATGGGTTACCGGCCATTAAGAAGGGAGTAGGCTCGTTTCTTGAATGTATATAATTTATACCTAAATTAACGGGAGCCGGCGGACGTCGTCCCGCCCTAATAAATGAAAAAAAAACCTTGACAAATCATATACTTAAATTGTTCCTCGTGGATCATCCTCATCGCTTTATCCACTGGTGAAAATCTCATGAAAATCCGGTCACTATTTTAGAGTTTATCGCGAACAGATAAACAGACAGATATAGTAGACATAATACCTTCACACTCCTCGCCGATGAGGTCGGGCCTGAAGAGGACTTCTGGTGCTCGGAATCTGGCTGGACCTATCTGTAACGAGAGATATCAAAATGAACATATACTTTATTCAATTTAGGCACTGTGAAGGTGCTTATGAACGTCAAAATTACCACCGGTTCAGACAAACAACCCACTAATTAAGTAGAACCCGCAACAAACTCAATAAATAGTTAAATTCATTTTTAGTGGATGCACAGAGAATGGCGTCACTTCCAGACGTCACCATCGTTCACATATTGATACACTCTATAATAAGCCTTTAGATGTTAAAATATATTAGTACTATAATCTTTATTAATACTATCTATAAACAAACTTTACTTTTGTATGTGGTAGCGGCACGCTGAAGCTATTACTGGTTT
The DNA here is from genome assembly GCA_036509395.1 of Antheraea yamamai. Classification (NCBI taxonomy): domain Eukaryota; kingdom Metazoa; phylum Arthropoda; class Insecta; order Lepidoptera; family Saturniidae; genus Antheraea; species Antheraea yamamai. Next base: position 10,356,936 of record AP028454.1, read on the forward strand.
CAGCATGAATGGGTCGGCTCGCCCGCGGTACTACCACACTCTCATAGAAACACCGACGTGAAGTAACAGTGCTCGCATTGTTGCAAGACCACCTCCCCCCCCCCTCTATCCTACTCTCAAACATAGGCTGGCAACGCACTTACGACTCCCTTGGTGTTGCAAGTGTTTATGGACGGTGGTGATCACTTAACATCAGGTGACTGACCTGCTCGTTTGCCTCCTATGGTAAAAAAAAACCATATTATAGTATTAGTGTAAAATATTTGTATATTTTCAATTTTTTTTTTTGCAATGCAACCATAAGGCATGCCCTACATGAGATAAATAAAAATCGAGGCAGTCATAAGGACTACAGACAGATGTCGGAACTCAATACAATAGAATAACTGTGTTCTGCTTTGAATCCTTTTGTAGTCCGGTGAAGCTGTTAAGACCTTCCTAGGTCAGAAGCGTAGTCAGTTCGAAAAAAAAAGAAAAAGAAAAAAAGCTTTGAATCCTTTAATTAATTATAGTGTGAATTATTTCAATTTCACATCTATTGGTACTCCGAACATTAATTATATACATTCTTATAACAGTTTATAATTAATGTACGATGGGATGCACAATCCCAACACAAAATATCAATATTACATGCACACACACACGTGTCGCTAGTCTGCCGCAAGTCGCGCAAGCGCAATACAGTCAGTCACGCTTACTAGCATGTCGTGACGATGTACGTACTCCGTATAGACTGTTAACCATACTCAGTATAGACTATAAACAGTACTTAGTACAGACTAATCAGTAGACAGCTTAAAATAATAGTACACAGTATAGACTGTTAATCTGTTCACAGTACAGACTGCAATCCGCATGATCAAAATCAAAATCAATAAAAAAAAATTATGTTAAATTCCATCTGTTTGGAGATGACAAGTTAATCTATACTAATATTATAAAGCTGGAGCGTTTGTTTGTTTGTTTGTTTGCTTGAACATGCTAATCTCAGGAACTACTGGTCCGATTTGAAATTTTTTTCATTGTTAGAGCTCATTTATTGAGGAAGGCTGTAGGCTATATATCATAACGCTGAGACCAATAGGAGCAGAGGAACAATGAAGAACTTTCAAAATAGAGTTTTTTTTCCTTTCGATAGTTTTCGCTGTATGTTAGTGTTAACCAAAAAAAAACTATTTCGCGAGGACGAAGTCGCGGGAACAGCTAGTAAAGTAATAAACGTCTCCTGAAACCCATACACATGTGGAAATACGAAGAAATGTGGCAACAATAACGCACTAAATCAAAATGAAAGTAGTAGTATACCTCGAGCTGAGTCCCATCCGGGAGGACGTATTGTGCCTTGTCCGTCTCGAGGGTTTCCTCCTTGAGTGGGTTCGGAGAGAGGTAGCAGGATCTCTCCTTTATGGCCTTGACTATCTCCAGCTCGGCGGAGGTACGAAGGTTTACTCCCTCCTTGCGCAGGAGTAAGCTGTAATAATGATGGGAGCGATTTTGAAAACTTGGATTTTCGCTACCGTACCTTACTGTAACATATGTAAGTAGATTTTTATATATATATATATATATATATATATATATATATATATTTATATATTATATATATTTGACAAATTATATAACCTTCCTCATGATTCACTTCATCTACTGGTGTAAACAGCATGAAAATCCGTTAAGTAGTTATTGAGTTTATCGCGAACAGACAGACAGACGTGGCAGTGCACTTGGTTTTATAATATGTAGTGATATCACAAAATAATGTCGAAAATGAATGTTCACCGCCTCTATAATGTATTTATCTCATTCTCTCAAAAATTATTCAGAATACGAAGTTTCACTTCCACCGTGTGTGAACTATATACTCAATTTTTTTTATTATTCTAAAAAGGTATTACAATCGTAACTAAAGTAATTCGACACTACAAACTACAGACTAGTGTTAACTCCTACACTTACCGGAGGTACCGTGTGACGTCACGTCCCGCTACATCTACCCGCACGAAGCAGTGCAACATTTTTTTTCGAAAGTTTTATTTAAAAAAAGTATTCTTGTAACCAAAGTAATCTGACACGGTCTCTTACCAACTTATAGACACTAGTTTAAACGCTACACTTACCGGAGGTACCGTGTGACGTCACGTCCGGCTACATCTACCCGCACGAAGCAGTGCGACATTTTTTTTCGAAAGTTTTATTTAAAAAAAGTATTCTTGTAACCAAAGTAATCCGACATGGTCTCTTACTAACTTATAGACACTAGTCTAAACGCTACACTTACCGGAGGTACCGTGTGACGTCACGTCCCGCTACATCTACCCGCATGATGCTGTGCGGCATCGCGAACCCCTCATATATGGGAACGGCGTGAGTAACCCCATCCCCCGAGTCCAAGACCACCCCAGTCGTACGTCCAGTCGCGTATCTATGTAAATAAAAAAATTGTGACCCTTCACGGAACGCGTGGCAGATATGAAGTATCGCAATTATTTTGTACCAGTAACCTATATCTATATAATAATAAATAACAGTGACGCATCGCATGTTAATATCAGCACCTCCCGATATCAGTATTTTTATTATTTTTTTGTCACTTTTTACAAAAATATACATTTATTTCTAATTTACACTATTCTTAATCCAAATTTATTAAATTTTATTTTCTGTTTTTTAGTTGGATTTTTTATGAAAGCGTGTTTTTTTAGTTTTTTTAAACTATTATTTATTTTTCATTTTTTTAGTTAAATTTTTTTAACTTTTTTTTTCGGATTATTGCATTGTCATCGACCTTTGACAGGTGTGCAAAGTTTGAATTAAATCTAATCGTTCAAAGTAGGACAAAATCGAGCTCAAAGGGGTCGGTTACAAACAAACATACAGGTGAAGCTAATAAAAGCGTGATAAAAAGGCAGTGGGGAAACGGTTAAGAACATCTCCCTCCTCTGTTTCTCAGCCGATTTCCTTTATTCTTTTTTTGTTTTGTAGCTATTGACGAACTTTAGTGAAAAAATTGGAAAAAGTTTTTTTTCTCTATGGTCAAAAATTCGACCACTGGACGAGCACTCATATGCATAAAAATAGTTATTTTTTAATTTTATTTTTGGCAACCAACCTTCTAAATGATTACTGCCATACTACCATCTTGTTAGTTCATGGAAATTGGCGCAAGTAACTTGTAATATGATTACCTACTCGACAATGGCCTTCCCCAAAATCGAATAGATAATATGTAGTGATAGAGATATAGGTTTGTTTATGACAATCCAGAAGTAGATAGGTCCTTAATGATGGACCAGCATGACCCGGTGCATTTTTAAAGTAGATCGATTTGAAATCAGTCTTCTTTACATATATTCTTGGAAAAATTCTCATCAAGTCGATATCATAAATTTTTAATCACTTAAAAGTAAAGAGGAGTCACATAATTGGTGCCAAATTAATGCCAGGCAATACTATTATTAGTTCATAGGATAAATTCACTCACAAACTGAGAACCGCCTGCATAGATAGAAACAGTGCTGGTACGTTGAACGATTCAAAGAACATTTCAGCGGATTTCTCTCTGTTCCGTCTAGGGTTCAGGGGAGCTTCGGTCAGAAGTACCGGATGCTCCTCAGAGAAAGTCGACAATTGGTCCTGGAAATAGAAACAGAATCATCACCATCATGTCTGTCGGTAAGACACCCACTGCAGGTTACAGGCCAATTCTCGAAGGAAGATATGGCCATATACAACGCACCAGCCCAAGATGTATTGGCGATTTCAAATTCCGAAAAATCCATAGTCCTGTATTTTCCAATAGTGGAACTACTGTAACATCTTTCAGGTTCAGGTTTCCTGCAATATTTCCCTTTACCGTCAGCTGATAGTGTTACCAATTTAAATGTACAGGAATTCCGAAAAAATCCTTTATATAGGGCAGGGTTTAAATTGTGCCAATGCAACTACCACAGTTCGCCAGACGGGTTTCACACCTGCTCTCCCTTTGAAGGACCTACCATCTTTGACCACTCAGACCGCAGTTAGGGCCTCTTGGATGGCCTACACCCGTCTGGGGAGCAGACGCAGTGCCAGTCGGCAATCCCTGCTCCCCCTTCTAAAAGGTGTATGAAGGCACCATGGGGTTTTAGTCCTGTGAATCAGACATAACACATCCTCAGCTGCCCGACATGGGTATCTGTTAGGGATCTTCCCATGTAAAAAAAGGGTTTAAATAGATATTCAAGAGGTCAAACCACCTTTTCTTTGAAATCTAGTGGAGTGAAGTTAACCCAACGATGAAGAGTTCTCACCTTACTGTATATATATGTCCAAACTTTCTCCATGTCATTCCAATCGGTGACAATACCGTGCTCCATCGGGTACTTGATACTCAACAGCCCCCGGTGCTCCTCTGCCCGTGGACCGACAAATAATTCTCCTTCTAAAGCGCCGGCCATGACCCGGACATGTTTCGGCCTGCCGATGCTGAGGTAAATAAAATACAGTGTAAACTCCTCATAACATAACTAGATATAACAAATAACTTCTGATAACCCAGAAATTAGGTCAGTTTGATCGACTTACCTTGAAACCCATACACTGATTTGCTTTTTACAGCCCAAATAAGAAAGAGTTACGCTTATAATTTAAACTACAGAAGGACAGACAGAAACTATGATAGCATAGTTGATAGGATGTTAAGATACGGTGTCAATGGATATAGGTTTGAATCTTTGTAGCTTAGTCGGAGCTTTCATTCAAGGAAAACATTGTAAATAAAACATTCCATGGTGGCAGGGCTTTTTCTAAGTCCACCTGACTAATTACCACCCTCAAGTGGAACTATCTCCAAGAACCTGTTGTTGTGTTTTGGCAACTACACTTCAGAGGCAGTTAAATCTCTACGTTTAGCATGTTTACCATGTTAGGACTATATCACCATTAAACATCCTATGAGATTGTAATGAAACGCTATATAACTAACTAGCCTCTGCCCGCAACTTCATGGAATAGTTACTATGGGCTAACGATAACATGCAGCGGAAGCTTCAAAAGGAAAAAAACCCGATTTTGAAACATTCTTCATTGGTGCTCTGCTCGTATTGGTCTTAGCGTGATGATATATAGCCTTTAACCTTCCTCGATAACTGAGCTATATAACACTGAAAGAATTTTTCAAATCGGACCAGTACTTCCTGAAATTATCCCCTACAAGGTCACAGACTTTACCTCTTTATAATATTAGTATCGATAAGTATTTAAAAAAATGAGTAAATTTTTGCAATAACCCATTATCAGTAACATTGTTCCTCTTATCACTTTATAAAATTCCTCCCACTAAATCTTAGAGGTGAAAACAACTGAACTTCTAATAGCCTTCTTGCTATACATCGGACATGCACAAATTTTAAAAATGATGTGCAAAGAAAAAAGTACTTGCGACTATAAGCCTAGTAATTCTGGCTTGCACATAATTCAGCAATAAAAAAAAATTAAGCTATTCTTATAAAAAAACTAAAATTGTCATTTATTTGTCATTAATTGGCCTCCATGTTATATGTATAATGCTGTTATACTAATTTATACCTAGATTTGTTTTTTGCACATTTTAAAACATAAATAGTTTGTTTGTATACTGAAAATTGTTAAAACAAAGTTGATTAATAATTGAATTAGCTAAATGACTGAAATCTAGTAAACTCTAGAACACTATTTTCAATTGGCCCAATGTTAAATATTCCTTGTATGATATTTTCCCTAACAATATTGTTATATACCCAATCCATATGATTTTAAATCTCTGCTCTTGTGTGTTTTCTCCTTTTGTCAATGCTTTCGCTAATTCTATATGTATTAACAGAATTATATTTTAACATGTCACAATAACTAACAGTAATCATTATGTAAATACTTATTTATTTGACTCTAGAACTAAAGAGAGAAGAACTAAATTATATACAAAAATTGATACTACCTATAGAGTGACTCTCCCATGACTGACTTGACAGAATTTGTATTTATACATACTTATATATATAGTATATTACACACAGAAAAACTGTTCTCAAGTGATTGGCCAAATCTACTAGCAAATAAAGCTGCGAAGAAAAGCCAGTAACTAATAAATGAAGTAGAAAATCCTATCCTGATTATAGCTTCACTTATATTTGGTAATTTTTTCACGCGTCCCTGGTACACCTATGGATTTTTTTTTTATTTGCAGAAAAATATAGATTGTGCTTTTTTAAATAAAATGTATACTTACTAATTTGGAAATCTACATTTCGGTATCTGGTCACCAGCGAAGCCGGCTTTGATGACTCCGGAGCCCTGTAGAAAACCGGCATAATATATACTGGATTACTTCATTCATAGACATATACGTATGTAGTGAGTCATAGCATTGTCCAATTGGATGTTCTATTATATATTTATACAGATTTAGGGTTGTATATATATCTTAAAAGGATAAATATAATCAATTAATTCTTTACTTAAAACAGAATTCATTAAATAAAACTAATTTAAATTTGAGAACAAGTGTTTAGTCCTACGATGAACATTATTATAGATTTAAGGTAATTACATTATCAATGACGACGGGTTGGTTGACTATAACATCGTTTAATTCCATTTTTGTTTAATAAATAGTTGATAAATACTATATTTAAGACAATTTTTCTAGAATTCACTAAATATTACACGGAACACACATCGGCCTTATTATTTCCAGTGTTCCATTATAGCAAACGTCACTTTATTTATCTGTAGCAACTATTATCTTCTATCTCATTTCGCGTGTAAAACAATAAACCTATCTTTATACTTGTCAAAGGCCCATGCTGTAAATCCGAGCTGCACCGCTAAATATGATATTTACCACAGGCTAAGTTAAGAATAGAAGATAATGTTGCCATATAGTAATATAAAATCAATTAAAAAAGCAATTCAGTTCTATAGTAGATAAATTATAACTATGCGCGGATATTGTTGAACGTCGCGCACGTTATTGTATATTATGTTTACTGTCTCATTTTCGTAAAAAGAATACTTGATGGGACCGAAGAATACAGAAGGGATAAATTAGAATATAAGCTAGATGCCTATATTTTCGTTCCGACAAGAAGATTTAGCGCAAAGGAATGTATAATACAATATGTAAAAAAGTTGTACTTTATATGTGAAGCCATTTACCGAGCTTTAGCGCGTGTTGTTTAATTTGTTTTTTTATGATTACGGTATATGTTTAAAATTGAACAATACAGAGTAATGTGCATTAATAATAAATATTTTCTAACCTGCCATCAATATCACGCAGTCTATGCTCTCAACATTTACTCAAATTCCCTATCTGTCACACTAAATTTTATAATAAATCATTTGCGGTTCAAGCTGTGAGTCTATGGAACACACTCCCTTGTGATATTAGGCAGGCAAGATCCGTGACATTATAAGTAAAATATATTCACCGGCATTACCTCTCGCTGTCGTAATAGTACTACTCTATTGCGTCATTTCTTTTTTCACTTTTATCTATAGTTTTTGTAATTCTTTTTGTCTATTTATATTGCCACCCGGTATTTTTAAAAATAAAATGTCTACTTAGGTTTTCCTGGATCGCTCTAAGCGATAAGGCCGCCTAACTGTACACATATTGTAAACTGATGCGTCATTTTGTATATTTTCAACGTGTGTGCATTAAACAGTTTTTATCATTATTATAACATTTTAATATTGGTTAACAAATCTAGTTAACCAAACTTCTATAATTCAAACTTTATAATTGTATTATCAGTGCATACTACAAAAAAAAATCGATTGACGTTTAGCAAAACAAAACAAGTCGCAACCAATCAAAATGAAAATAAAAGTTCTGTTTGAAAATAAAATAACATTTTTTTTGCTGGGAATAATTTTTATACATGTGAAATCAGATCTAAATTCTTACGATTACTGTGATATCTCAATAAAAAGTTGTCAGGATGATCTCACAAATAATAAAAATGAAAAGCTTTTGTTTTACGATGTAAATCCTCCGGAGGGCTTTAATTTACGACGTGACGTATACATGAGATTCGCTATAATGCTAGCGGAACCACAGAGACAGGGTAAAAAGTTAAACTGGAAATTAGTATTACCTCCTTGGTTCAACCTTTATCATTGGAAAACTAAAAGGCAAGCACAGGCGCCGTTACCATGGAGCCACTTTTTTGACGTTACTTCCCTACAATCTTACGCACCAGTAATAGAACTGAATGAGGTATTCAAAAAGAATCCTGAAAATCCTTTAAATATAGATGTTTTGTATGTTTTACAAAATTATGATGATCCTTTTGAAAATGGTGTATTTGAAGATAAATGGGAGATTTCCGAAGATTGCCATTACAATGGTCAATATTGGGGGCTTAGCAATATTACAGTAAATGAAGTTATCTGTGTTAAATTTCAAGGAAAAATTTCTATGCTATGGGAGATAATATCCATGCATTCGGCTAACAAGAAAATTATGGTTGCCCATGGCGAAATACCTCTCCATGATACGTATGGGACTAAACCATACTGGGATTGCAGGAAGAGCATGAAGTTTAGTCAAAATCTTATGACCGTGGCAATGAAATATATTTCCAAACACTTTAATTGTAATACGAATAGGTGTGATACTTATATTAGCGTCCATTGGAGACGTCAAGATTTTGCTCGTTACCGTACCAATGATGTGCCTTCACTAGATGGAACCGCCAAACAAATACACAAGACGGTAACAGATAAATCTCTGAAAATTAAGAACATCTTTGTAGCATCTGATGCTACTACAACAGAGATGAATAAGCTGGAAAAGCAACTTAATGCTCTTGGTTATAAAGTTTATTATTATAAACCGATTGCAACGGATATTGATAAATTAAAGGATGGTGGTGTGGCTATTATAGAACAGATAATATGTTCACGAGCATCGTATTTCATTGGTACACATGAGAGTACATTTTCTTTTAGAATTCAAGAAGAGAGAGAAATTTTGAGCTTTGATAGTAGTACTACGTTTAATAGGTTATGTCCTGATAAGGGGCCATGTGAGAGACCGTCAAAATGGACTGTTGTTAACTAAAAAATGTGTGCAAATGGAGGTATTTCAAGTGACGAAGAAATACTTATCCTTTGTAAATAATCTCAAATAATATAGTCAAAACAGGTTTCATAATAAATTAATTTTTAAAGATGGTCTGTGCCATTTGTAACGCCAGTAGTATATATTAAACTTAAATGTTTAGGCCACAGGCCAACATAAAGGGCCACGTGAGAAACCGTCAAAATGGACTGTTGTTAACCCGAAAATCTTTATAAAGCAAAGTATCTCATGTGACGAAGAAGTACTTACCCTAAGTAAACAGTCTGAAATAAAATTGTCAAAACAGGTTTCATACTAAATAAATTTTTAAAGATGGTCTGTGCCACATGAACCACTAGTATGTTATACCACCATAATGTTAAACTTCATTTTTAGGCCACAGGCCCACATAAGGGGTCATGTGCTAGTTCATCAAAATGGACTGTTGTTAATAAAATATCTATGGAGAGAAGTATCTTAAGAAGAGATGTACTTATATTAAGTAACAGTATCAGATAAAATTGCCAAAACAGCATAAAAACCAAAATGATTTTTTAACGAGAGAGCCTCATACTGTATTTGAGTACTCTTGAGATAAAATCATTTATCATTGATTTTGTAGCAACAATGACTGAGCTGGCATAGTCAAAGTTATGCCTTTCACAGTTTAATTTAACCTAAGCTTTTCACTAAAACGGTAGAATATTTCAGTACTCAATAAAATGGTAATATATATAACAGTTAAATTAATCTTAGATTCTCCATTCATAGAAATCAAAAGAACCTTACAGAATAAACTCATGTAGGATGTAGTAGGTTTTTTTTACAAATCTGCAAGCTTATTTGTTACCTTTTATATTTATATATTTTTTTGATTTATAGCATGTCTCATGATTTAATTCTACTGTTTGATTTCCTATCTACTTAAGTAAATGTCATTGCTATTTTTTACATTCCTATTTGTTCAGTTATATTTTTTTTATATATTCCTACCAAAATATTGTAAACAATGTGTTATAATGCTGTTGGAAAATAATCTAGATTTTCGTGTGTAGTTTTTGCCAAAAGTATAATTGACGTTGCATAAAAAATTGTGTTTATGTCATTACTTTATTAACTCACAAGTAACGATGAAGATGTCTTATGAAGCAATTACATTTTCACAATACTGTATCATTCTACTTTCTACATTTGATCAGTTGGCCATGTTCTTCTCTTTGTACATTCCAGATTCTTATATAAAACATATAAATATAAACTAATGTAAAACTGTCATCAAAAACAATCATATTTAAGTTAATGGTGTATTTTTAAGGTCCATGTCAATGCTGTAATGGCTTATTGATTAACGAGCTATTGACTTTTGCTATATAATATTTTATCTATGCTGATGACTTTCTTTGCATGCTAATCAATTAGCTTTTACATCGTTAATATGATGTTCCCAGTGCCATAATAATCGTACCAAAGTTTTTATTAAATTTTTTATCAATAGTTATATTTTTCTCATTTTAACTCCAGTAATATATTTTTATTATGTCAATTCTGATATAGATTGGTAGTTTTTTACTATAAGAAAAAGAATAGTTAAATTTTGTTATTAAATATTTTTTCACACCTTACCAATGCTAATCAAACATTATTAAATACAACTAGCGGGTCAACGCCAAATATTAAACGCATGTCTAACTTACATGAAATTAAACTTCGCGCGTCTAGTTACAGCAATTTTCGTAGAGAGAGAGTACAGCAATTTACTTCAGTATTGCCAGACTAAACACATTGGTTTAAAAACAATAACATAACCATATTTACTAGAAAGCGGAAAAAAGGTTACGGAACAAGTTACGCATAATATCAGTCGCTTATTCGAGGAAAAACTTTTACTTATGGAAGAAAACCAAGAAAAAATCAAAATCGCTGTAGAAAATCAAGAAAAAAGAATCTACTATTTGGAAAAGTAGGCCAGAATAAGAAATTTGGTATTTTTCGGTATCGAGGAAACTGGTCCATCATATCAGGAACTAGAAAACTGCATTATTAAATGGTTAGAAAAATATCTATCTGTAAAGCTTACCTACAATGACGTCCACGAAGTGAAAAGGATAGGAAAAAAAGAAGAAAGACCCCGCCCGATTGTAGTAACTTTTGCAACACTAGGTATAAAAGTAAAAATTTTGAAAAACGAGGGGGCGCTGAAGGATACCCATTTCTATATCAAAGAAGACTACCCAAAATACGTTCTAGAGAAAAGGAAGGAAATGCAAGAACAGCTAAAATTGGAGAGAGAGAATGGAAACACAGCGGTAATTAAATATGATAAATTGGTAGTACTTAAAAATAATACAAAGCGTAAACTACCTTCTTCGCCTGATAACGTTATTACACCTAGCACCGAGAAACACAAACAAGTAAATAAGAAGAATAAAACGCAACAATCCGACCAACTGATTAAAAGGTCAAACAGTATCTCAGAGGGAGCCATAAAACCGGGACTACTCAATTTTCTGGTACCGAGAAATACAAATAAGGATAATAGCCCCAACAAACAAGCATAGCAACCAAGCCCCTCCTCCAACACAAATACCACTAATAAATATGAAATAAAAAACAAACAATATCTTCCAATTCGGCCGGTCCCCGCGGAAGATTACGACCACAACCCTCCAGAGAATAAAACACAATATATCAAACAAGACAAAACACAAAACAATATATACATAGCAACCTATAATGTCCGAACTTTATCGTCATACGCACGATTGTTAGAACTGGAAGAAACCCTAAAAGAAATAAAATACGATGTAATAGGAATATCAGAGATGAGAAGAAATGGTTCAACAATAAAAGAATATGAAAATTTCGTACTATGCTACATCGGACAGACACCAGGTAAATACGGGGTCGGATTTATAATAAATAAATCACACAAACATAATATTGAAAGTTTCACTGGCCTATCGGAACGTGTCGCTGTACTAAATATCAATTTTCAGGGTGTCATGGTAACTATTATACAAGCCTACGCACCAACAGAATCGGCAAATGAGAGTGATATGGACGAATTCTACATGACTATCGACAAAGCGCTAGAAACCTCATACAACACTACCATACTTATGGGCGATTTCAATGTTAAGATTGGAATACCTGAAAAGGAAGAATATCTGGTGACAAAACAATTTGGTTTCGGCAAAAGAAACGACAGAGGACAGAGACTGATAGACTTTGCATTGGAACACAAACTTACCATCATTAACACCTGTTTTAAGAAGAAACCAAACAAAAGATGGACATGGAGATCTCCAAATGATAAAATAAAAAATGAAATAGACTATACTGTCCAACAAACCTACAATATTTCAGGATATTAGTACCATGAATCTAAATTTTCCATCCGACCATCGAATAATCAGAGCAACAATTAAACTAACCAACCAAAAGAAAAGGAGAACCAACTTCGCAAGTAGCCAATTATGCCAACTATCAAGCGAAGAAGAAATATTGAACTACAAGGAAAACCTGATTTTAATGCTATCGGATCCAGATAAGAACCAGGAAAACATCACAGCGCAAAATTATTACGACAACATAACAAATGCTATTACATGTAGCTTAAAAGTAGCTAGAGTTAAAAGCAAGGTACATAAAAATCACAAAATACTGTCAACTAGAACATTGACTCTACTTCAAAGGCGGAAGGAGTTGCAGCAAACCAAAAACAAAACAAAAGCTATGAAAAATGAACTCTCCGCACTTTACAAATTAGTCAACAGATATATAAAAAATGATTATAAAAAATACAGACAATCGATTATAGAAAAACACTTAAAAAGCTCCGGAAGCACAAGAAAGGCCTACAAAGACTTACGAACAAGTAAGAGCTGGATAGAGGGCTTGAAAAAGTTAGACGTAGACCTAAACAAACGTACGGATATTATCACTACAGCTTCGAACTTTTATAAAGACATTTACAGCGACAAGACAAAAAACAGCCTAACTCAAGATGATATCACTACACAAAACGGCGGCGAAGATAACATTAAACCAATAGATGCAGCCGAAGTTGTTGAGACAATTAAAAGTCTCAAACTAGACAAATCACCTGGATCGGACGGTATCACGAATGAAGCTTTGAAAACAGCAGATTCCATTCTGGCCCCATACCTGGCTGAACTGTTCAATATGATTCTACAAAATTCCAAAACACCTTCACAATGGTCTGACTCTAACATTATCCTAATCTACAAGAAAGGTGACCCTAAAGCAATAAGCAACTACAGACCTATTAGCTTACTACCAACTCTATATAAGGTGTTCTCGACCATAATTAACACAAGAATTAGTCCTACAATAGAATCTAGACAGCCAGTAGAGCAGGCCGGCTTCAGGAAAGGGTTCTCCACCATTGACCATATCCACACCCTGGAACTCATTATAGAAAAATACCAAGAACAACAAAGACCCTTATACATTGCATTTGTTGACTATCAAAAAGCCTTCGACACAGTAACACACACATGCATATGGGAAAGTTTGAGAGAACAAGGAGTTCACGAAATATACATCAAGGTCTTAAGAAGTATATATAATAACAACGTGGGCAGAATTAAACTAGATACCTTAGGTCCAACCTTTCCCATAATGAGAGGAGTAAGACAGGGAGACCCGTTATCCCCAAAAATATTTATAGCAGTACTGGAAAACAAAATCAGCAAGCTAGATTGGAGCAGATCAGGAATATATATACAGGGTGCTTTCTTAAGCCATCTAAGATTTGCCGACGATATAGCGCTACTATCAGAGACAAGTTCAGAGCTACAATTTATGATGACATCCTTACAGGAAACTAGCACAAATGCAGGTTTAGAAATAAATTTAAGCAAAACAATGATTATGACGAACAGCAGCGAAACACCAATCAAAATTAAAGGAAACCCTCTGAACTATACGGACAAGTACATATATCTAGGAAAAACAGTCAGCTTTGATAGAAAAAACAACGACACTGAAATAGAAAGAAGAGTACGTCAAACGTGGAATAAATACTGGAGTTTGAAGGAAATTCTCAAAAGTAATTTGCAAATAAACTTAAAAACAAAGATTATGAACTCTAGTCTTTTGCCATGCTTGACGTACGGATGTCAGACGTGGAAGTTCACCGCTAAAGCAAAGCACAAAATAGTCACATGCCAACGAGGACTAGAACGTAGCATGCTTAAGGTAAGGAAGCTTGACAAAATAAGACACACGAAGATACGATCCATAACAAAAGCCACAGATGCTTTGAGATCCGCACTAAAGCTGAAATGGAAATGGGCAGGACATATAGCAAGGCTTACCGACCAGAGATGGACTGCAAAAGTAACGACGTGGAGAGGCCCACTAGGTAATAGAGGAAGAGGAAGACCAATAACACGATGGGACGACGAAATAAAGAGAACCGCCGGTACAAATTGGACTCTAACAGCAAAAGATCGTGACAAATGGGCATCATTGGAGGAGGCCTTTACTCAACCTGGGGTTCTTAGAAGTAACAGAAGGCTATGAATAAGAGAAAACTTTTCATAAGTAAAAACTACAAAAAAAAACTTACTACTTAGATATAATTAATTATAAACAAGGTTTAAGAAACTAACACAACATTATATTAGAAAAAATTAAGCAAAATTATTAACTTTAAACACTAGATATAAGAAATTTGTAACATGTTAATTCAAGAAATAAAAAGGCTTTTTATTTATTATTTTTTATTATTTACTAGAAATCTGTCATATAATATAATAGTTCAGTTCAGTTGACAGGGACAGAAAGAGAGTTGCGCACCCATTTGCTCGGGTGGTAATTCGTTTGTAGTAGGCTCGATACACACAGCATAATCGTTACGTGACGATTTCTAATAAATCACACTACCCATAAGCCGCGTTAAGGAACCTAGTTCCAAAAAAGATAACAGTTACTTTATGTTTAATACCGAAACCCACAATTATTATTTTGTGTCTAAAATATTTGGCTACTAACATCTCATCAACTATCAGGGGAATCTAGCAACATGATTTTGAACTACATTAATCACGCTTGGTCATTCATTACTTTGTCCTACTCAAGCCAATTATAGTGAAAAGTAGCGTGTACTATTTACTTATCAATTAACAAATTATAGTCGGCTCTGAATTGAATAATATGAAGATGGGGATAAAATTGTTAGATATATCTATTTACAAATGGAGTTGTACATTTCACATTTTGTACCTAGTACGAATTACAATAGAATTATAATTTTCTTGATTTCTTAAACGTTAAATTTATAATATGTAGGTGTGCATTGCACAATAAAGAATTTTTAAGCAGATAGTTATTAAAATAGTTTTAAAACTACCAAAAACCTGACACAAAAACGACAACCGTAGGGTTCAACAGAACCTTCATTATCTGTATATTAACATGGTGAAATGGGTTACTCAGTACTGTGCTCTCCCAGAGTTAAGTCAGTGAGCTCTTGAAAAAATGAGTTAAACACGCTCTGCAAGTTCAGCAATGCAATATTGTTACTTCTAGTGTTGCAGTTGTCCATAGGCGTCGGTGGCCATTTACCATGGTAAACCTAATCTTTGGTATAAAAAAATTTTTAAGCATTAAAAAAAAACCGAAATTAAATTCTAGTTAAACTCAGTTTGCAGTTTAAAATTATGGAGTGATTCAGAAACTGTTAAACATTTTGCACGTTAAAGTACTAATATACATACGGGTCATTCCATGTCAAATCGACAAATTTTTTACCTGACCCCCTTTGATTTCGCTGAAAATTTTCTATCTTTTTCTACCCCCCGAAAGTTATTTTTCAGAATTTTTTCAAATTTTTTTTCCCGACTCAAAAAAAGTTATGAATTTTTGAAAAAAACCGCTCTTTTATTTTTAAATTGCCAGAACTTTTTCAAAAATTGACCGTTTGGGAACTTTTTTTTTTCAAAATTTTTGTTTTTAAATGTAGTTTTCGAAAAAAAATATGAAAAAATTTTCAGAGTCCCAGATATATGAAATATTTCAGTTTTTTTGAAAAAACCGTAATTTTCTCAAAGTCCGACCGTTTTTTTTTTTTTTTTTTTGCTCTAAAAATACTTCAACTAATTCTGCAATGATCCCCGTTAATCAAAAGATGTGACGACAGTCGCTTCTAATTTTTTTTCTTGATTATAAAAAAACTTTTGTTGAATTTTTGCTGATTTTATATAACTTTGTTATGAATTTTTTTTTATTTCCTCGTGAAACCTCAAAAGTTGAAAAATAAAATTTTATTGGAAAATTTCAAGTGATTATCGTCCAAGAAATTGTTATTTAAAAAAAAAAAATATTTTTTTTCTCTCATTGACGTTATTTTTATTTATTGACCATATTATTTAAATGAAATGTAGATGATATCTTTTTTACCGACAATCGATAGCTCTTAAATTATCACATTGTATCAACTGGAGGTAACTTTTAAACCCATTGTATTTTTGAAGTTGTCATATTTCAGTACCAAAAAAAAAACGTCCATAAGAGTAAAAAAATAACGTCAATGAGAGAAAAAAATTTTTTTTTTTTTTTTAAATAACAATTTCTTGGACGATAATCACTTGAAATTTTCCAATAAAATTTTATTTTTCAACTTTTGAGGTTTCACGAGGAAATAAAAAAAAATTCATAACAAAGTTATATAAAATCAGCAAAAATTCAACAAAAGTTTTTTTATAATCAAGAAAAAAAATTAGAAGCGACTGTCGTCACATCTTTTGATTAACGGGGATCATTGCAGAATTAGTTGAAGTATTTTTAGAGCAAAAAAAAAAAAAAAAACGGTCGGACTTTGAGAAAATTACGGTTTTTTCAAAAAAACTAAAATATTTCATATATCTGGGACTCTGAAAATTTTTTCATATTTTTTTTCGAAAACTACATTTAAAAACAAAAATTTTGAAAAAAAAAGTTCCCAAACGGTCAATTTTTGAAAAAGTTCTGGCAATTTAAAAATAAAAGAGCGGTTTTTTTCAAAAATTCATAACTTTTTTTGAGTCGGGAAAAAAAATTTGAAAAAATTCTGAAAAATAACTTTCGGGGGGTAGAAAAAGATAGAAAATTTTCAGCGAAATCAAAGGGGGTCAGGTAAAAAATTTTTCGATTTGACATGGAATGACCCATAATATATAATGTGCTAAATAACAAAGTGACGATAATAGTGAATCTAGTTTGGCAGTCGACATTTTTTTACAATATACATCGAATTATAGCGAATGCGATGATGGTTTAGTCTTTACTTTTAACATATGGCAACAGTGATAACAATTACTATAATAAAAGAATAACATAATTTAATATGTTGGTTTGGTTTTCTATACAAAAAAGAATGATTCAATTTTTTGTTTGTAATGTATGAAATAAATTTTAAAAAACAAACCAGTTTACAAATTCTTTCACTCATGGAAAGTAAACAACAAATGTATCAACAAATAATACGGGCCGTATTTATTTTCTAAATCTACATTAACACGAGTAACTCCGTGATTAAATCCTAGTAATCATTAAAATTATTTCAATATTATAAAATCGTTGAGGACGAATGAGCGATCATCATATTTCGTATTTATTTTTCTATATGTAAATGTTCTTTCTGTGTTTATTAATTTTTATAAATAACGAGCAATTTGTATTTAAATTTCATGTATGTAAAGCGATTTGAAATAACTGCCATTAGTATTATTATTACTAATAAATATAATATTGTACGGAACCCTGTTACAAAACGCTAAATAAAACCCGGGACGAAATGCATTCATCAACGACTCATAATATACGGTATTGTGTATATTCAGAAATTATACAGTCTACTGAAGATCTACAGCTGTGTTTTCTTGAGAGAACCTGGAACCAAAAACTAACAAAAATATTAGTATCATTTGTGTGATTATATCGGTTATTTTGTTCAAGTGAATTGTTTAAATAACAAAAATTAGGGAATGAAGCTTAAAAGACACGTATCTTGTTAACTCAGTTTAAAAAGAAAACTAATGTAAATATTGATCTTATAGAACGTCATATTTATGTAGGTAGGTACCAACCTATATCTGTAAATATTTATGTACCTATGTAGGTATGTTCTAATTTCAGATTTTCAGTATTACCTACCGCCAATAAAATAGAGGTTTTAACGAATTGTATCCTCGTAGATCTATTTCATATAAAGCCATTTCTTTACTTTTTCAGTCAGATAAACAGCGGTTTTATTGAATAATACGTGATAATAAGCAACACAGTGTTAAATTAAATGGGATTGGGTTTTATTTGAAAATGAATGATAAAAATATAGATTTTACGAGTGATGGTAAGATGTCCTGTTTATCTAACGCAATATATGCATGTTTTGTTTAAATTCTGTGTAAAAATCTTAAGTTTTCATATCAAAAAGGAATAATATATAACCTGTCGGTTTTCGCGGGAATTTTCGGGAATTTATTTTCCTTAGATTTATTAGAGATTACCCTTAATTTATACTTTTACACTACTAGTTTGGGATATAATATAGCAATAGGAAATACAAAAAATTTCTATAATATCATACTTTTATTTTTCAAATATTTAATGTTTTGGTATTGTTTGCATTATAAGTTAAATTATTTTGTGTACAATTTGATGCAAAATACTAACAATCCTGTAGGGTTCAGGTTCGATTCTGTGTCGCTAGCCGATTTTACAAGTAAAAATAATGTATTTGCAATATTGAAGGTTAACATACGTTTATATGTAGCTGTTGTATAAGACTGACGTAGAATGATTCTTTTCTTGTTTTAATTATAAATTTAAATTTTAGAAATCAAAGAGGTTTTTTACAAACCCAGTGCCAAGTCAAACAATTATTCTGAGACGTCAATATATGACAATAAAATATTTTAATATCACTGATTTTCCCCATAAACACTAATTTAACGTTTTTTTAAATACTGTTGGTGGCAAACGCACCTGCATGTCACTTGATGGTATGTGATCACCGCTACCCATGGACATCTGCGACATGAGGGGAAACACAGATAAGTTGCCGGCACTTAAGAAAAGAGTAGGCTCGTTTCTTGAAAGATGGTAATTTACAATGATCTGGAAACGCTGACGCTGGGAGTTTTTAGTAATGTTTGAAAGTTTTCTTTATACTAGTTCAGCAAAATGACTACACAGTACCTTATGGAGAGTAGGGTACAATCCATAAATAATGACAACAGTCAGTGTAACATAGCAACGGCGTTCATCATTATCATGCAGACCTGCAAAGTACCTTTTAATGCCTTGATTGAAGGACCCTGTACCATAAGAGGAAGGGAAACCCTGGCTGGGAGGCGATTCCACATTAATACATTGATAATCTCTAATACTACTAAGTGTACATTATGAAAGAAGTGTTTCTTTGAATAAAGTTACAATATTCTGGTACTGAAAAATATTAACTTCTATCCCATCCAACCATAGTTATGAAAAATGGTATGTGTGAATACTTGAAAATTAAAAATATTTTCATAAATTTGCTATATATGAATTAGTTACTGCAACAAATAGTAATTAGGCTGACATGAGGAAAAGGAGCGCTTATGTAGGAACTCTGTTTGCATTTTTATAACCATTATTAACCTCTTTAGTACAATACTCACAATATGTTATAAAAAGTCTAAAAAATAATGTAAATCTTGGAATGCCATGTAATGGTCTTTATATTTTATCCATAATCTTGTGTTATTTGGCTCTATATTGTGTAATGTTGGTGGTGCTTTACATAATATAGTTTGGTTATTGTACACAAGTGAAGTGGATCGGAAATAATACCACGGAGCATGGATCTTGACTTGCCACAAAAACTCCCAGGAAAGTTATAACAAGATGGCCCCCATTATGTTAGTTCATTGAAATTATATCAAGAAACTTGTAATATCGATACTCACTTGACAATGGCAGTAATAGTCTACTAGAAGACTGGTTACCAAAAATAAAAGAAAATGGAAGAAGAACATAAAAATCCTATAGATTCGTGTCATAGCAGGCAAACAAACAAGTGGCTAAAGTGCATTGCCAGCCTGTGTTTGGGGGACAGAGAGGGTGGGGGAGAGGAGAAGGGAGGTGGGGTGGGCCTCCGGCGCTCTCACTGACCTGACGAAATGTAACAATGCAAGCACTGTTACTTTACGTCGGTTTTCTATGAGAGGGTGGTACTACCCCGGGCAAGCTGATCCATTCTGCTGAAACTAATAATAGCTTCAGCGTGGCTCTACCACTTACAATGCTTTCAAAATCATAAGGAAAAATCTGTGATTCATAACTTATATTGTTAGTTTATATAAATATAAATGTTTTCCTAAGTATCTAATTGAAACACAAATCAGAGAAAAGTATAAAACCTAATTTGCTTTTCTTATTTTCAGATGCCTTTAATACATTGGTGAGTTAAATATAATTTTTCTGATTGGTCTGTCAATCATACACTCGCATTAAAATAAGACTATATATGAAGTGGAATGTTAATTCGAAGAAATAAAGTTTCTATTGCAATTATACCAGGTGACTGTTTAGACAGGAGCAGTATTTATGGGAGACACTCTGCACTCGATTCTCGTTCTAAATCAACTTAAAAAATAGGTGCTTAATATTAGACCTAATTATCTAGAAAGATACAAAAATTGGTTCCTGTGTATTAAATGCACCGCGCTTGCCGACCGCCGCCGCGGCCGACTCGCGTAATTTTTTTCACAAGTCTAACCTAACCTAACCAAACCAAAATAAAAGAGCAGCAGTTGAGAAAAAAAAATTAAGGAAATTCTATCTTAAACTCTATATCATCCCATTTTTCACCTAAATCTTATTCCATCCCAGTGGAATTCTCCATTTCAAATTCAAATTTCCATTCCAGACAGTGTCTTTTTTTGAAGATTTTTTTAATCCAAGTTTTTCACAAATATGTAACACAACAAAATAAGAGTTATCTACATAGGTATATCTATCCTGAAATGATGTACTTACATACATTTAACAATTGTTTTTTATTTATATACTAGCGGGCCCGGCAGACGTTGTCCCGCCCTGATTAAAAATAAATCCTTGACAAATTATATACCGAAACGTTCCTCAAGAATAACTTTATCCATTGGTGAAAACCGCATGAAAATCCGTTCAGTAGTTTTTGAGTTTATCGCGAACAGACAGATAGACAGACGCGGTAGGGGACTCTATTTTATACTATGTAATGATACCAGGTGAAAGGTCAAACGCTCGCAGTATTCTACGATATGACACTTCATGGTCACCTTTGACACATAAAATAATAATATCAAAACAAATATTAATAAATAACAAAGAGAACCTAAGTTAAAGTTTGTTCTAAGAATTTCAAAAGTATGAATACAGAATTAAATAAACTTAGATTGTAAACCCTTTTATTCGTTCGCACTTCGAAAAATTGTCCTTTGTTTGTTGGTTGCCTTCACTTACACTTCACCCGACGGTCATTGACACTGTGTTTTAACTTAGACGCTTAGAGGGTTAAGTATAATTTTTGTATTTTGCTAGATAATTAAGTCTAATTATTAAGCATCTATTTTTTAAATTAATTTAGTACGAGAATCGAGCACAGAGTATAGTCCATAAATATTGCTACTGTCTAAACTTTCACCTGGTATAGATGCACCTATTATTTACAGACATCAAGTTCTGTTATAAGCTCAACAACTGATCCTGTCGCGCAAAATGACTATACGTTGGGAAAGAAACGAGTTGCCGAAAGAAATATATGTAAGTTTTATATATTTTAAATTAAACTATTATTGCTTAGTTCATGATTTTTTTTAATATGACGTGTCGAGATTACCATTCGTTGTATATGTTGTTGATGTCATAAGGCTATTATAAGGGTGCATCAATTTGTGAATGACCACGAAGCCTGGCATTAACACCTCTCTCTGTGCACCCACTATAAACGACTGTAACTAAATGTAGTGTCTTTATTAAAACTACAATAACTTTTGATACAGTGGTCCGGTTTTATTGAAACGAAGGCTAAATATTACCCGAGGAAATGCTTTATGATTTTCTTTGTTATATCGTGTACACACTTTAGTACTGACGCGTGAGACATTAGAATTATATTATTGTTATATCTGTGGACTAGCTTCTTCCCGCGATTTGGTCCGCGTGGCATAGTTACTTTGGACTAACGGTAACACGCAGCGGAAGCTCTCAAAAGAAAAAAATACGATTTTGAAACATTCTTAGTTGGTGCTCCACTCCCACTGGTCTAAGCGGGATGATAAGTAGCCAATATATTTACTCGATAAATGAGCTATCTACCACTGCAGGAATTTTTCAAATCGGACCTGTAGCTCCTGACATTAGCGCGTTCAACCAAATTAGTTAAAGACTAGCGGCCCGTCCCGGCTTCCCACGGGTGAACGATTGTTTTAAACATTTGGGTTAAACATATGTGGATTGGCTAAAAATGTAGTTATAGTGACATAATCCCAATAGCTGGGCATATGGTACCGCGAGGTTTTTTATAGATATTAATATGTTCTTTGATATTGTAGAACATATTTTTGTTCTATCATTCATAGTTTCCGCAGCGTATGATGCGATGAAAGTACATTTTATGGCAATATTTTTCATACCTTCGATTACATTATTGAAATTTTAGTAAGGATCCCTATTTTTTTCTATTAAAAAATATAACCTATGTTACTCAGGGATAATGTAGTTTTCTAATGATGAACGAAATTATCGAAATCCGTCTAGTACTTTTTGAGTGTATTCGTTATAAACATACAAAAATACAACGTTTCTTCTTTATAATATTAGTGTAGACGTAGATTACTACTGTTCTCTCGTACTTACCTCGAGCCGTCATTCAAATGACAGGTAGGGTAGGGTAGGGGTGGTAGGGTGTCTGTACCCGACTGGATCGCGACCACCGTACACCAGGTGGAACACCCGCCATAGTGGCACGTTTGGGCGTGTCGCGTTCCGGGATCAGCCGGTGTATATCCAGCAACGGGGGGGGGGGGGGGCTGTCCCTGACTGGGTCGCTTTCAGGCCGGCATGACAACGGCGACCGGCGATGGATAGTATGTCTTTCGGTGGTCGCCATTGTTTTTGGATTGTACTGTGCTTACCATCAGGCACAGTACAGTCACTTTGCCGAGCTACAATAAAAAAAAAAAAAAAAAAAAAAATAACTTTTGATAGAGTGGACCGATTTTAATGAAACAAACACTAAGTTACTCCCGAAGATATGCTTTACGATGAGGTTTTATCGCGAACGCAGTACTTTAGCAGTGATGCGTGTCCAAACGAACAGACACACTCCACACACACGAACGGTATTTGTAAAAATGATTGAATTGTATTTTATTACTTATTCCGAGATACCTGTAACATTTTTTTGATGCGGAACATCTATAGGTTCGGGTAAACCTCACTGTTGGCGTGGCGAGACGTGGCGACGCAAAACACGAACTTTGCACTATTAACGAAATACTCGAAAACATTTGCAACCCTATCTGTATAAATATAAGATTCAAATTGATGTGTCGGCCACTCGTTATACTAGTGTTACGCGGCAGGCGCCGACGACCTAGCGCCCTTTGATAAATGCCGCCAAACACACCGCGCCTGCGCCTAGTTGAATTTTTGTATTTAATAAAAAATAATATTTATGTTATAAATAAACAGTCATTACTTTATGGAACATATTTGTAATGCTTTATCTTTTCATTATGCCATAGCTGATTCCTGTCTTAATCTGTTCTTTCGGCATATAACTTACACAAAACAATTTTGTAGGTGGTAGAGCCACGCTGAAGCTATTATTGGTTTCAGTATGAATGGGTCGGCTCGGGGTAGTACCACCCGACCCACAGAAACACCGACGTGAAGTAACAGTGCTTGCGTTGTTGCGTTTCGTTCGGTCAGCGAGAGTGTCGGAGACCCACCTCCTCACTCCCCCTCCTCCAAACACAGGCTGGCAGCGCACTTGCGACTCCCCTGGTGTTGTACGTGTCTATGGATGGCGGTGATCACTTAACATCAGGTGACTCACCTGTTCATTTGCCTACTATAATATAAAAAAAAAACAATTTCGATGTTTCACATCTGCCAGGCGTCCCGTGACGGCTCAGTTTTTTACAAAAACCTAAAAAGTACAAACACGTTAGATTTACACTCTTATTATACTCGTATGTATATGTAATATTTTTATTTGAAAGCAGATGGTGAACCCTCAGCAAAGAAGCCGGCATTATCAATACGAGTTGGGTCCGGTTTTAAATGGAATCTTCAGGTATGGGATTTACATGATTTTCATTAGAACAATTTAATTCTTGGTAACCAATTATACAATTTGTTAGCGGCATTGTCGAGTAGTTACTGTTAATACAATTAATTCAATGTTCTAACAAGATGGCGACCACCTTCTTAGAGCTTTTCAGGGAGTTTTCAGGGAGCAAGACACTTATTCCACTTTTTTATACAAAACACCACCAGTGTTACAGAATATAAAGCCAAATAATACAAGATCTATACATATAATAAGAATGTAAATCTAACGTGTCTGTACTTTTACGATTTATGTAAAAAAAACTGTTGCAGGGGTCTAAGAATAAGTAATAAAATACATTTCAATCATTTTTAGAAATGTCTGTCTGTCTGTATGAACATGCATCACTGCTAAAGTGCTGGATTTACAATAAAACCACGAAGCATAGATCGTAAAGCATATCTCCAAGAATAACTTAGTCTTTGTTTCATTAAAATCGGTTCGGGCTATCAAAAGTTATTGTGATTTTAATGACGACGCGACTTAAGTACGAGAGAAAAGTAGATAAGTAAATGGACTTAATATATTCAGATGATTTTGTTAGTCAATGTTTTTTACATTACGTGGAACCCCACGCGGGCGGATTCGCGGGCACAGCTAGTAAGTAATAAAATACATTTCAATCAATTTTAGAAACGTCTGTCTGTTTGTTTGCTTGTATGAACACGCATCACTACTAAAATACTGCGCTCATGGTAAAACCTCACCGAGACAATCATAAAGCATATCTTCGAGTAACATCTAGTCTTTGTTTCATTAAAACCGGTTCACTCTATCAAAAGTTATTGTAATTTTAATGACGACGCGACATAAGTACGAGAGAAAAGTAGATATAGTAATTAGACTTAATACATTCAGATGACTTTATTAGTCACTGTTTTGAACATCAGGTTCCACGCGAACGAAGTCGCGGGTGCAGCTAGTTATGAATAAAATATAAAATCTATTCCATGACAGACTGAAATGAAAAAAAAGCAAGTGTGTTTTTGAATACACGAATGGAGTAAAACTTTAGCTCTATCTATATTTATCATCATTACATACTATAAAACGAAGTCATCTGCCACGTCTGTCTGTCTGTTCGCGATAGACTCAAAAACTACTGGATGGATTTTCATGCAGTTTTCACCAGTAGGTTGAGTGATTCATGAGGAAGATTTGGTTGTATAATTTGTCTGTAATTCTTTAATTACCAGGGCAGGACAACGTCCACTGGGCCCGTTTGTGTATATCTTCTTTTATATATAAATTTCTTCTGTACGTGTGTGTGTGTCACTGAACTCCTCCCAAACGGTTGGACCGATTTTGATGAAATTTTGTGTGCGTGTGGATCCGAGAATGGTTTAGATTCACAATTGGACCCGGTAGGTGACGCTGCGGTTGACTTTTAGGATTTTTTTTGTTATTATCAAGGCAGGACAACGTACAGCGGGCTCGCTAGTATATCTATATGTTTGTATATGTATAAATATATACATATTAATTTTCTACAAATAGATTTCATTGATAATACGAAACGTAACTCTCTCTTTCTATCTTCACTAACTTATATCTCCACCTCAACTTCCGTTCGCGGCGCCCGATCACACGTTTTCGTAACGCCCTCGTGACGCATTCACCAACTAACTCCCCGAGTCAAGCGTGCGTAAACAAGTTTTACTTGAAGAACAGTTATACTATAGATAAATAATTCAATTGGTCAGGCACTCGCTGTGGCAGCGGAGGCTGTGTATTCAGGAGGCAAGTCTCCTGTTTCCGCCCTGAATGAGCTAGGAGTCAAAGTCAGCTATCAAATACTAAGGCAAGGAGGGCCCGCCCACTGTCCAAACTTCAACGTTGCAGTCACGGTGAGTCGGAACACTACATTTGAATAACCTTTCTGTGTGTGAGGAAAAGTGCTGGGTGTAAACACTGTATCGGGTAGTGTGTTGAGAACACCGGTTCTTACATCTTCAGTACTTGGATGCTTTCTGCTTCGACTATTTTTTTTTTACTTTTTATGCATGTTTGTGATTCTTTTGTGTACCCAGTGATATTATAACTAAAAAACTGTAGATACGTCATAAGCGCTTCAACAGCGCCTTGTTAAAACTTGGCTAACTAGCAAACGTGATCTCAGTATCGTGTCAGCGTTCATGGAAGCATGACAATGCCCGTCAATCCGCCCGTGTCTAAGCAACATATAACTGTCTTTTTCACCGCCGATATTGAGAATATGCCATCTTACTTCCACATTTTATGTGTATGTGTGCGTTATTGTGCTATTTGTTTTGTTAAAATATTGTGTAACGTATCTACACCTTTTTACTTATAATATTGTGTGTAACCTTTTCTTTTTATTAACGTGGAGATATCCCTTATGGATACACCACCAACTCGGGGGAAAGAGTGGGTTATGTCCGACTCGCACGGACTAAAACCCCACGATGTACCGACAGACCGTATTTGTTGAGGCGGCAAGGGATCGTACTTGCTACTCCAGCTTGGATAGCCGCCCAACGATCCACCCGGCGGAAGGTGACCGTCGGGCTCCTACCTAATAGACAGACAGACTGGGTACACACCAGCTGCCTCCCCTCGTCAGCCAGACCTGTGCAATGAAGAGATGGGTCCTTCGGCCCATCCCCTTAGGTCCGTCTACGGTGGCGGGAGGAGTTGGGCAAATCGCCGCCTCCTCCCGCCGGTTCTCCGTCGCCGGAGAGGGTCACTAAGAAGGTTTACCCCCCGAGCCCTCTCCGCTGCATCTTTCTGCGAGATGACCTCCCCGCAGAAGGAGGCCATCGCTTGCCATGCATGTTCGCTGCCGAGCATGGCCGAAACCACACTCGGCAGCGACAAATCCCATTCCCCCCTACCGCCGCAGCTAAAATGCTGCGCCGTCCCTCCCACGCAACACACTCAGACAGAGTTTGCTGCGCGGTGTCCTCATCAGCGCCGCATTCATGGCATGCGGTGGGGCTCCCTGCAAGCGATCTGGTGCAGATACCACCCGAAACAACCGTGTCCGGTAAGTACCTGCAGCAGTCGGAACGACAGGGAGCCCCACATCCTATTCACGCATTCCGGCAGGACTGGACGGACGGCGTCAATAGTATAACGCCCGTAACACGCGTCCTGCCTCCACCGCTATGTGTAACCTTTTTTTTTTTTTTTTTTTAACGTGGAGAGAAAAATCCATCATGGACTGTCAGGCCCTCGGGGGAGAGCCCGACCTGAACCGCCCACCAGCCTTTGTGCTGCCACGCAGGGGTGGGGCCTTACGGCGACTTGAACCGGCTAAAAACTCCACGACAACCAACGCCGCTCTGTGGGAGTGTCCCGGGGTTGCGTTAGCAAGCTCCGCAACACCCCCGGCGGCAGGCGCTCCCGCGCCACACCCGACTGAGGCAGCCCGGTTGCGAGACTGCCTCCCAGTCCAGCCCCGCCGAACCCGTGCAATGGGAGTCCAGGGCCCCCGCCCCTTTCCCCCTGGGTCCTAACCTTTTTTTTTTTTTTTTTTTTACGTGGGGAAATCCCTTATGGATACGCCACCCTCTCGGGGGAGAGGGTGGGTTATGTCCGACTCGCACGGACTAAAACCCCACGGTGTACGTCTGCCGCTATGGTTGGGGCGGCACGAGATCTCTATAGACTTCATCGTGCCGAGTCCCTGGGTCCTAACCTAATTAAACCCCACGGTGTACCGACAGACCGTTGTGTGGGGGCGGCAAGGGATCGTTCACGCTAATCAACCTTGTAGAGCCGCCCCCACGGTCCGCCCGGCGGAAGGTGACCGCCGGGCTCCTACCTATAGAGGGACAGACCGGGTACACACCGGCTGTCCCCCCTCGTCCGCCGGACCTGTGCAATGAGGAGATGGGCCCCCCGGCCCACCCCCTCAGGTCCGGCTACGGGGGCGGGAGGAGTTGGGCGAATCGCCGCCTCCTCCCGGCTGTCCTCCTTTGGCGGAGAGGGCCACTTTGAGGATCTGCCTCGCGGGCCCTCTCCGCCTCCTCCTTCTGCGAGATGACGTCCTCGCAGAAGGAGGACATCGCTCGCCACGCCTGTTCGCTGCCGAGCATGGCCGAGACCACGCTCGGCAGCGACAAGTCAGGTCCTACCGCCGCCGCCAGAATGCGGCGCTGCTCCCCCCACGCAGCACACTCAGACAGAGTGTGCTGCGCGGTATCTTCGTCAGCGCCGCACTCGTGACAGGCGGCGGTCGGCTCCCTGCGTGCGATCCGGTGCAGGTACCACCCGAAACAACCGTGTCCGGTGAGTAACCTAACCTAACCTAACCTTGATGCTTTATTTTTGGTTAACATGTGTTCTGTTTCTTTTGTCTTTCTTTGTAGATAGTGCGGTTTGGATAAAATGTACACAACATTTAATTGTACAATACAGTGACCTTCGTTTATGGTTATACCCACGTACCATTGGCGGTATTATGTACTCACCTGTATTGCTGATTTATAAGAACAAGAAGAATATCTATACATACAGTAGAATAAGAACATAAGAACAGTACATAAGAATGTAAATCTAACGTGTCTGTCCTTTTTACATTTCTGTGAAAAAAATTGTTGCAGATGTCTAGGAATTACTTATTAATTACTAGAATACATTTCAATCATTTTTAGTCATGTCTGTCTGTCCGTTTGTTTGAACACGCATCACTGCTAATGTATATTGTTCACAATAAAACCTTTCCAAAAAATAAAGCGTTTCCTCGAGTACCATTTAGTTTTTATTTCATTAAAATCGGTCCACTTCATCAAATGTTATTATAATTTGAATGACGGCTCGAATTAACTACGAGAGCAGAATAGGAAAGAATCGCAGCAGTTTCGATACTATACGTTGCATTATATATCGTGGACTCAATCGGAGTGAAATATAACCCAAATATATATAATGCGAACTATTTTATTTTGTTATAATGTTAATGAAATATACAGATAATATAATGAACGTCTCAAACTTGTCAACACCAAAATTTAATTTCTTATATTTGGCAACATTCGTCTCTGACATGTGATGAACGAAACATCTATCCTCCTTTGTGAGATGCCACAAAAACTCCATGGAAAGTTCTAACAAGAGAGCCACCATCTTTTTGGAACTTATAGAAATTAACATACACTCTGGGTGAGAGAAACGAAATAATTCAGACAAAGAAGATGGTACGCTACTATTAACAAGGAGATTTAGAATAAAATGATGGATAAAAGAATATATACGAAATATTATATAGTAGATTTGGCGTTTATGCCTTTATATTAACTTAGACACGGAAGAAAATTGGTTAAAGGATATATAAGAAATACCTATATTGACAACTTCAGAATTGGCAGTATGGATTAATTCCTTCGCCTGTCCTATTGGACGAATATTATTACTACTATCCTCCTTTGATGATTTATCTATGTTGACATGTTGCTATTTTAGACTATTCTACGTTGTTACACTGAATATTTAGCATTAAGTTTAATTAAAACGTGTATTTGTCACACTTGACATTAGCGAAATTGTCCACATAGGCAGAAGCCATACCGAAAGAAAAAAAAACACAACTTAAACATTTGGCCCCTAAATTTAGGGGATAAATGAGTGTGATGGGATTTTTTTAGAGGGTTTCTACTTTAGGTTTTTTTTTTAATATACAAGTATAGACTTTGAAATAACCCAATCTAGCCAGTGATATTAATAGTTATCACCTGATTTCGAACACCTGTGTTTTCTGTCCGTTAATATTTTTAAATATAAGATACGAAATGGGTCATAAAATAAATAATAATAAAATTGGAGTTTATTTTATAAGTAATTGATACGATTTTAGTGGTTTCGGCTTTCGACGGGTATTTCTTTTTGAGAGTTGATAACACTGACTATTGTTTTCTATCAAACATTTTTAAAAACATTTCTTATGTTTTAACTGTATGCAAAGTACATATACTTTAGGAAAATATTGACTTGCTTCTATAAAGAATGCGTAAATAAGAACATAATAGTACATACCAGAGTATAGTTTCAAAGTTCAAATAGTTTCAAATGTGGAATACAAGGGAAATAGTGAAAACTGCGAACACTTCTTCATATTCAGCGGTTTTTGCAAATAACCTGAAATTATCTAGAATACTCGTTGCAAATGAAACACGGAAACTCAATCATTCAGATGTAATGAAGATAGTACAATCTGATAAACATCCTATATCGAAATTGAACGAACTTGGCATAGATTTCACTTTTAGAGACGCTGGACAGTTTGGTGAGCCTCATAAACCCTGGATACTAGTCGAGCTTAGAGTGAGTAAAATTGAATGTTAATAGGTTCTACTGTAGTTTATATATTGTCTATTTGAAACTTCCATATTTTTGAAGTGAAAAGAGACAAATTTATGTATGACATGATATTGACATGAATTGCCTTGAACACACTGAAGTTGTCGACGAACGAGATTCAAGTTCGTAATTTTATTTAGGTTTGTTTGTTTGTTTTAGGTTGAAAATTGTGTGATGTGAGTCAGATATTTGAATGAATTTCAGGTGGCAGATATGAAGTTCGAAGGTTGGGGCCACAGCAAACGCGAAGCGAGGGCGGCCGCGGCGAAGGCTTGTCTCGAAGCGCTGGTTACTCGAGCAGGTCGTGTCCTCACAGCGGCTCCCGCCCACCAGGATTTCACGGCAGACGCCCTTCCTGGTATCTACACTCACATTACTTTACCCCTCTATTACACGTATGGGGCAACCCCCATCCCCATCCCCAATTTGTCTATTTCGTCCCATTCAAATACGTACTTCGCTCCCTGATTACGTTTTCCAGTCACCAACGATGGCTTTCGCTCCCCAATTGTATATTTCGCTCACTAACTACGTATGTATGTCTTGTGAAAATATACGACACTACGGGTGTGCGTTGTCCTGCGCTGATAATAAGTAATATAATAAGACCTTAAAGTGAGACATATGCTGTCGCTGACTTTTTGTAGGCATTATCAAGCAAATTACAATTTTTTCCTAGAACTCAATAATATTTCTTTCATTGTTAAGGCAGCGTTCCTAACAAATGTTTTTCTCCGGCTTGCTTTGTAAATCCGACTACCACAAAAAATATTTCGGGTTAATATGTAGCCTGTGACATTCACAAATAATGTTGCTTTCTATTGGTAAAATTTTCAAAATCGGTATAGTAGATTCAGATGTTACCTCCTACAACATCACAAACTCACAAGTTTTACCTCTTTATAATATTAGTATAGATGAGGAGATAACCCAGACCAAGTTTGTTGCCAGTTCTTCTCACTTAGTGAGTTATTTTTCGAACTGGTGGTAGCATTGACCTCCATAAGTGCCTTCTCAGTGCCTAAATTGAATAAAGTATATTTTGATTTTGTATCTCGCCTCCTAATCCCCTAATCGCTTGTTTCGCCCCTAATTATTTCTACCCCCCAATCCTTTTTTTCGCTGTTCTAATAGATAGATCTATGTAAGTAGAATGATAGATATCTAATATATCTTTAACAGCTAGCAACCTCTATTACCGCCAACTTTTACAGGTTAAAAATTCTTAATGAAAGAAATTGATTTTGTGTACATTCTATTTTTTTATATATATCGTAGGAGGCAAACGAACAGGTGGGTCACCTGATGTTAAGTGATCACCACCGTCCATAGACACTAGACCGAACGAAACAACAATGCAAGCACTGTTACTTCACATTGGTTTTCTGTGTGTCGGGTGGTAGTACCCCGGATGAGCTGACCCATTCATCCTGAAACCAGTAATAACTTCAGCATGGCTCTACCACCATAGTTGATGTAATCGCGGTGCAGGATCTTAGATTACAGTATAATACTGATGTATTTAAAATGTGTAGTTGGTAGTAAAGTTTAATATATTCGTCACAGCATCCGAGTTCCGTGGACCTAGACAAACTATGACTATGGATGCATACTCTACGAACAATGTGGCAGAGAATCCGGGTATGTGTTGTTTATATACTCATCTATATGTATAATAAGAATTTAAAACTAAGGTATCTGTACTTTTAGATGTTTTAAAAAAAAATTGTTATGAGTGTCTACGAATCATTACATAGTATAAAACAAAGTCCCCTACCGCGTCCGTCTGTCTGTCTGTTCGCGATAAACTCAAAAACGACTAAACGTATCTTTATGCGGTTTTCATCAGTGGATAAAGTGATTCACGAGGAACGTTTTGGTATATAGTTTGTCTAGAATTTTTTTTATAATCAGACGGGTTGGGACAACGTCTGCCGGGCCTGCTAGTAAGTAATAAAATATACATATTTCAATCATTTTAAGTCTGTCTGTTTGTTTGAACACGCATCACTGCTAAAGTACTGTGTTTATGACAAAACCTTTTTAAAAAAATCATCATTACAGATTACAAAACATAGTCCTCTGCCACGTCTGTCTGTATTTCTGTTCGCGATAAACTCAAAAAACTACTCAACGAATTTTCATGAGGTTTTCAGCAGTATCTAGGTGTGATTCTTGAGGAAGGTTTAGGTATACAATTTGTCATAGTTATTTTTATTATCAGCGTGCGACAACGTCTGCCGGGCCCGCTAGTAAAGCATATTTTAGCCTTTTTTTTTCTTATATTCTTACATTCTGACCTTTGTTTGGAATTTTAAGTCTGTAGTTCATTAGGAATTTAGTTAGAATTCAAGTGACACCATTTGATGGAAAAGGATTCTGCTATCAAATCGTTCTATAATGTTGTAAACCATGTGATAGTTAATCTCTAGGCATTTAACGGACTTTGAAATTACCACGACTCTCTGACTTGCACTTAAATCATGACTGACATCTTAGTGACTTTTATATACTGCTTATGCAAGGCGTCAAGGGAATAAGAAGTGACTCCTATCATATTGTGATCACCCCTCTCTTTCTTTAAACTGCTAGCTCCTAAATATATTTGTGTGAAACCAATAAAATTAAAAAAAAAGTAATTCCACAAGAAGGACACATGAATACAAGAATGGGAGTTACTATGTTCTTCCATCTCTCGCTTTCACAGTTCACTTTGGAACGCCTTGACATCTGTCATCTTAATTTTTTACAAGGAACTATTAATTTCTCAGTTTATATTTTTATGTTTCAAGTTATTGTCCTAAAGACAGAAAGCGCTCTGTGTAGAATAACAGTTTGGAGGTCAAATGACAACTCACGAACTATAGTGGTATCCATTATAAGATAAAATTTAAATTATGTAATAAGATAACCAATTTATATTGAATGAATGATTTCCTTGTCCGTAATTGAGTCCATCCGTCTGTAACTGTCCATCTAAAGTTAATTATTAAAAGTAACTACCCGATACTCGCGGCTTCGTCTGCATCCTTCAATTGTTTTGTTATATCTCAAAGCGATAAGGCAGCGTTTTCGACAAAAGCTCCCATCCGGCTTGACTTTTTCCGACACTTCCAAAAAATTTTGACAAATTATATATCTAAACTTTCCTGGTGAATCACTCTATTCTATCTGTTAATGAAAACGGTATGAAAATCCCTTCAATAGCTTTTGTGTTTATCCCGAACAGACAGACCAGACAGATGCGGCAGAGGACTTAGTTTTATAATATACAGGAAATTGGGTGACTCAAGTCTTTAATTTAATTAATTTGACTTGCACGCCTTCACCCTTTTACACATGTATACTAAATTTAGAAAGCTGGCGGATTTGTTTCATTGTGTGGTTCAATTCACTAATCTCTGGAACTACTGGTTCGATTTAAAAATTTCTCGAGGAAGTCTATAGGCTATATATCACGCTAAGCCCACCACCGGAGCACCAATGAAGAATGTTTCAAAGTCTGGGTGTTTTTCCTTTTGAGAGCTTTCGCTGCGTGATAGCGTTAGCCCAATGTAACTAACCCATGGGGATGAAGTCGCGGAGAGAAGCTAGTAAATTATAAAATTCACTGCATGAAATTTCAAGATCCCATCAAGAACTCTTTCAAAAAGATTGCCGATTAGTAATCAATTAATACTTAAAAAGCCAGAAAAACCTTTCACAGCCAATCAACTGTACTCCATAACAGCTCCGACATCGACAACGCCGGGTTCGACCTTGTTCGGACCTACCACCACCTCTTCAATCAGCAAGAGTCCCATAAATATTCTCTATGAAAACTATCCCGGCCTAATGTTCGACTGTACATTTGGTGACGGATCCCCATTGGAAGCTGTTGAAGGTAATTATGCTTTTTTATAAGGCGCATTATTTATCTATCCCTATAATTTTGTTTTTATATAATATTATCTTCTTTATATATAAATTTCTTCTGTATGTGCGTATGTCACTGATCTCCTCCCAAACGGTTGGACCGATTTTGATGAAATTTTGTGTGCGTGTTCGTGTGGACCCGAGAATGGTTTAGATTCACAATTGGACCCGGTAGGTGGCGCTGCGGTTGAATTTTAGTTTTTTTTTTTATTATCAAGGCAGGACAGTGTTCGCCGGGAGCGCTGGTATAATATAAATTATTGTAGGTGGTAGAGCCACGGTGAAGCTTTTACTGGTTTCAGCATGAATGGGTCGGCTCCCACCACTTCACCCGACATACAGAAACACCCACGTAAACTAACAGTTTACCCCCCCACCAATCAAACTCAGGCTGGCAACGCACTTGTGACTCCCCTGATGTTGCTGGTGATAGACGATGATGATCACTTACCATCAGGTGACTCGCTAGTTCGTTTGCCTCGTATGATATAAAAACTAAAAAAATCTATCGCCAATAGTACGTAAGGAACATTTCACGTATCATTGATTACCTAAGAAGTGAAGCTAGTTTACTGATAACAAAGAATTAAAAAAAACAGATGCGAGTCTCTGACTGGTTCTAACAGATAAATATAACAGTATATTTGTGAGAATCCGTGTTCTATGGAGTTCTTTTACTTGTAGTTCTGTATCTACGGTCAGGCATAGTGCACTGCACTGTGCCTCTATTGTTCTAGTGTCTCGAAAGTGTATTTATGTTGTGTTCCAGCACCATCACAGCTCGCCCACAGTATGAGGTTCAAAGTTGTTTGTCAGATCAGCGACCAGAAGTTTGAAGGTTATGGTGAGTTATTTGTCATTTAGAAGCATATGTTACCTATTTCTCGGACAGTTAGTTCAAGAATCATGTCAAAAACTAGACGATACTTTTTTTAAATCACAAATACTTTATTCAATTTAGGCACTAAGAAGGAGCTTATGAACGTCACAACTTACCTCGGCTGAGTGCCTTAAGCGCTCGCCTTAGTAGTCCGGTGAAGCTGTTAAGACCTTGCTAGGTCAATAACGTAGTCAGTTCGAGAAAAAAAAATGAAAGTCAAAATTACCGTCGGCTCTGACAAACAAACAACTCATCGAGACGAACCAACGACAAACCCGATCTGGTCTATCTTTTTAACCGACTTCAAAATAAAGTAAATTTTCAAAAAACAAGTATTAACCGACTTCAATATCAATCAAAAACCCATAAGGCACTAAAAAGCGGAAAATAAATAGTTTATCAAATTAACCAAATAAATAAAACATATGAATATGTGTGCTACCTAGAGATGTATTGGAAATCGGTGCCAACCGAAATTTCAAATTTGTTCCAGGTAGAAAAGTATTACAGAGACGCGAGAGTGAACTTAAACTTTTTGTACCTATGTAGATGATACGATTTTCAGTTGGCACCGACTTCTAATATATCTCTAGGTAGCACACATATTCATATGTTTTATTTAATTTGGTTAATTTGATAAACTATTTATTTTCCGCTTTTTAGTGCCTTATGGGTTTTTGATTGATATTGAAGTCGGTTAATACTTTTTTTTGAAAATTTACTTTATTTTTACATTTTTTGTGTACATAAATATATTTTATTAGCAGTGCCCGCGAACTTCGTTCCGTCTTAAGTATATTAAAATATGCGCATTTTTGCGGTATGGTATCTATCGGTATGGTATGCGATATGATTTCAATTGGTTGTACAATAAGTAACGTTTGGTACGAACGCAACCTTATCAATAATCCGCGATAGTTTCTACCACCAACTCGGCTACCATCGCTTCACACATAACACACCTTAAGTAATGTAATTACAATGCTTGCGTCATGTTGCAACACAGCAACGAACATAAGCACAATAGGCTCCTAAGAATTGAAGAGTTTTTTTTATAATATTGGTGGCAAACGAACATACGGGTCACCTGATTGTAAGTGATCACGGCCGCCCATGGACACCTGCGAAACGAGAGGAAACACATGCGTTTCCGGCCCTTAAGAAAGGAGTAGGCTCGTTTCTTGAAAGTTTTCTTACTTTGTCACGGATCCCATAATCAGAACCTAACCAAACTCTCATCAAACTACCCTTGAAGTACGTCCTTTCCAATAAAAAATTTTCAAAAAAAAGTATTAACCGACTTCAATATCAATCAAAAAGCCATAAGGCATTAAAAAGCGGAAAATAAATAGTTTATCAAATTAACCAAATTAAATAAAACATATGAATAGGTGTGCTACCTAGAGATGTATTGGAAGTCGGTGCCAACCGAAATTTCAAATTTGTTCCAGGTAGAAATGTATTACAGAGACGCGAGAGTGGACTTAAACTTTGTATCTTTGTAGATGATATGATTTTCGGTTCGCACCGACTTCCAATACATCTCTAGGTAGCACACATATTCATATGTTTTATTTAATTTGGTTAATTTGATAAACTATTTATTTTCCGCTTTTTAGTGACTTATGGGTTTTTGATTGATATTGAAGTCGGTTAATACTTTTTTTTGAAAATTTACTTTATTTTTCCATTTTTAGTGTACATAAATATATTTTACTAGCAGTGCCCGCGAACTCCGTTCCGCCTTAAGTATATTAAAATATGCGCATTTTTGCGGTATGGTATGCGATATGGTTTCAATTGGTTGTACAATAAGTAACGTTTGGTACGAACGCAACCTTATCAATAATCCGCGATAGTTTCTACCACCAACTCGGCTACCATCGCTTCACACATAATATACCTTAAGTAATGTAATTGCAATGCTTGCGTCATGTTGCAACAAAGCAACGAACATAAGCACAATAGGCTCCTAAGAATTGAAGAGTTTTTTTTATAATATTGGTGGCAAACGAACATACGGGTCACCTGATGGTAAGTGATCACGGCCGCCCATGGACACCTGCGACACGAGAGGAAACACAGATGCGTTGCCGGCCCTTAAGAAAGGAGTAGGCTCGTTTCATGAAAGTTTTCTTACTTTGTCACGGATCCCATAATCAGAACCTAACCAAACTCTCATCAAACTACCCTTGAAGTTCGTCCTTTCCAATAAAAAATGATTCATCCAAAATCGGTTAGCGTGATATTGATTTATCGTCTATTTGTCGTGTACATACTTAATGCAAATTTAAAACTTATACGGTTTTGCATTTTCTTACTTTGTCACGGATCCCATAATCAGAACCTAACCAAACTCTCATCAAACTACCCTTGAAGTACGTCCTTTCCAATAAAAAATGAATCATCGAAATCGGTTAGCGTGATTGAGTTATTCGTCTATTTGTCGTGTACATACTTAAT
Source organism: Antheraea yamamai (assembly GCA_036509395.1). Lineage (NCBI taxonomy): Eukaryota > Metazoa > Arthropoda > Insecta > Lepidoptera > Saturniidae > Antheraea > Antheraea yamamai. Next base: position 10,394,976 of record AP028454.1, read on the forward strand.
GCAAATTTAAAACTTATACGGTTTTGCACTGGATGCCGTTGTCGGAACTGGACCAAATTAAAATGGGACCACACGGGAAGTATCAGCTTTCAAATAAAAAAAGAATAATCAAAATCGGTTCATCCAGTCCAAAGTTATGAGGTAACAAACATAAAAAAAATACAGTCGAATTGATAACCTCCTCCTTTTTAACCGACTTCAAAAAAAGGAGGTTATCAATTCGACTGTTTTTTTTTTTTTTATGTTTGTTACCTCATCTTTTTTTATTTGAAAGCTGGTACTTCCCGTGTGGTCCCATTTTAATTTGGTCCAGTTCCGACAACGGCATCCAGTGCAAAACCATATAACTTTTAAATTTGCATTAAGTATGTACACGACAAATAGACGAATAACTCAATATCACGCTAACCGATTTCGATGATTCATTTTTTAACCGACTTCAAAAAAAGGAGGAGGTTATCAATTCGACTGTATTTTTTTTTTTTATTTTTATTTTTTTTATGTTTGTTACCTCATAACTTTGGACTGGGTGAACCGATTTTGATGATTCTTTTTTTATTTGAAAGCTGGTGCTTCCCGTGTGGTCCCATTTTAATTTGGTCCAGTTCCGACAACGGCATCCAGTGCAAAACCGTATAAGTTTTAAATTTGCATTAATTATGTAAACGACAAATAGACGAATAACTCAGTATCACGCTAACCGATTTTGATGATTCATTTTTTATTGGAAAGGATGTACTTCAAGGGTAGTTTGATGAGAATTTGGTTAGGTTCTGATCATGGGATCCGTGACAAAGTAAGAAAACTTTCATGAAACGAGCCTACTCCTTTCTTAAGGGCCGGCAACGCATCTGTGTTTCCTCTCGTGTCGCAGGTGTCCATGGGCGGCCGTGATCACTTACAATCAGGTGACCCGATGTTCGTTTGCCACCAATATTATTAAAAAAAACTCTTCAATTCTTAGGAGCCTATTGTGCTTATGTTCGTTGCTGTGTTGCAACATAACGCAAGCATTGTAATTACATTACTTAAGGTATATTATGTGTGAAGCGATGGTAGCCGAGTTGGTGGTAGAAACTATCGCGGATTATTGATAAGGTTGTGTTCGTACCAAACGTTACTTATTGTACAACCAATTGAAACCATATCGCATACCATACCGATATATACCATACCGCAAAAATGCGCATATTTTAATATACTTAAGGCGGAACGGAGTTCGCGGGCACTGCTAGTAAAATATATTTATGTACACTAAAAATGGAAAAATAAAGTAAATTTTCAAAAAAAAGTATTAACCGACTTCAATATCAATCAAAAACCCATAAGGCACTGAAAAGCGGAAAATAAATAGTTTATCAAATTAACCAAATTAAATAAAACATATGAATATGTGTGCTACCTAGAGATGTATTGGAAGTCGGTGCGAACCGAAAATCATATCATCTACAAAGATACAAAGTTTAAGTCCACTCTCGCGTCTCTGTAATACATTTCTACCTGGAACAAATTTGAAATTTCGGTTGGCACCAACTTCCAATACATCTCTAGGTAGCACACATATTCATATGTTTTATTTAATTTGGTTAATTTGATAAACTATTCATTTTCCGCTTTTTAGTGCCTTATGGGTTTTTGATTGATATTGAAGTCGGTTAATACTTTTTTTTGAAAATTTATCATACATATTGTTGTGTATAATATATTTTATGTACATAACATATTTAGCACAACATATTTTTATAGACGTACACAGTTACATTCGTTTTTAGTGGATGCACAGAGTGGGGCGTCATTTCCAGACGTCACCATCGTTCACATTGTTTACGGAAATTTTGCCGACCCACTTTGTTTTCGACCAAGACAACGAAATGACAACAAGACAACGAATAGACAAGAAGGGAATTGATTGTCGATAACCGCATATTATTAAAAGACAGCGATTATATGAAAGCTCGAGCTAACTGTACTGTGGCGCCATCTTTTAACGACAAACTAAATCTTTTGTTAATCAAGTGAAATGCAGAACTAAGTTTTGTCCCCCCTTGTTGTAGAACCTAATACTATTACTTAAAAAACTGTTACTGGTTTTATTGAGAGGGAAATTTTCAGGACTGTCTCGATTGTGAGCGACGCCTTCCAAGTTGTGTTTTATGATTAATGCTTTCCTACAATTCGGCACGACTTTATACATTCTCGTCCTCACAAGTCGTAGGTGGCCAGCACCTTTATTTTATTAAAACCGGAAACCGGATACTTTTGGGAATAGTAAATTAAAATGATTATAATCATAATAATTAATTATTAATCGATTTGCACGATATTATGTACGCGGGAAGCGTATGTCATTTCAAATGTATATTAAAATTGTCACCAGGGTCGAGTAAGAAGCTGGCGAAGTTGGCAGCAGCGAGGAGTGCTCTCGCCGTGCTGGAGGAAGGCAGGAGTCAGGTGGAACGTCCCACCCAGCACTCCGGCTACCTGTTACAGACCCTCGCAGATCTCATCGGGAAGTAAGTATACAATTTTTTTGAATGTGAAACTTCTTATGTGCACGGCAGGGAAAAATTTATTTACACGTTTAACGTAATTTAGGTTGTGTAAGTATGTATTAAGAGTCGGTCTGCATCTAGTATACCAAAATGAGTAAATGTATAGTTAAGTATTTATAATACGGAATTTCGTATAGTATATAAGAGCATTCTCTTATCTTTCTTCTTAACTATATAAAAATTCAGTGACATAATGTTTGTCCATGGTGGACTCGGATACTACTCAACCACTGATCTCCATGAAGTTATTAGTTGTGTTTCATCAGTCTCGCACAGATGGCGCTTTAATTTACTTCGTTGACAGATTACTATAGTAAAGACTTATTAATCCATAACAATAATCAAAATTGGCAATGATTTCATTTGTAATTAGACGCTATTAACCGAAATATAAATTAACCGTATCTATCAAGTTGGACCGAATCATACATAAATGGTAACGTTTCATTCATGAAAATCGGTTCAGTAGTTTCAGAGTTCGTCGTGGACAAACATCATGACACTGAATTTTTATATATTTAGATATGTGAAAATGTTTACAGCTTGGTGAATGAGAAGTTCAGCGAGCTGACGAAGAATGATGTGCTCCGTTCCAAGAGGAAAGTCCTCGCTGGCATCGTTATCACCACGGACCTCAGGATAGAGGGAGCCAAGGTATGAATCATAAACTAATAACCACCCACCGACTTTGACCACATTCTGCTTGTCTGTGCTAGCTTCTAGGTTGTCTCGAAAGAAAACACACGATAAACATTCAAGACTGTGTGTATTCATAAACGAAGTTCTATAAAATTCTAGTTTACGAGCCGGTGATGATGCACGTTCCGCTCTTACCCTGACATATTTTTTGTACTCACAACTAGTACGTGGTCCGCGACCTAACTGCGGCACCATTTGCCATACATTTACATTTTTTCTTTTATATATAGGGCTCCATAATTATTCCATCCATATATATTCCATCCATCCATAATTACGTCTATTCTAAATAATAATTATACAAACATATATAATTCACCAAGATTAGAAACAGAAAAATTATACTAATACTAGCGGACCGGGCGGACGTTGTCCTGCCTTGAAAACAAAAAAACTCCTAAAAGTCGATCGCAGCGCCACCTGCCGGGTCCAATTGTGAATCTAAACCATTCTCGAATCTCCACGAACACACACAAAAAATTTCATCAAAATCGGTCCAGTCGTTTAGGAGGAGTTCAGTCACATACACACGCACACAAGAAATATATATATTAAGATTATAAACAGCTGGAAGGTTTGTTTGTTTCGTTCGAACGCGCTAATCTCAGGAACTATTGGACCGATTTGATTCAGTTTTAGACAGCTCATTTATCGAGGAAGCTATATATGACAACGCTAAGACCAATAGGAGCGGAGCACCAATGAAGAATGTTTCAAATTGCTTTCAAATTAGCTAGTTAGCGCTAGCTCAGAGTATCTATTCCACGCGGACGAAGTCGCTGGCATAAACTAGTACTATACACTTGCAATCATTTTTTTCTCCATAATCAAAAAAGTACAAATATGTTAAATTTACATTCTTATTATATATATATATATATATATATATATATATATATATAATCATTACATAGTATAAAACAAAGTCCCCTACCGCGTCTGTCTGTCTGTCTGTTCGCGATAAACTCAAAAACTACTGAACGGATTTTCATGCGGTTTTTATCAATGGATAAAGTGATTCACGAGGAACGTTTTGGTATATAATTTGTCCCGGATTTTTTTACAATCAGGGCGGGACAACGTCTGCCGGGCCCGCTAGTTATCTTAATATATATATTTCTTGTGTGCGTGTGTATGTGACTGAACTCCTCCTAAACGACTGGACCGATTTTGATGAAATTTTTTGTGTGTGTTCGTGGAGATTCGAGAATGGTTTAGATTGACAATTGGACTCGGTAGGTGGCGCTGCAGTTGACTTTTAGGATTTTTTTTATTATCAAGGCAGGACAACGTCCGCCCGGTCCGCTAGTATATATATAGATATGATAAGAGATTAAGAGTTTGTTGGTTTGCAGGTTATAGCGGTAACAACAGGGACTAAGTGTGTGTCCGGGGAATACATGTCAGTACGAGGACGTGCCCTCAACGACTGCCACGCTGAGGTATGTCTCGTTTTCTCATTGCATATACAGTTGTATTAATTTTTTTTTTTTTTAATTCGAGGCAGTCATAAGGACTGTCGACAGGAGTGAAAACAGAAAATAATGAAATAAATTTGTTCTTTTTTGAGTTTTCATATTCATATACAGTGGAAATGAGGATATTTAAATTTCAGAATTTGTTTATTGAAATTATTAACATTAGTGTGGTTTTCATATCTATTTGCACTTGGAGCAATAATTATATATAAACTAGCGGACACGGCAGACGTTGTCCCGACCTGATTATAAAAAAATCCGGGACAAATTATATGCCAAAACGTTCCTCGTGAATCACTTTATCCACTGGTGAAAACCGCATAAAGATCCGTTCAGTAGTTTTTGAGTTTATCGCGAACAGACAGACAGACAGACGCGGTAGGGGACTTTGTTTTATACTATGTAATGATAGTATATTCATATATGTACTCGAAATATATACAAAGAGAGAGAGAGAGACTGAAATCTATAGCACATTATGTTTATGTTGGATCGTTTTTTTTTTTTTTTTTTTATATCATAGGAGGCAAACGAACAGGTGGGTCACCTGATGTTAAGTGATCACCACCGTCCATAGACACTTGCAACACCAGAGGAGTCGCAAGTGCATTGCCAGCCTGTGTTTGGGAGAAGGGGGAGTGGGGAAGAGAGGAGGGGAAGGAAGATGGGTATCCGGCATTCTCACTGACCGTACGAAACGCAACAATGCAAGCACTGTTACATCCGTTCCTCGTGAATCACTTTATCCACTGGTGAAAACCGCATAAAGATCCGTTCAGTAGTTTTTGAGTTTATTGCGAACAGACAGACAGACGCGGTAGGGTACTTTGTTTTATACTATGTATTGATAGTATATTCATATATGTACTCGAAATGTATACAAAGAGAGAGAGAGAGACTGAAATCTATAGCACATTATGTTTATGTTGGATCGTTCTTTTTTTTTTTTTTTATATCATAGGAGGCAAACGAACAGGTGGGTCACCTGATGTTAAGTGATCACCACCGTCCATAGACACTTGCAACACCAGGAGAGTCGCAAGTGCGTTGCCAGCCTGTGTTTGGGGGAGGGGAAGTGGGTATCCGGCGCTCTCACTGACCGAACGCAACGCAACAATGCAAGCACTGTTACATCACGTGGGTGTGTCTGTGTGTCGGGTGGTAGTACCCCGGGCGAGCCGACCCATTCATGCTGAAACCAGTAATAGCTTCGGCGTGGCTCTACCGCCTACAAAAGTAGGTAGGTAGGTCGTAGTGGCTATCACTCATTTAAAAAAAAATATTCAGTTGTGTTGTGTAATATGAACATCTATACATATAATAAGAATGTAAATCTAACGTGTCTGTACATTTTAGATTTTTGTGAAAAAAATTGTTGTAGGTGTGTAGGAATAAGTAATAAAATACGTTTCATTTTTAGAAATGTCTCTGTCTGTCTATTTGTATGTACACACATCACTGCTAAAGTACTGGGCTTACAATAAAACCTCGCCAAAAAAATCATAAAGCATATCTTCGGGAGTAACTTAGTCTTTGTTTCATTAAAATCGGTCCACTCTATCAAAAGTTATTGTAATTTCAATGACGGCTCGAGTTAAGTACGAGAGAAGAGTAGTAATCTATACTAATATTATAAAACTGGAAGGTTTGTTTGTTTGGTTGAACGCGGTAATCTCAAGAACTACTGGTCCGGTTTGAAAATATAGTTCACTGTTAGATGGCTCATTTATCGAGGAAGGCTATAGGCTATATATCATCACAGTAACATCAATAAGAGCGGAGCACCAATAAAGAATGTTTCAAAATCGGGGGGTTTTTTCGCTAGTCCAAAGTACCCATTCCACGTGGACGAAGTCGCGGGCAGAAGCTAGTTATTAATATGTGATAAAATATTAGAAAGTAATGCCTCCTCTATACTGTATTCATCTCATTCTCTTAGAAATTAATCAGAATACTAAGTTTCACTTCTACTGTGTGTGAATTATATATATAATAATTCTTTTTATTACTGGTGTGACCAGGTCGCCGCCAGGAGGTGTCTGCAGCGACACCTCTACTCCCAGCTGTTGATGTACGCTTCACAACCGGGTATTTTTTTTAGATATTTTACTAGAGGGCGCGGGGGACGTTGTACCCCCAGATAATAAAAAAAATCATGAATCACTTTATCTACTGGAGAAAATCGTTTTTGAGTTTAATGCGAACAGACAGACATGGTAGAGGAGTTTGTGTCATGTGTAAAGATGTTGTCGATACGATAGAGATCCTTGTGTGATGGTATAATGGTGTATGTGGTGTGACATTCTCGAGGGCACCAATAAACCTTGACAAATGAAGTACCTAAATCTTCTTCATGAATCAATTGATCTACTGGTGAAAACCACATAGAAATGCATTCAGTAGTTTTGGAGCTTATCGTGAACAGACAGACATGGTAGAGGAGTTTGTGTCATGTGTAATGATGTTGTCGATACAATAGAGATTGTTGTGTGATGGTATAATGGTGTATGTGGTGTGACATTTCCGAGGGCACTTATAAATCTTGACAAATTAAGTACCTAAACCTTCCTCATGAATCAATTGATCTACTGGTGAAATCCACATAGAAATGCATTCAGTAGTTTTAGAGCTTATCGTGAACAGACAGACATGGTAGAGGACTTTGTGTGATATGTAATGATGTTTTCGATACAATAGAGATCCTTGTGTGATGGTATAATGGTGTATGTGGTGAGACATTCCTGACGGCACCGATAAACCTTGACAAATTAAGTACCTAAACCTTCCTCATGAATCAATTGGTCTACTGGTGAAAACCACGTAGAAATGCATTCAGTTGTTTTAGAGCTTATCGCGAACAGACAAACATGGTAGAGGACTTTGTATATTTATAATGGTGTATGTGGTGTGACAGACCCTCGGGTGCCGATACCGTGGTCGGACCTGGAGCCGGCTGTGGGCGGCGGGTACCAATTACGGTCGAACCGGCAGGTGCACCTGTACGTGAGCACCGCGCCCTGCGGCGACGGCAGGATCTTCAGCCCCCACGAGCAGAACGAGCCTGAGCCCGACAAGCATCCCAACCGGTTAGTAGACACACAGACACAGTGACTCACTTCCACACATTATGCGCCGTAGCTAGCTTTCTCGATTATAAAAGTGACTTACTTTACCATGTCAGACACAGTGACTCACTTTCACACATTACACGTGGCATGTCAACTTTATATGCTCCTCATCTCGCGTTGACCAATATAAAAGTATCTCGCCCGGCCACACCAGACACAATGTCTCGTCCGGACTATTAATCATAGTGTCTCGAAGTTTGCAATGCGCTCAGTGTCTTATATTCCGTGTTACAAAGTGGCTCATAATCTTGGCATTATAGAAGTGTTTCACCCTTTCTCATTAGACACAATCCCTCGTTCCCGGTAGGCTGAGCGTCTCGCTTTTCCCAGTAAACCCAGTGACTGTTATAAAATGACTCCCATTATGCGTAGTTTTGGCAAAAATAAAGTAAGATTGAATGTGTTTTTGAAGTGAAAACTTTTGGCAGGAGATAAATTTATAATTTCGCGTCATGACACGCTATTAAAGCATGTCCGAACGTATTACACCTGCGCGGTTTACGTCAGACTAGCGACGCGTAGTACAGGAGCCCGTGTACATGTAATATTGATACTTTGCAGCTCATCATATGTTTGATTGATTAATAGACTTTATAAAAATGTATATAGTATTTATTAGATATCAAAAGTGGATCGAATTCAAAAATAAACCCACTTCTGATATTAGCTATCAGAAATGGATTTATATAACAAAAACAACAGATATCAGATATGTCTCAACAGGAAAACTGATATCAACAATTAAATAACTCAAGTAACATAATAAATTATAAAAACCCAGAGAGATAGAAATAACAATGTAAATTGGAAAGAAATCACGCAATACAACCTTCCAGAGAGACGACTGAGCAAGAATGTCCCCAATGATCAATTTTTTCTAGCAAGGTCTTAACAGTTTCACCGGACTACAATGTCCCCAATGACTCGCCAGACTTGCGTTTTACAGCATTCAGTCAAGTTACGACCGGCAGATAACTTTTGACCTATGGCGTGTCAGGTCATTAGTAACATCCCCAATGTAGTCAATAGTAATACGGAGAGTGCTAACAATAGTTATTGCTCCGAGTGACAATATATATGAAAACCACGCTAATGTTAATAATTTCAATAAACAAATTCTGTAATTTAAATATTCACGCTATAATTAATATGAAAATTCAAAAGAAAAGAATATTTATTTTAATATTTTAAGTTTTCACTTCTGTGGGTAGTACTTATGACTGTCTCGACTTTTGTTTTAGAGTAACCTTGTTTGAAGTCGGGTTTATTTTCTGTTAATATTTTCTTTTCTTTATTACAGTTTAGCCAGAGGTCAGCTGAGGACTAAATTAGAGTCCGGTGAGGGCACTATACCAGTGAAGAGTTCTACGGGTCTAGTCCAAACGTGGGATGGTGTTATGCAGGTATACCTACATCTCTATGTCTATAGTGCTGTCTGTACGTTACAGTTCATTAAAAAAAAAGTATAGATAGAAGCGACTGATCACGAATATAACGATAGAAAATATTTGTCTGTATAGCTGTTTGTAAACGGGTTTAACCCAAAAAAGGCTTGACCTTTTTTTGGAAAATTTTGTATACTGGTGGTTGATATGTAATTTGTCAATCGATATAGAACGATAATCGTCTAAAAAATTCTATTGGGAATTGTTTTTGAAGTGAAATCTTGTTCAGGTGCGTTGAATAGTGAACGAATGAAAATCGTCACGCTCTATTCGGTGACGCCGAATCATGTACACTTCTGTTCCAGTGGTCATCAAACATGTTTATAGTCTGACAAGGAGTACACCACTCTAATGCTAGAATTCTAGACAATTGTCTGTCTATATCGACTATAAAATGACATACGTCTATATAATTTCCCAAAAAAGGTCGAGCCTTTTTTAAGTTAAACACGTGTGTGTGTGCGAGCGTGACGGTTGACTTTCGTTGAGTGTCTCGGTGTCTGGAATTGTCGTGCAGGGCGAGCGTCTCCTGACGATGTCGTGCTCAGACAAAGTGGCTCGGTGGTGCGTGCTCGGGGTGCAGGGGGCGCTGCTCTCGCGAGTACTAAGACCTGTATACCTGCACTCGCTAGTGCTCGGTTCCCTGCTTCACCCGCACCACTTGTACAGGTTAGTGTCCTTTTTTTTTCTAAATATACTCGGTAGGTGATGGAATTATGAGCGGCATAAAAAATTATAATGAAACGTGGGACCTGATCTAAAGGGGGCTTATATTTTGAAAGTAAAAACTACTTTAAGGTATTTTTATCAGGAGATAAAATTATGGTTTCGCGTCATGACATGCTAGTAAGCGTGACCGATTGTGTTACGCTTGCATCAGACTAGCGACGTGTAGTATAGCGGCTTGTGTACATGTTATATTGATATTTTGTATTAAGCTTGTTCACCGTCTTTAGACTATAGCACCATTAAACATCCTATGAAATGGTAGTGAAACGCTATATAACTAACTAGCCTCTGCCCGCGACTTTGTGGAATAGTTACTATGGGCTAACGATAACACGCAGCGGAAGCTCTCAAAAGGAAAAAAAAAACACCAGATTTTGAAACATTCTTAATTGGTGCTCCGCTCCTATTGGCCTTAGCGTGATGATATACAGCCTATAGCCTTTCTCAATAAATGAGCTATATAACACTGAAAGAATTTATCAATAATTTCTTTTCAAATCAGACAAGTAGTTCCTGAGATTAGCGCGTTCAACGAAACAAACAAACAAACCCTCCAAGCTTTAAATTAGTGTAGATAGTAATAATAATATAAATATGAATATAAGTTTGTTTGTTACCCTTTGGAACCACTCAACCGATAATTATAAACTTTCGCATAGACATAGGGGACCTATCATCAATAAAAAGTACTATACTCGACGCGTAAGTCAAATCTACAAGTAAGTATCCGACACAAAATACATATAAGAGTTGTTGAGGTATGTATGCTTGGTACACATATATGTTTCAACAACTCATATAAGTATGAATATGTAGCTTAGCTTAGGTTAGCTCAGATAGGTCGCGAGCAGCCTAAGTCGAGGTGTACCGTGCATCCTGGAGCTAGTTGCCCAAATAAAATCGGTTGATTGCCTTAAGCGCTCGCCTTAGTAGTCCGGTGAAGCTGTTAAGACCGTCCTCATGAATCACTTTATCTACTGGTGTAAACCGCATGAAAATCCGTTCAGTAGTTTTAGAGTTTATCGCGAACAGACAGACAGATTTGGCAGAGGACTTTGTTTTATAATATGTAGAGATTATCTTTTTGACGAATAACATGCGTTTTGTTTGTCCCATAATAGGTTGTAGCTCTATGATTTTGTTTCCTGAAACTCGTCTATAATTACAGTTTTTGAAGATTCATGGAAAGTAGAAAATAAAACAAATATATATATATTTTTTTTACTTTATTTTTGGCAACCAATCTTTTAGATTATTACTGCCATTGTCGAGTTGTTAATAGTATTACAAGTTCTTCTTCTATTCAATTTTGGCAACCAGTCTTCTAGTAGACCATTACCGCAATTGTCAAGTGAGTATCGATATTACAAGTTTCTTGATATAATTTAAATGAACTAACAAGATGGTGGCCATCTTGTTAGAACCTTCCATGGAATTTTTGTAGCATCTCAGAATTCATGGTCCGTGGCATTATTTTCCATTCACTTCACTTATGCACAATAAACAAACTATATCACATAAAACACCACCAATTTTACACAATATAGAGTCAAGTAACACAAGATTATGAATAAAAAATAAAATCCACTACATGACAGACCAAGATCCCTCCAAAAAAACCTAACAAATATATTTGTGAATTTATTTTAATCCCATAGTTTAATATTTTAAATTTAAACAAAGTCAGTGATTTTTGTCAAACCGTTAAAACAGTAAAAAGGCTGAGTGGTAAATAACCTTTCAATGAATCAAATACGGCTCAAATAGTGATCATTAAAGGCCGTATTATTAGAAGAATTAATCAAACAAGGCTTAAGTAGCGATGATCAGTTATTTCTTGATTCGAATTTTGAGCTTTATTATTATTTTAATTAAGTTTATTTAGCTTCATATGTACATTAATGAGTTATTCTAGTTTGCGTATAATTTATTCTATGGAGTAGGGCGATTGCCGACGTGTTATTAGGTAGTAGTTCCCCCGAGCGCTGTTATAATAAGAAAGCAATTAATTAGTTTGTTAGTCATTGTTATTGAAAAGGGTAGACAAATAAATTAATAAAGACTAGGCCTTTTTCAAGTCGTTCGAGATTTTTTAAAGGAAGTATGCGTTACGGTATTAGTTTTAAATTTAAATTGAATTTATTATTAAAATGTAGACAGGGTAAATATATGTAAATAGATTAGTAAAGGCTAGGTTTATATACTTTTAACTTAGAAAAGTAAATCAACTCATTGAATCTTACACATTCACGACATTGTTTACCTTCATCGAAAGTTCTAGATTTTTATAGGGTTCTAACATTTGTTGATTGATGTGGTATCACGGTTTATATATTTATTGAAACATCGCCACTCTAATATGCATTAGAATAACATTGACGAAAAAAGAGGAAAAGGCTCAATAAATTGACAAAGGTCTAGCCTTTTTCAAGTACTTTTCGTGCTTTTTCAAAGAAAGAAAATGTTTTATTATAGCAAGCATACGAACAATATAGCACAGTTCTACAAGATTGGACTTATATCATCAGCCTATAAAAGACCCACTGCAGGGTCATATGCCTCTTCCTGAAGGAAGGTATGGGCATTAACACCAGAGTGACAGCACACAACGTCTTGGCGATTTCAAACTCTGAGAAATCCACAGTTCTATATTGTCTCCACATACGGTGGTACTATAAGAACATTTCTCAGGTTCAGGTTTCCTCACGATGTTTTCCTTCAGTGTCAGCCGATAGTGTTACCAATTTAACATTAGTAAATGTACGTAAATTCCCAAAAATCCATTGGTACATGCCGGGTTTCGAACCTGCGCCTAACGGATTGATATTCCACCCGTCAAACCACTAGACTACCACAACTCGTTAAAGTATATACAAAGAAAAATTGAATATACTACAAATAAAAGTATTGTGGTCAAATTAAAATAATGACATAGTGCCGCTAAAAGGTGCACAATTTGGTATAAGTGATCCCACTGGTCATTTTCTGTTGTGACCAAGCATGTTTCAATAACAGTAAATATCGAAAGTGGTGTGTATTGTAAATAATATATAGGAAGACCTTTACCAAAAAGTGATTATAAAAGGCGACGAGAATAAATTTATTAAGGCCAGGCCTTTTTCATTACACTATTAACCGTGAACCTTTATAAAGTTAAAAGTGCCAATAAATCATGCATTTTTATTGATAGTGGACTTGTGCAAGGGCTTCTCATATCTTTATTTATTTTCAAGCAGCAGTGCTGTTTACATTCTAATCTAAAGCAAGCATTCTCTATTAAGTGTATGAAATACATCATTAGATATAAAAAAATCCAGTCTCATGATGTTTGTCCACGATGAACTCCCCAATCTTCTCAACCGTTCTTCATGCAAGTTGGCATTTATGTATAATTTGGTCCAACGTGAGAGATAGGATAATTTATATTTCGATTAACGTTTTCAATATTTTTTAATTACAAATTAAATTATTGTCAATGTTGATTATTGTTATTGATTGTAATTGTCATCAGTCTCGAATAGATGTCGCTTTAACTTAGTTTGTTTACAGAAAACTGTAGGACAGACTGTTATAGATATCTCATAGATGGTGCCACGTTTTAATTTTAAATTCATTTTCCAGCTCCAGTTTATTTTATGGTGCATGTGTATTCAGTTCAATATGTAATAACTGAGCCACAGCAACGCGTGGCTGAGTCACCTAGTACTATACTAAGATATTTCTAAGGTTATTGTCTGCTATTTTTAATAGTTAGTCTGTCACCGTTTAGCCCCAAACCTAGGAGCTTTTTCACGAATGTCTTCAATCCTGACTCGCTACCTATCTCCAAGTTATATGTGATGGGAGACAGTGACGGAATAGACCCAATATAGTTGTTTCTCTCTTTAATAAAGTGGTTTAGCTCACCGTTACCACTTCTCACTAGTGTATTGATTTCTCGCATAACTGTTAAAACTGGTAGGATGTTCTTACGGTTTCTGGTAAAGAAATTGAGTATTCTGAACAGGAGGTTATCATTAGAGTTGAGTATGGAAAGAGATCTTTTATTTCTTTTTACTACGTGAGATTTGAATTCGCCGTACACTGAAGTTTTCTCCTTTAGGTCATTTGTTTTTAGAGCTTCTCTGTTGGTTTTAGGTATTGTTTTATGTGGATTTCTCTGGAATGTTCCAACAGGAGGTATTATAAAGTGTATGTTAAATTTGACTTGTGGTATAATTTCGAATTCATCAATTTGTTTAGAGTTTTTGTTACTACTATCAGTGATAGAATTATGCGATTCAAATTCGTCCTTTAGTAATGTAAAGCGTTTAAATAATTCCGTTTGTGATACTATTTCATTGTTTGTATTAAAAGTTTCTAATATTTCTGTAACAATTGTATCTTTTTGGGGAGAAATAAAAATGTCATTATCAACGTTTTGAGTGAAATCTTGATACTTTTGTTCGTCTATAGTTTTTCGTGGTTCAGTAAACATTGGTGATTCAATGTTCCGAATAAATATTGTAGTGTATTCAACCATTTTATTTGGAGCTGTCTCAATTTCTTCATGTATTACTTCAGTGTTTTTAATATATTTTGTAGGTATATTAGTCTCTTCTATATCTTGTATACATTGTTTTTTATTCTCTTTGATTTTGTTTGCATCGTTTTGATTATGATCTGTAGTAAACTCTATGGGAACTTGATCGCTCTTGACAGTTTCTAATGTGGTTTTGGAATGTAGGAAGTATATGAAATAACCTCGTTTGTGTGAGTGTCCGTCACCTGAAAGATACCGAGAGTGATTCTCAAACAGTGTCAAATGAATTTCTATTTTTTTTTTACAAATATCTACGTGAAGATTGCGGTATACCTAGTCGGGTTATAAGTTCTGTCACAACATTATTTTTCGAATACTGGCCAGATATAATTCAGATAATTATAAAAAAGAGCATTGTTTACATTTGCTCACCAGTCACGGTCAGAATTTACAAAGATTCTGCGTAAGTGATACTTGAACAACCAAGTAGGGCCATTTTGAATAATGTTAATAAGATTGTACATTTAATGACCTATCGCGTCATATATAATTTTTAATCAATTATCAAAACGTGTATCATTAATTACATTAAAAGTTTTTGACAGAATTTATAACTCGACTAGGTAGTTATAAATAGTGCAGAGTTTAATTACGAAGGCACTACAGGGAAATGCTGTTTTGCAATCCGAATATCCCGTGTGCAAACTACTTGCAAAGTTCACTGACGGACCAATTTTTTTTAATTCTTCCTTCCTTACTTTATATCGACACCGTATCCCATGTGGACCGTGAGCTCGTCAGCGCAACCCCCTTTGTAATATTTATGCCACGATGAACACCTCGTGGAGACGAATGCGGTTGGATGGAGAACGGACTCCGAGTAAAACCGGTACGAACGCCAATGACTGCAGAAGACTAAGGGAAAGGGGAAATTAGTCAGGATATGTTAATGTTTCGATGTTTATGCATTTTTGGGAGTATTATAGACAAACAGTTTAGAAAGGGAAACCTTTTGACCTTGGCATATGGGAAAATAGCCAAAAGTTATTACAAAGGGATACCTGTTAACGTGGAAAATACCCATAAATTGTTAGAAAGGGAGACCTTTTAACCCTGCCATTTGGAAAAACCTTACATTTGGTAAATTTTCCCAAATATCTGTAACGTATTAAATTTTGTGGTGTTATATATTTCGATAGGTTTAATTTAAGATAACGTTGGAGTAACGCACAAATGATCCCTGTAAAGGAAACCCTTTACTAGTTAATATTTGGTCATAAATTGAGTTCTAGGATAATACTGACTGTTAACATAAAATATTGTAGTTTTCGTAAGGCCTATTTTTTGGTAAATGGTTATTCTCAACCGTTAAAAGGCAAATTTCAGTCTCTTTTTGAAGAACCCCATGTCATAGCCTTAGGGAAAAATGTGGTCATGAATTGAGATACAGATGT
The DNA here is from genome assembly GCA_036509395.1 of Antheraea yamamai. Lineage (NCBI taxonomy): Eukaryota > Metazoa > Arthropoda > Insecta > Lepidoptera > Saturniidae > Antheraea > Antheraea yamamai. The sequence continues at coordinate 10,410,983 of AP028454.1, forward strand.
AGGATAATATTGAGCGTAAATGTTAAAAAATGTAGTTTTTTAAGGCCTACTTTTTGGTTGGCTATCATCTACCGTGAAAAAGCCTACTTGTACAGTCTCTTTTTGAAGAGCCCCATGTAGCCCTGAGAGAAAACCATACTGCGTAACTCATTTCATAGTTTTAGTGTTAGCATTAGTAAGGTTCTTAGGTTTTAGAGTATGGGGATGCTCAACTCGCCAGTGGGGGAAGGTGAGAGATTTTAAAGGAGACAAGGGGAAATTAACTACTTGGCATAATTTAGTCAGGATAGGACGTACGTGTAAGGACCTTGTCGTGCATAGAGTGGGATAAAAGATATAACAGTTGATCAGGATGAAGGGAGAGATATGTTATTCACTTTTGTTCATGTCTTTGTGTATACTCACAAGTATTTAAAATCATCTGCTCAGGTATAATGACTCTTAGTTCGCACCCTGGTTGAGGGCTCTGTCCACCGTTGGGATAGAAGTCGACGTGTCCTACGGGTTGCTTTACGCCTGTAAAATTAATAGTTTGTTAGGGATTTGAAGAAGTTGTCAGTTACGTTCCCAAATTCTGATTTACAAGTCTGTCTTTCGCAAGGTTTAGCTTCTTTCTGACTGATTGTAAATCTGTGTGTTCGGATCGATGTAGAACTGGTGCTGTTAAAGTAAGTGGAAATTATTTTGCATTTTTGAATCACAGAATCCGGTGATTTTTTTTTTTTTTATATCATAGGAGGCAAACGAACAGTTGGGTCACCTGATGTAAGTGATCACCACCGTCCATAGACACTTGCAACACCAGGGGAGTCGCAAGTGCGTTGCCAGCCTGTGTAGGGAGGGAGGTGGGTCTCCGGCGCTCTCACTGACCGAACGAAACGCAACAATGCAAGCACTGTTACTTCACGTCGGTTTTCTGTGAGAGGGTGGTACTACCCCGGGCGAGCCGACCCATTTATGCTGAATCCAGTAATAGTTTCATCGTGGCTCTACCACCTACCACCGTGATTTGCGAATCTCACGTGAATAACATCTTTATTATCATCTTTGAGGAATATCCTCTAATTCTCATTTAACATTGAGCGTTGTTATAGTGTAATGAGTAGCTGAAGAAATGAAATATATTTTCTAAATAACCTATGATGGAGATCTCTCAATCTGATTAAAATGTTTCAGAAGGGTTTCCTCTCCCTAACGCTCCGATTGTGGAATGAGCTTCCTGCTGAGGTTTTTCTTGGGGACTACAGTATGGAATCCTTCAAGGAGAAAATAAATAGGTTATTGAAGGGTTGGCAATGCGCATGTGACACCTTTGATGTTGCAAGCGTCCATAGATTGCAGTGACTGTTTAACATCGGGCGGACCGCATGGTTGCTTGCTACCATTGTGGTATAAAAAAAGTCAGCCCTATATGACGTCACGTCCAGTGACCAAACGTCTCATTTTTTTTTATTGTAGCACAGCAGAGTGACTGCACTATGCCTAATGGTAAGCACAGTACAGTCCAAAAATAATGGCGGCCACCGAGTGACACTATCAATCACCGGTCACCGCTGTCATGCCGGCCTGCGAAAAGCTGGATATGCACAGGCTGATCCCGAAACGCGACCCGCAGAAGCGAATCAGTATGACGGGCTTTTTCGCCATATACATGGTGGTTGCGACCCAGTCAGGCTGTAATATCCTATCACCCCGCAAAAAATAGTATATAATAGTAATAAAAATTAGTAACCGAATATTCCTGCGTCTGTATGTATCACGTCGACAAAGTCAGCGTCCGTCGAGTCTAAACGTTGTTCTTGCCTCAGCCCACTGAAGAGTGGTAGCGCTGGATCCAGTCCCGTTATTCTCGATACCCGACCTGTGGGTTTTCATTAAGTTAACAATAAAGACGACACTAAAACACCTTTCCAAGTGTAGTTATTTTATTATCTAATACTAGCTTCTCCCCGCGACTTTGTTTACGTATGCGTTAAGGAGTTGTTTTAATGCCTTCAGGTGACGGACGCGGAGGCGTTCGTTGCCGTGAAAGGTAGGCCTGAGACGCAAAGCACGGTCTCAGCCGCTGCTTCAACAAAGAAGCATGGGGAGAGATATCTCTCGGGAAGAGAGGGTCACCCGTTTTACAATCTTGCGGATGACCCAAGCGCGTGGCCAGGGTTGTGGCGTATGCTAGCCGTGAAACCGCTCCCTGGTCCACATCCGCGCTGAGCGTCAGAGGGGTTTTTAGTGAGTAGAAGTCTCACATAACCCTCGCGCTGTCCCCCGGCAGTGCTAGGTGTATCCATGTAGGATTTTCTCCTCTTAAAAAAAAAGGTACCTACATGACGGTTATATTAGTGAGTGGAACATTAACACGTTAAGTTAAAGTCAGCGGAAGCTCTGAAAAGGAAAACAGATACCCGACTTTGAAACATTCTTCATTGGTGCTACGCTTCTATTGGTCTTGGCGTGGTGATATATAATCTATAGCCTTCCTCGATAAATGGGCTGTCTAACGCTGAAAGAATTTTCAAATCGGCCCAGTAGTTCCTGAGATGAGCGCGTTCAAGCAAACATACTCTTCAGTTTTATAATATGAGTGTAGATAGTAAACCCATTGATATGATACCGCATTTCTTGTGGCTGTTTTCCCGTGCGGCTCTGCGCGAATGAAATATTAATAAAACAACATTGCGCAGGCTTAACCGCCTGTTAGGCCAATAGCGTAGCCAGACCGAGAAAAAAAAGCTTAACCGCCAGTCTGTCTTAAGAGCTCGTGACGGTTCCACGCTCGTTTACGTACCGACACGCGCCGTCGTTTTTCCCGTGCCTTTTGTTACCGATTTTGAACACCACTACTGTACTTTTGATTAAAATAAACTGTTAGCCCTGAGCCCCTGAGTCTCATTTCCATAATATGAGGTACACACCCCCCTACTAATAAATAAAACCGACTTTAAACAAAACCTAAACTATCGTAAGCCTCAATTCTCAAAAACCTACCAATACCTCGATTCACTATACATTTCTCATTCTATTTTGAGTTTTCCCTGCTGCATCTTCGAAAGTCAAGGTCCAACACTAATGAAATTAAAAACGGGATACTCTTGAAATTATCCCCTTTCTAATAAGAATAAACTTTTCAAGACGTTCTGAGGAAATATATATTTTGTAAAAAACACAACCCAATTGAGAATAGTTTTGGAAGTCAGTTAAAAATACTGTATCCTTTATTTTTACCTGATTTCAAAGCAGCTCCGGCAACACCAGCGCTCTGTGCACCCAAACTGTGGCCGACCAAATGCGTCTTCTTTAGATCCAAACCCCTGTTTGAATTATAAAAAAAAACACACTGAACTAAAAACCTGGACCAAAAAAGTTATTAGAACAAAAACAATATTTGGAAATCATTGTCGAAGGAGAAACGAGGCCAATTTCGATTATAGTATACTCGTTTAAGGGATGTGCGTTAGTGCTTTTGTACTGTCTTCAAATGCATTTTACTTTTTCTAAATTTCAAAGTAGGGCATTAAAAAAATGGCAAAGGGTCAATCGATATAAAAAAATAAGAAGCCTAGGACCATCAAATTCCTCATCCAATGGTCATAGTCCTATGTCGATCCAGTCCGTAGTTATTGCGTGATTGAGTCTTAGAGGAATTGTATTTGTAGTATACACTAGCTGTTCCCGCGACTTCGTCCGCGTGGAATAGTTACTTTGGGCTAACGCTAACACGCAGTGAAGCTCTCAAAGTGAAAAAGAAAACTATTTTGAAACATTCTTCATTAGTGTTCCGCTCCTATTGGTCGACGCGTGATAAGATATATATATCCTATATCTTCTCTATCCTATCCTATATCTATCCCAAACAAACACTCCAGTTTATAATATTACTATAGTTATATGGAAGTTCTTAAGTGCTTTAGTCTGTACTGGCAGCCCAATTCCAGAAACAGCAATGGTAACTACTTATCAGGTTGCGCTAAAAGACATTTTATATAGGGAAACCTATGTCTATATTACCTTGAAACCAAATAGTCGATGAACTGGGCAGCGAAATTCCCAATGTACCATGTGTTCTGCGCGGCTGTGAAGTACCAAGGCCCCGCTTCGAGCTGGCGAGCGTCTATCATAATCACATTAACGTCTCCACGCTGCATATATGCTGGGGAATTATGGTCATACATTTAGCAAATCGTTAGCACCTTCTTTCACTTCCACCTGTGGCCTCTATTATAATATCTCATGAGTGGACGATCGTTTATATTTTTTGGAACTATCCGATAATTGGATAGGCTTTTTAGCGATTGCAAGAAGACTCACTTTGGTAACTTCTGTACACAGTTTGAACCAATAATGATAACTAAGCATTGTCCGACATCGTTCGCTCCCATTTCAGTATTGGGATCTCTCGTTTTGACGTTAACTAGCCGCGTAGTTGCTTCTGTTTTGACTTTCAACTATCCATATTTATTGCTATGTATTATGTTTCATATAGGTACACCCTATATGTGAACTCTTATTATATACTAGCTGTGCCCGCGACTTCGTCTGCGTGAGTCTGTTTGCAAGAAATTTGATTACGCTATTCAAGAAACTCCTAGCGTAATAATATAATAATTTACCTTCCCTGATCATGATCCCGCTTCCATCGTCGGGCTGTTCCATGAACGCGTGGAAGTAGATGACCGTTTGATCGTTCAGGTCTATGCTCGACGCGAACAGCTTTTCGTCGTCGCCTATCATCAGTTCCTCGTATACGGTAGGGTTATGTCTGGAATACCAAACAAAATCGATTGACGACGTTACGCAATAATAGCTGTTCCCGCGATTTCGTCCGCGTGGAACCTGATGTACAAAACAGTGATTAATAAAATCATCTGAATAAGTCCATTTACTTATCTACTTTTCTCTCGTACTTAAGTTGTGACGTCATTAAAGTTACAATAACTTTTGATACAGTGAACCGATTTTAATGAAATAAAGACTAAATGTTACTCGAAGATATGCTTTATGATTTTCTTGGTTTTATCATGAACGTAGTACTTTAGCAGTGATGCGTGTTCAAACAAACAAACAGACAGACAGACATATCTAAAAATGATTGAAAATTATTTTATAAGTTATTTATTATTTAATACTTACTCCTAGACACTTGCAAATGTAATATTGATATTTTGTGTTGATTTAGTGCATCCCATCATATGTTTGATTAATTAATCATTACATAGTATAAAACAAAGTCCCCTACCGCGTCTGTCTGTCTGTCTGTTCGCGATAAACCCAAAAACTACTGAACGGATTTTCAACCGGTTTTCACCAGTGGAAAAAGTTATTCATGAGGAATGTTTTGGTATATAATTTGTCAAGGATTTTTTTGTAATCAGGTCGGGACAACGTCTGCCGCGCCCACTAGTAAATTATATAAAAATGTATATAATTATTAGTCCTGATAGATGTGAAAACCAGGCTAATTTAATAATTTCATTCTACAAATCATTAAATTTAAATAATTCACACTGTGTTCGGACATAAATTGGTTGGGGGTAGGCAAAATTTATTTTTGACACGTTGTTTGTCAACGGGAAATCGGTGATGATCGGTCACTTGCTCGGAACCCGCGCTTACATTCGGACTCGCTCACTATACAAGCGACACGGCGGCTTGGAATTTTATTATTTTGCATTGTGTGTGTACGTCTTGGAAATCTGGTGCTCTCACCATCGGCTACGGCGGCGGAGAAGACATTATATCAGGTAACTGAGCGTTTTATCCCGATTATAAAAAAATCCTTTCGGCATACATTTTTCCAGGGATATGTATCTACCTTCAGCCAATTTATATACAGTTCACTGCCTAGGCTAGGTACTCCCATCAGTATGGGTGTGGTGGGCGCCACCTCACACTGTAATTAATTTAAAAATTCCAAAAGAGAACAGTTATTCCATTGTTTCAAGTTTTCACTTCTGTCGGCGTTGAGCTAGTTGCCAAATAAAATCGGCTGAGTGCCTTAAGGGCTCGTCTTAGTAGTCCGGTGAAGCTGTTAAGACCTTGATAGGTCAATAGCGTAGTCAGTTCGAAAAAAAAGAAAAAAAGTCCTTATGACTGCCTCGACTTTTTTTTTATTAAAACGTTTTCCTGTAATACAAAATTTTCACTTCTATCGCGTGTCTTTACGACACAACCTGTTTTTTAACCGACTTCAAAAAAAGGAGGAGGTTATCAATTCGACTGTATTTTTTTTATTTTTTTTATGTTTGTTACCTCATAACTTTGGACTGGGTGAACCGATTTTGATTATTCTTTTTTTATTTGAAAGCTGGTACTTCCAGTGTGGTCCCATTTCAATTTGGTCCAGTTCCGACAACGGCATCCAGTGCAAAACCGTATAAGTTTTAAATTTGCATTAATTATGTAAACGACAAATAGGCGAATAACTCAATATCACGCTAACCGATTTCGATGATACATTTTTTATTGGAAAGGATGTACTTCAAGAGTAGTTTGATGAGAATTTGGTTAGGTTCTGACCATGGGATCCGTGACAAAGTAAGAAAACTTTCATGAAACGAGCCTACTTCTTTCTTAAGGGCCGGCAACGCATCTGTGTTTCCTCTCGTGTCGCAGGTGTCCATGGGCGGCCGTGATCACTTACCATCAGGTGACCCGTATGTTCGTTTGCCAGCAATATTATAAAAAAAACTCTTCAATTCTTAGGAGCCTATTGTGCTTATATTCGTTGCTGTGTTGCAACATGACGCAAGCATTGTAATTACATTACTTAAGGTGTATTATGTGTGAAGCGATGGTAGCCGAGTTGGTGGTAGAAACTATCGCGGATTATTGATAAGGTTGCATTCGTACCAAACGTTACTTATTGTACAACCAATTGAAACCATATCGTATACCATACCGATAGATACCATACCGCAAAAATGCGCATATTTTAATATACTTCAGGCGGAACGGAGTTCGCGGGCACTGCTAGTAAAATATATTTATGTACACTAAAAATGGAAAAATAAAGTACATTTTCAAAAAAAAGTATTAACCGACTTCAATATCAATCAAAAACCCATAAGGCACTAAAAAGCGGAAAATAAATAGTTTATCAAATTAACCAAATTAAATAAAACATATGAATATGTGTGCTACCTAGAGATGTATTGGAAGTCGGTGCGAACCGAAAATCATATCATCTACATAGGTACAAAGTTTAAGTCCACTCTCGCGTCTCTGTAATACATTTCTACCTGGAACAAATTTGAAATTTTGGTTGGCACCGACTTCCAATACATCTCTAGGTAGCACACATATTCATATGTTTTATTTAATTTGGTTAATTTGATAAACTATTTATTTTCCGCTTTTTAGTGCCTTATGGGTTTTTGATTGATATTGAAGACGGTTAATACTTTTTTTTGAAAATTTACTTTATTTACTAATAAGGGTATAAAACCCACAGGGGTACCTTTAATCTGACAGAGTTTTTAGTACTTTCTCACCTGGTGAACAGTTGAAAGCTGATATCCGTATGGTCTCTCACGAACGGGCATTTGGACTTATCCACCGGCACTACCTGGAGTAGGGAGTTCTCGAACTGGACTCCTGGAGGTCCTGGATATGAAACACATGTGTCTATACGTATAGTAAGAATGTAAATCTAACGTGTCTGTACATATTACATTTTTTTAAATTTAATTTATCACGTGCGGTGTAATCTCTTAATATTAGAAATTAAAAAATAGGGTGTGTCGTAAAAACACGCGATAGAAGTGCGTGTATTGCGAGGAAGCATTTTAATTCCAAAAATACAACAAAAGCTAACGTGACGCGTTGTGTTCCCACGGGGTTAACCATCCAAGTACTGGCCGCGCCCGACGTTGTTTAACTTCGGTGATCGGACGAGAACCGGTGTTTTCAACACTCTACCCGACACAGTGTTTATTCCCAACATTTTTTGTCATACAACAAAATATTGCCGATCGGAATTACAAAGCCCGCTCATAAGGAATCTCCCTACGAAAATTTCCGAGAGGAAAAAACACATTACGCATTTGGCAAGCGATAACTCGCGGTAGTCTAGTGGTTTGACCGGTGGAATATCATTCTGATGTCCGCAGGTTCGAACTCGGCCATGTATCAACGAATTCTTCGGAATTCGCGTACATATCCTTATTTAAATCGGTAACACTAGCGGCTGACGGTGAAGGAAAATATTGTGAGGAAACCTGAACATGAGGAATGTTCTTATAGTGCCACCCGTATGTGGGAAAACATAGAACTGTGCATTTCTCACAGTTCGAAATCGCCAATACGTCGTGGGCTGATGTGAAGTTATTATGCCCATACCATCCTTCGGGAAGAGGCCTATGGCCCTGCAGTTGGCCTCTTACAGGCTTACGATAGCGGGCATGTTAGTATCCGGTGTAGAGTTGCGACCACTCGGCACCGACTAAATTCATATAATTACATCAATATAAATCAGAGCGCGTAACAATGTATAGGTTACATAAAAATTATTAGTTACGAAATGTAATCAATTACCACGGGCTAAATACTGATGATTTGGACCGTGGTCGAGTGTTGCGTGCGTCGTGGGTGATATCGCGCATCGTCTGTACCGAGGTGAGCAGGGACGTCTACATACCACAGACGGCCTTTCAAATTAAATGAAAATTTCTTTATTCAATTTAGGCCTGACAAGGTACTAATGAACGTCACAACTACCATATGTTCAGACGAACAACCCACTCATCGAGAAGAACCGGCAAAGAACTCGATCGGGTTTATCTCTTGAACATACACACCCATTTAAAATACATTATACGTTCCATTCGTATGTAGTGAATGCATATAGAGAGGAGTCATTTCCAAACGTCACCATCGTTCACATACCTATCTACCCTATAAATAGCCCTTAGACATTAAAACCCGCTTGGCATGGCGTTTAGACTTACAGATCGGCTAATCGGCAATACGTTTAAGGCAGTCGTACTCAATTTTTTTTTAAAAGCCATAAACAACGAGTTTCACTCATGGTATCACGGGCCGCAAACTACAAATATTTTGGTTTGAAATAAGAAAAAAACGTAATTTCAAATTAACCACCATTATTATTAACTAGCTTCTGCTCGCGCCTTCGTCCGTGTGGAATAGAAACTTTGGGCTAACACTGACACGCAGCGGAAGCTCTCAAAAGGAAAAAGACCCAATTTTGAAACATTCTTCATTGGCGTTCCGCTCCTGTTGGTTTTAAGATAATGATATATAGCCTATAACCTTCCTCGATAAATGAGCTATATAACACTGAAAGATTTATTCAAATCGGACCACTAGTTCCTGAGATTACCCCCTACAACGTCACAAACTCACAAACTTTACCTCTTTATAATATTAGGATAGATTTAATAGCCATAATACATCATTAGATCCGGCACGAGAATTAACGTGACCTCACAAGGGCTGTTAAAACTTGCACACGTAATGCAATATGTCTCTAATGCGCAATTAATCTTAACAATTAGTGGAATAATGCAAGCAAAGCTGCAGGTACTAGCTAGTCAAACATGAAGTCCGTGTTAATTCAACTCTCGTGCTGGATATTCTTTGGGACTTTGTTGTAAAACCTAACATATTCGCATCTAGTCGCGAATGATCTGTGGTACATGTGTAATTTTTTGAAGTTATACTTCTTTTGGCGCTTTAGGGAAAAATGATGAAAATTTTTACGATGCGCGCGCACCCCGTCACCAAAAACCGACAGTCTGAGTTTAGCTATAGTCAACATTTTCTATTGTTAGTGTCGTTTTTTCTACAAACGTAGAATAAGGCGAAAGATAACATTTTTGAAAAAAAAATTATCTGATTACGGCAAAGAAGTATAACTTCTAACGCGTGTATACACACATTTTTTTTAAATAGTCTCATATACGAGCACTCGCAACACAGTACCTATCCCCGTTTGTCGGTTTATCTATGTTGACATGTTGCTATTTTAGATTATTTGACGTTGTTACACTGAATATTTGGCATTAAACTTTAAACGTGTCACATTTGACATTGGCGAAATTACCTACATAGGTCATACCGAAAGAAAAAAAAATACGAGTGTTATTCTGACTTAAAAGCCACACATTATTGCAAACACCGTTGCTACCTATACTCGTAAAGCGATAGCGTGATATAGATTAAAAAATTAAAAAGAGAACTTACGTATTAGAGATAAAAAGCAGGCGAAAGGTACAGCTGCTTGCATTTTGTAAAAAAAAAAATAATTTAAAATAAAAATAACTTTGTTTTTCGGGGTATGCGCGTGCGCAATCACCGATAGACTATGCAAAGTCTAGTGGTGCGGATATTTTCCTGCATTTTCCCTTGGAGGGGCGTTATAGACTAATGGATATTATGTCGCAGTTATATAAATAAGATTTATTTTGCCTATACCCGTGTGTCGCAGTTCGTTTAGTATTTTTCGTTGTTTCGCGAATTTTCTAGTTTGCGACTGCGCGTGAAGGAAGGGTATTATTTTTTATATGTAAGTACTAGCGGGCCCGGCAGACGTGGTCCCGCCCTGATTATTAAAAAAATCATTGACAAATTATATAGTAAAACCTTCCTCATGAATCTCTACCGTTGAAAACCGCAAGAAAATCCGTTCAGTAGTTTTTGAGTTTATGGCGAACAGACAGACAGACAGACGCGGTAGGGGGCTTTGTTTTATACTATGTAATGATAAACAAAATTCAAGATATTCATATCTCGTCTACAAAATGTAAATATATAAAAATCTCGTGTCATGATGTTTGTCCACGATGAACTCCGAAACTACTGAACCGATCTTCATGAACCGTTGGCATTTATGTGTATAATTTGGTCTGATTTGAGAGATACGATAACTTATATTTCGATTAAAGACCTTAATATTTTTAAGCTATTGCATAGCTTCTATCGCGGGCCTTGAGCGTGGGGACCGAATCCAGAAATTCCGTAACGAAAAAAACCTAACACCCCCCACTCCGACCGGCACAGCGGTGATACTTTTTAGTTTTTCCATCTATCGATAAATACCAGAACTTTTAATGACTTTTTGAAATATCACGCTTGTCTCTTTAGTTCAGCAACCCGCCTTTAGGTGGCATTGGTTGTATTGGAAAACTACCGTAATCAGCTGTTTGTGAGAAAGTATATAGGTGTATAGGTATTTATCATCTATGTACAACAGTGAATATCTGTACTCGTATAATTTGTGTACAAAGTGTTTTAAATATGAATAAACAAAGTGCATTTATTAATGAAGAAAGTCACGAAAAAATAGTAAAAGAAAATGAGTTAGTACTCTATATACATTCATTTTATTATTATTATCATCACAAATGCAGTATTATTTTTTGAAATAAAAAGAAAAAAATTCATTAATTTTTTTTATTTTTTTTTTTAAATACTGCATTAATAAAATAAATAAATAATTATAATTGCATAAGTTGATAAAAAATGCTATGCAATAGCTTTACCGCGGCAGTCTCCGAGTGCCACACGTCTTTTTTTTAATTATAAAGTAAATTATTGTTAATATTGATTGATGTTATTAATTGTAATTTGAAGAGTCTCGAACAGACGGCGGTTTAGGTTATATAATATACCAGCGGGCCCGGCGGACGTTGTCCTGCCTTGATAATAAAAAAAAATCTAAAATTCAACCGCAGCGCCACCTACCGCGTCCAATTGTGAATCTAAACCATTCTCGGATCCACTGGAACACGCACACAGAATTTTATCAAAATCGGTCCAGCCGTTTAGGAGTTCAGTGACATACACACGTATAGAAGAAATTTATATATAAAGATAAATATATATAATTGGTCAAGTTTTTTTTGGTCGGTTGGTTGGTTGAAATATATCGATAATTGTTGGAAGTGTCAGAAAAAGTCAAGCCGGTTAGGAGCTTTGAGATATAACAAAACAATTGAGATAATAAACGATACAGACGAAGTCGCGTGTATCAGCTAGTAGATTATCTATACTCTCTATGCTAATATTATAAAGAGGTAAAGTTTGTCAGTTTGTGACGTTGTAGGGGGTAATCTCAGGAACGACTGGTCCGATTTGAAAAATTCTTTCAGTGTTATATAGCTCATTTACCGAGGATGGTTATAGGCTATATATCATCAAGCTAAGACCAATAGGAGCGGAGCGCCAATGAAGAATGTTTCAAAGTCGTTTTTTTTTTCTCTTAAGAGCTTCCGCTGCGTATTACCGTTAGCCCAACGTAACTATTCCACGCGGACGAAGTCGCGGACAGAGGCTAGTCATAAAGATATTGTTTGAATTGAGCAAAACATAATAACTGTCAATAAAGGTAAAAATAAATACTAGATATTTTCTCAGCGTGCACTGTATGAATTCGCTAGATCTTTAAAATGCCTGATTGAAGTTTTATCGGCAAAAGGAAACCGCACGCTTAGTGTTTCATCTTATCAAGTTACAGGTTTATCCTTATACAGGTTATAAGGAAACTCAGGTTTCACATAAAACCAGCTCTGTTTACGTAATGAGCCACTCATACTGGTTATTTTGATTAGCGTTTACTATTAAACTATGCCAGTGTAAGGGTGAATACATATTGCCAATTTTTATCGCGCGTTTTTTTTTTCGCCGCCACTGGTTGTAGGTATCATTACATAGTATAAAACAAAGTCCCCCACCGCGCCTGTCTGTCTGTCTGTTCGCGATAAACTCAAAAACTACTGAATGGATTTTCATGCGGTTTTCACCTGTGGATACAGTGATCCGTGGGGAAGGTTTTAGTATATAATTTGTCAAGATTTTTTTTATAGTCAGGGCGGGACAGCGTCTACCGGGCCCGCTAGTTTAACATATAAGTGAGAAATATGTATTTATGAAATTAACAAAATTTATGTTAAAGTATATATCATCACGCTAAAACCAATAGGAGCTGAGCACGAATGAAGAATGTTTCAAAATCGGGTTTGTTTAAAAGCATTCGCTGCGTTAGTCCAAAGTAACTATTCCACGCGAACGAACTCGCGGGCAGAAGCTAGTATATAATATTTTAAGAACACTATATCCCAATCGATTTATACCCGAATAAAGTACAAATCTAAATATATATAAAAATCCAGTGTCATGATGTTTGTCTATGATGAACTCTGAAACTACTGAACCGATCTTCATGAAACGTTGGAATTTATGTATAATTTGGTCCAGAGATAGGACAATATTATTAGCAATTCTTAATCAAAAATAATAATAAAATAAAGTAAATTTTCAAAAAAAAGTATTAACCGACTTCAATATCACTCAAAAACCCATAAGGCACTAAAAAGCGGAAAATAAATAGTTTATCAAAGTAACCAAATTAAATAAAACATATGAATATGTGTGCTACCTAGAGATATATTAGAAGTCGGTGCCAACTGAAAATCGTATCATCTACATAGGTACAAAAAGTTTAAGTTCACTCTCGCGTCTCTGTAATACTTTTCTACCTGGAACAAATTTGAAATTTCGGTTGGCACCGACTTCCAATACATCTCTAGGTAGCACACATATTCATATGTTTTATTTAATTTGGTTAATTTGATAAACTATTTATTTTCCGCTTTTTAGTGCCTTATGGGTTTTTGATTGATATTGAAGTCGGTTAATACTTTTTTTTTGAAAATTTACTTTATTTTGAAGTCGGTTAAAAACGTTTTAACCTCAATTAGCCGATTCTGCAACACACTACTGAACATACATAGCTATACTCGTATAACGCACTCGATATGGATGGGACGACACTCTACACGAGAATGACTCACGTTCTCGTTTCGCCACGCCCTTCACAGGCCAGCTCCTCCGATATGTCAGGTCAGGTTGAGACCAGCTCCTCCGACACGTCGGGACATGTCAGGTCCAGTCCACCAAGAACAATCAAATACGACGTTAGCAGATACAGGAGTACAACACCAGTATAGCTACCACGAACTTTGTAGGTGGTAGAGGCATGCTGAAGCTATTACTGCTTTCAGTATGTATGGGTCGGCTCGTCCGGGGTACTACCAGCCGATCCACAGAAACACCGACGTGAAGTAACAGTGCTTGCACTGTTGCGTTTCGTTCGGTCAGCGAGAGCCCCGGATACCTTTTATATATATTTTTTAAAATACACCGATTTGCTATTACAATTTACGCGTAGTGAAAAATTCGCAGTGTGTCAATACCCTTACCGCTTCTATACGCGATTACGGCTTTGGTATTTAATCCGCTGTGGTTGAGTGGTCTGGATTTTTTTTTAAATACATAGTTGTAATTATAAAAAACCACATTAGACTTTCTCCAGTACAACCGTATCTGATTGTAAAACTCACGATGGTTTATCTTATTGATCCGGATGGATTTAACCCTTAAGTGCACAGGTTATCAAAAATGATAACAAACTTTTTTATGTTTATGACTTTCGAACAGAAGATATTATGAAATAATGTTTCTGAACGTTTGTTTATTTGTCATTCTTATAATCTGTGAACATGACAAAACACTAGCTTTTTTTTTAACTTTATTGTTGCCAACCAATCTTTTAGATTATTACTGCCATTGTCGAGTAGTTAATAGTATTACAAGTTCTTCTTTCATTCCATTTTTGGCAACCAGTCTTCTAGTAGACTATTACTGCCATCGTCAAGTGAGTATCGATATTACAAGTTTCTTGATATAATTTCAATGAACTAACAAAATGGTGGCCATCTTGTTAGAACTTTCCATGGAGTTTTTGCGGCATCTCAGAATTCATGGTCCGTGGTATTATTTTCCATTCACTTCACTTATACACAATAAACAAACTATATTACATAAACACCACCAATTTTACACAATATAGAGTCAAGTAACACAAGATTATGAATAAAATATAAAATCCACTACATGACAGACCAAAATCCCGCCAAAACTCCAACACTAGCTTGACTGTGTTTGATTAAATTGGCATTACAAACTGCAAGGAGTTTGAATATTCATATCGGTTCATACATATAGTAAGAAATTAAAAAAAAAATACAGTTGAATCATTTTTAGAAATGTCTGTCTGTCTGTTTGTATGAACAAGCATCACTGCTAAAGTACTGCGTTCACGTTAAACCCATAAAGCATATCCTCGAGTAACGTTTAGTCTTTGTTTCATTAAAATCGGTTCACTCTATCAAAAGTTATTGTAATTTTAATGACGACGCGACTTAAGTACGAGAGAAATGTAGATAAGTGCATAATACGTTCAGATGACTTTATTAAGGACTGTTTCGTACATAAGGTTCAAAGCGGACGAAGCCGCGGGCACAGCTATATAATATAAATAGCGATGATACCGAGGTTCTAATTCTTGCGGCTGATTCGGAGTTTTCGTTGAAGGAAAATATCGTGATGAGACCATAATATGGTGGTAGGGGCTTTTACTAAGCGTACTAGGCTACCTACCATACTCTGGCTGGAAATTTATCTCCAAGAATCTGTTGGTGTGTACCTACTTGAGAGAGCCAGTGTCTAGGTTTAGCACGCTTACCATCTATATTAGATAGTACCACCCGACACACAGAAAATCGACGTGAAGTAGCAGTGCTTGCATTGTTGCGTTTCTTGAATTTCGAAGCTACCGTAGGTAGCTCCTCAGAATGGAATAGGGAATGTATAGTCATAGAGATATAGGTAGGTTTATGACCATCCAAGACTAGATCGAAATGGTCAAGATAGCCAAGTCAAGATTTTGTAGGTGGTAGAGCCACGCTGAAACTATTATTGGTTTCAGCATAAATGGGTCGGATCGCTCGGGGTAGTACCACCCTCTTACAGGAAACCGACGTGAAGTAACAGTGCTTGCATTGTTGCGTTCCGTTCGGTCAGTGAGAGCGCCGAATACCCACCTCCTCTCCCCCTCCCCCATTCTTCACTCCCCTCTTCTCCAAACACAGGCTGGCAACGCACTTGCGACTCGGCTGGTGTTGCAAGTGTCTATGGACGGTGGTGATCATTTAACACCAGGTGACCCACCTGTGTGTTTGCTTCCTATGATATAAAGAAAATAAAAAAAAAACAAAACTGAAGTGTATTCTCATGATGGTAGGGGATTTTTATAAACCCGTTGGGCTAGCTACCACCCTAAAGTTGATAATTTGTCGTCAAGCAGCTGTCGATGTGTTCGACCAGTCGCACTTTAGAGCCAGTCCTCTTTAGGTTTAGAGTGTTTACCATCTTCGACCAGATCGTGTTTAACATCAGAGATCGTGGACAAATGCTGTCATCTCTTTCACCCGTGATGATAGGAATGTTACGTTCTTCTCCCAGAGCTATATGCGGTCGGATAGAGGGTTATATCTCGTGTCTGCCGCCCCCGTTCCGGCTACAGAGGCCGTTGTTAGCCCGTGCCGCTAGCACCGAAGCCCGGACCCCGGCGAAGGCGCCCTCGTTCAGCGTATGCTGGTGCTGCACGACGCCCGTGAGTATACGAAGATTTTTATAATTCCTTTCGTTATAATTCATTTTCATTATAATTCATTTTCATTATAATTCGTTTTCATTATAATTCATTTAAATTATAATTCATTTTCATTATAAAGTTCACAAATGTAACGTTAACTTTTTTGTGTGTCTGCCTGTTTATATGTTCACATTTAACTCAAAAACGGCTTGACAGATTTTTGCGAAATTTTTCACACGAGAGACTTGAGAGATAGTATTATTTATATTTCGATTAATAGTCTCAATATTTTTTTATTACAAATGAAACGATTGTGAAAGTTGTCCTGTCTTGATAATAAAAAAAAAGTAAAAGTCAACCGCACGCCACCTACCGGGTCCAACTGTGAATCTAAACTATTATTGACTAATAAAATCAGGAGTTCAGTTATGTACAC
Organism: Antheraea yamamai; assembly: GCA_036509395.1. NCBI lineage: Eukaryota > Metazoa > Arthropoda > Insecta > Lepidoptera > Saturniidae > Antheraea > Antheraea yamamai. The sequence goes on from AP028454.1 coordinate 10,427,869, forward strand.
ACGGACAGAAGAATTATATATATCACTAGCTGTGCCCGCGACTCCGTCCGCGTATAACCTAATTTAAAAAAAACAGTGAGTAATAAAATCATCTGAATGTATTAAGTACATTCTACTTATCTACTTTTCTCTCGTATTTATGTCGCGTCGTCATTAAAATTACAATATTTTTTGATAGAGTGAATCGATTTTAATGAAACAAAGAATAATGTTACTCGAAGATATGCTATATGATTGTCTTGGTGAGGTTTTATCGTGAACGCAGTACTTTAGCAGTGATGCGTGTCCAAGCAAACAGAGAGACATTTCTAAAAATGATTGAAATGTATTTTATTACTTACTAGCAGGCCCGGCAGACGTTGTCCCGCCTTGGTTGTAAAAAAAACATTGACAAATTATATACTAAAACCTTTTTCATGAATCACTCTATCTACTGGTGAAAACCGTATGAAAATCCGTTCAGTAGTTTTCGAGTTTATCGCAAACAGACAGACAGACAGACGCGGTAGAGGACTTTGTTTTATAGTATGTAATGATTCCTCGACACCTGCAAAATTTTTTATCACAAAAATTGAAGAAGTACCGACACGTTAGACTTATTCTTAGTTAGAGTTATTCTTATTATAAAAAAAAAAATAATAAAAAAAAAAGTCTTTATTTAACAAAAAAAAAAAAAATTATATGCTTATACATAAAGTTATAACAAAAATAAGTATTTTATACCGTGTAGACGGGGTTGGAAGTGTTGAACGCGACGACAGGGAAACTGGAGAGCGGGCAACCCTCGTTGCTCTGCAAGCAGAGCATGTTCGCGAGATGGCATTACCTCATGAGGAGGCTGCCTCAGTTTTCACAGGTACGTATAACTAATTAGATCAGAGACTCCCATACAGATAGCAAAGGCAGGAGAAGTTCCTTGGAGCCTTTTCACAATAGTGTCTTCTAATTTCTCCTTTACAGGTATCGTGGTGTAATTGGCAGTTACCGTGATAAAAGATATGTGTTTGTAATACTTTATAAGTTTTAGCTTTTGGCCAAAAGCTCATCTGATGTTCAATGACTATGTACTCTGAGATGGCAAAAACGCTAGACCTAGAGACTAAAATATTATAAGGAATTGTAAGCAAAATTAGTAAATAAGAGGCCACATTACACAAACACACATAATATAAACAGCACAATTAAAAAAGCGCACTACTAAATAAAGGAAAATAAGGGAGAAAGGACAGAAAAACTAACAAAGTCTCGGGCTAATACTAAAAAAATACCTAGAGACTGGCACTCAAGTACAGTTACCGGAACATACCATTTTGTGGGTGGTTGAGCCACGCTGAAGCTATTACCGGTTTCAGCATGAATAGGTCGGCTCGTCCGGGGTAGTACCACCCTCTCATAGAAACACCGGCGTGAAGTAACAGTGCTTGCACTGTTGTGTTTCGTTCGGTCAGCGAGAGCACCGGAAACCCACCTCCCCTTCCCTCTCCCCTCCTCTTCCCCTTCCCCTTTCCTTCTTCCCCTTTCCCCCTTCCTCCCAAACAACCCAATCTTTAAGAAACGAGCGTACACTTCTTTAAAAGGCTGGCAGAGCACTTGCGAATCCCCTGGTGTTGCTAGTGTCTATGGACGGCGGTGATCACTTAACATCAGGTGACCCGCCTGTTCGTTTGCCTCCTACGATATAAAAAAAAAATCTTAAACAACGATGTGGTCTCAGATGGTAAACACGCCAAATTTAGAGGGAGACTGGCTCTCAAGTGCGTGTGCCGGAATACAGCAACAGGTGCTTGGAGATGAAATTTCCAAATTGATGGTTCTAGCTAGCCAGGCGGGATAAAGCCCTACCATTGCTATGCTGTGGTCTTATCTCGTTTTCCTTCATCGAAAGCTCATACTAAAAATCTCACTGCAGGGCCATAAGCCTCTTCCTGAAGGAAGGTATGGACATAATCACCATGCCAGCCCACGACGTATTGGCGATTTCGAACTCTGAGAAATCAACAGTTCTATATTTTCCCACATACAGTAGTACTACAAGAACATTTCTCGGGTTCGGGTTTCCTCACGATGTTTTCCTTCGCCGTCAGCCGATACTGTTACCAATTTAACATTGGTAAATGTACGCGAATTCCGAAAATACTCGTTGGTACTTGCCTGGGGTTCGAACCTGTACACATCGGAATGATATTCCACCGGTAAAACAGAACTAGATCACCGCGACTATAAATCCAACTCGCATCGCCACAAAAGAAATTTACAATTACAATCTGTGGCATCTTCTTCCAGGTGCCATTCGATGGACAGCCTCCAGCACCGCTGCCGGCGAATATGGACGCCATATTGTATAGCGAGGCGAAACAACTCTGCAAAACTTACCAGGTAACCTAAAAGTTAATCTATACTAATATACCAGGTGAAAGGTTAAACACTCACAGTATTATAGGATATGACAATGAAGTGTTCACATTTAACATATAACATAATAATGTGAAAACAAATACTAATAAACAACAAAGAGAACCTAAGTTAAAGATTGTTCTAAGACTTTTAAAAGTATAAACACAATTTTAATAAACCTAGGTGCAATGACCGGTGTCGACAGCTGCAAAGAGCGAACCGGAGTTAATAACTTTCGATAATAAAACGCAATAAACCATTTTGTTTTGTTCCTGACGTTCCCACGTTCCCTTTCAAGTGAAAGTGAAATAATCCGACGGTCATTGATACTGTGCTTTAACACAGAAGCGTAGAGGATTCCGTATAATGTTTGTATATTTATAGATAATTAGGTCAAGTATTAAGCACCTATTTTTTAATTGATTTAGGACGAGAATCGAGTGCAGACTATTCTCCATAAATATTGCTACTGTCTAAACATTCAGCCTGTATACAAACATATTGAGAGAGATAGACCCTTTGAAATCTATAGCACATTATCTTCTGTGGGATCGTAGTGACTATCGCACACTTTTAAAAATTATTCTGAGTTGTGTATCATTAAAATTGTTAATGTATATCAAAATATTACAAAACTAGCGGGCACGGCAGACGTTGTCCCGCTCTGATAATAAAACAACCTTGAAGTTAGACATATGATGTCGTTGACTTTTTTGTAGGCATTATCAAGCTCTACAACTTTTCTCTGGAACTCAATCATTTATCTCTCATCGTTAAGGCAGCGTTCGTAAGAAACGTTTTCGTTCGACCGTTTTTTCTCCGACTTACTTTACAAATCCGACTACCACAAAAAAGTCTTTTCATTTTTCGTGTTAACGTATAGCGTATGACACTCACAAATAACGTGGCTTTCTATTTGTAAAATAATTTTCAAAATCGGTTTAGTAGATCAAGAGATTACCCCCTACAACGTCTCAAACTCACAAACTTTACCTTTTTATAATATTAGTATAGATAACGCCCGAAAAATAATGTTTACCACCTCAATAGTGTATTCATTTCATTCTTTAAAAAAAAAAAAATCGAAATACTAACTTTCACTTCTATCGCGTGTCGACTCGGACTCGAATTTTTTTTTTTTTTTTTCTCTTTCAGGAAGCTAAAACCCAACTGTTCGGAGCTTTCGAGAAGGCGAAGCTCGGCCGTTGGATAAAGAAGCCTCTAGAACAGGATCAGTTCATCTGCGAACTCCTCGACGCGGAAAAGGGCGCGCTGTTCGCCTAGACCGGTCGCCGCCGTCTGAAACGGACCGACACCAGCTCCGTACCTGATGATGGAGAGCATACCCTCGAAGACCCCGGATGATGGGAGGACCAGGTAATGATGATGATATTTTCAATAGTCACGATTTTTGTTATCGATATTCATTTCGACTGCAGTTAAAAGTAGGTGTTAAGAGTTTCAAGTGTTTCGGGAGTCCGACGTCGAATTAATAGGGCGGGCTCATCTATAAGTTACGTGTGAGGGAGATTTCATGGTTTCGCTGTCTAATGGAGTTGGAACCGATGACGAATTATTTGGGCGGAGTCGTTCATAAATTACGTGAGATGATTTTTGTGAGAATTCATGGTTTCGCTGTCTAATGGAGTTAGAATCGATGTCAAATTAAATGGAAGGAGTCGTCCATAAATTACGTGAGATGATTTTTGTGAGAATTCATGGTTTCGCTGTCTAATGGAGTTAGAATCGATGTCAAATTAAATGGAAGGAGTCGTCCATAAATTACGTGAGATGATTTTTATGAGAATTCGTGGTTTCGGTATCTAATGGAGTTGGAATCGATGTCAAATTAATTGGAAGGAGTCGTCCATAAATTCCGTGAGATGATTTTTGTGAGAATTCGTGATTCCGGTGTCAAGTGTGACGCCACACAACAGTTTTATTAAAAGAATGCTTTACATTTATAAATGTGACGTCGCGTAGTTTATGTCTCCTCTTCCCCTTCAACTACAATTGAAATTGCATATGTAAATAGTTTTATGAAATCAGATACGATCTCAAAGTGATGGGGAAGGGTCATTCATAAATTACGTGATAGAATATCACGATTTCGGTGTTGAGTGCAACGTCACACTCGTTACAGTTTTATTCAACAGTTAAAACACCCCTTACATTAGTGAATGTGACGTCACGTAGTTTATATCGCTCCCTCCCCTTGTCACATGACGTCACACTCGGTCTTTTGTAAAAGTTACAATATGTTATCGATTTTCAATTCAGCTACAATCTAAATTGCGTATGAAATAGTCCTATGAAATCGGATTCAAATGAAAAGGGGGGGTCATTCATAAACTACGTGACGGGAATTTCTCGATTTCCGTTTTGGGTGTGACGTTAGACGTTATAAATGTTACTCAGAGAATGCTTTAGATTTATGAATGTGATGTCGCATAGTTTATGTCTACCCCCAGCCTGTTTTAAATATGTGACGTAATTTATAGATGGTCCCATGTTAAAGTTTTTACTGATCTGTTAAAATATAGATGGCGCTTAAAGTTCTCAATAAGTGATTTTAATAGCTTTAATAATTTAGACATAGAAATATAGTGTTGTACTAAAGAAGTTAGGAAATGTCGATAATTTTTACATTTTTAATATTAGAAGGTTGTTGTAATTTCGATTATGCACAAGATTTAATGAGACTTTGATATAGTCTACAGTTGTCACGCTGATGTCGAACACATCGATGCGTAAGATGTTATAATTTTATATCGACTATCGATACTTGTTATGTTAAAAAATAACTAATGTAAATATTAGGAATTTGTTTCTATCTTCAGATTTAGTCAACGTAAGGATACATGAAGTCAAAATTTGTTATCTATTCTATTGTAAGCCGTTGAGAAATCATTTTTGTATATATCTAATATATCAAAATCTCGTCTCTCATCATCTTATCGCGATGGGTTGTGTATATTCGATAATCTAAAACATCGATAAAAAAAATCGGATTTAATTGTAAAGTTTTCTCGCGTCAACGGTACGTCGGTCTGTTTCAGGCTGAAATAATATGTATATTGAACACCATTGTAATCGCAGTACGTCAAAACAATAACTAATAAAAAATTTAAAAATCGATCCGTTTTCGTTGAGTGAGTATCGAGCTCTCATTGGACAGTAACTATCGCTGCTTATTGGTCGATACCCTTTTGTATTGTAGGTCGAGCATTATGTACGTTACTTAAGAACACGTGTGTTGTTAGCCAATGTGAGTGCTCGGATTTTTTAAAATATAATTATTATCATTTTTAATGATTAGGTTTTCGAGTATTTTAATTTTTGACACGATCTATATAATTTATAATTAAAAATCGTCTGAGATAACCGATACCAAGCGTCTCATCGACTTTTAAAAATGATTAGACTAGAACAAATTTATCGATAATCGAATTCTCCCTTCTGCAGCCTTCAAAAAGGTGGATTCGAGGTAGTTTTTGTATGAAAATATTATTGATTAGAAATCTTTCGATGGGAAAGATTGTCTGAGGTAATATTTGCCAAGCGTTTCATCGACTTTTAAAAATGCTTACACTCGAATAAATTTATCGATAAACGAATCCTTCCTACCCCATCCTGCAAAAGGGTTGAAAAGGAGTAGTTTTGTATGAGGATATTATTGATTCGAAATTTGTCCATGGGAAATATCGTCTGAGATAAACATTACGGGGCGTCTAATCGATTTTTAAAAATGCTTAAACTCGAATAAATTTATCGATAGTTGAGTACTTCCTTCTCCACCGTCCAGAAGTGTGGGTAAGGGTTAGTTTTATATGAGAATTTCTGCATTATCAAAGACAAAATAAGGTCGTATCGATTTTTAAATTTATTTTGATGCAATTACAATGGTGTTTAATTTTTTTTTCGATTCTAACAGTATTCAACATGGCGGCGATCATTCTAGGTGTCAGTTATGTCGTATTTTGTGGAATAGCTTGCGATTAAGGTTGATTTTGATGGGTCAATCGTATTATATTGTCCAGGATGCCCTAAATATTTTAGGATGGACCACAAGTAAGGTTGTCTTTGACGGCCCACTCGCGTTTGTATAAAATTCTGCAATTCCCTTTAAAATTGAGTCATAGTGTCTCTTATAATACGATTGTTTATAGTCGGTTTTGTGATACTTTACCCCGTTATTTATATAATATTTCAAATGTTAAGTGCGAATTATCTAACTGAATGTATCGATATTTTGATAGTTAATATAGTGGTGGATCTGTTATCGATAATTTGATACGATAAAATAAAGAAAGTGACGTTTATTTCTATTTTTTGGAACTATTCGAGATAATGATATAGCTGTTATCGATAATTTGATACGATAAACTAAAAAAAAAACAGTTTTTATCTGTAATTTTTTTTTTGGATCAATTCGTTGGATTATCCGCCCTTATCGATATTCAAATCAACCATTAATTACGAAATACGGGATACACCGAACAGGTTCACATGTCGCGTGATTGTAAATGTTCGCTTATAGTTTTTGATCTCATCCTCACGCTTTACACTATATGGGGGTCGCAGAATTATTGAAACTATTTTTATCAAAGGAAAATTCGCACTAAATCAATGTTAGTGATAACATACGTTTCATATATAAGTTGTAAGATTAATTAATTTAATTATTGAAAATTTATTTTTATTGAAAATATAATAATATGATAATAAAAAATGTGTTTTTATTCCGTCCTACTAATTAACCCGTGCCCACTTCTTTGAGTGGTAAACATTTATAAAAAACTCCTTTTTGTGACTTAAATATAAAAGTTAGACATATGCTGTCTTTGACTGTTTTGTAGCCATTACCAAGTTCTACAACTTTTCTCTAGAACTCAATCATATATCTCTCATAGTTAAGGCAGCGTTCGTAAGAAACGTTTTCGTTCGACAGTTTTTTCTCCGATTTGCTTTGCAAATCCGACTACCACAAAAAAGTCTTCATATTTTAGGTTAATAATAGGTTGACCTATGAAATTGCCGTTCTGCAGTACTGGCCATTTCAAATCATAATAATTTTTGTTTGGCTAAGATTTCTAATTTCAAATTAATTTTATTTTCAAAACATGGAATTCTTTTTCCAAAAGTAGTCATTTGTTTATTGATTAGCGTTACATTTTCATCGCATTTCAATCTTTTTTGTCATCATGGATACGTTAAAAATTGGAGTAATTATGGAATATGAGTACCGTCGTGGCAGCAACGCGGCACAAGCGGCACGCAACATCAACGACATTTACGGAGCTAACACTACAAACCAACGCACCACCTGTTATTGGTTTGCTCGCTTCCGTTCTGGGAATTTCGACCTGAAAAATGAACCTCGCGGTCGTCCGAAGACTTTGGTCGACAATAACGAATTAAAGGCGATTGTGGAAGCTGATGATACACAATCTACGGCTGAATTAGCAGCAGCTTTCGACGTTAGCGTCAAAACAATATTGGTCCATTTGCGTTAAATTGGCAAGGTAAAAAAGCTTGACAAATGGGTGCCCCACGAACTCAATCATCGCCAGCGCGAAGTACGCGTCGAGACGTGCCTTGCACTGCTCAACAGACACACAAATGAAGGAATTTTGAACCGCATTGTTACCTACGATGAAAAATGGATTCTGTTTGATAACCGCAAGCGCTCAGCAAGTTGGTTGGATCCTGGTTCAGCACTTAAACAATGCCCTAAACGAAAACTTACCCCTAGAAAAGTGATGGTCACTGTTTGGTGGTCTAGCGCCGGTGTGATTCATCACAGCTTCTTACCAAACGGGGTGGGCATTACTGCAGATGTGTACTGTGAAGAATTGAACACAATAATGGAGAAGCTGGCACATCTCCAACCAGCATTGGTCAATCGCTCGTCTCCGCTGCTCCTGCACGACTACGCGCGACTTCATACTGCACAGCAGACGGTCTCCAAGTTGCAAGAATTGGGGTTGGAAGTTCTCTGTCATCCGCCCTACTCACCAGACCTTGCGCCTACAGACTACTACTTTTTCTAGAATTTGGATAACTCCTTGGCGGGAAAAAAATTCAATACCCGAGAAGCAGTACAAAATGCCTTTGAAGAATTTGTTGCCTCTCGTCTAGCTGATTTCTTTAAGAAGGGCATCAATAAACTGCCACTGCGTTGGCAAAGATGCATTGATTGCATGGGTGATTACTTCGATTAATACAAATAAAAAATACATGAAAAAAATTAGTTTAAATTTTTTCATACAAAACGGCAATTTCATAGGTAAAGACCTAATATATAGCCTATGACACTCACAAATAACGTGGCTTTCTATTGGTAAACGAGTTTTCAAAATCGGTTTAGTAGATTACCCCCTGCAAGCTCACAAACTCATAAACTTTACCTCTTTATAATAGTACTAGCCGGCACGGCAGACGTCCCGCCCTGATAATAAAAAATTCTTTGAAGTTAGACATATGCTGTCGCTGACTTTTCTGTAGGCATTACCAAGCTCTACAACTCAATCATATCTCTCATAGTTAAGGCAGCGTTCGTAAGAAACGTTTTCGTACGACCGTTTTTTCTCCGACTTACTTTGCAAATCCGACTACCACAAAAAAGTTTTTTCATTTTTCAGATTAATGTATAGTCTATGACACTCACAAATAACGTGGCTTTCTATTGGTAAAAGAATTTTCAAAATCGGTATAGTAGATCCAGAGATTACCCCCTACAACGTCACAAACTCACAAACTTTACCTCTTTATAATATTAGTATAGATATTCCATCCCATTTCGCAACATTATAATATTTTTATTTATCCAATTACATATAATAAGAATGTAAATCTAACGTGGCTGTACTTTTTCTATCTTCGTGAAAAAAATTGTTGCAAGTGTCTAGGATTAAATAATAAAATACAATACAATCAATTTTAGAAATGTCTGTCTCTCTGTTTGTTTGGTAACGTATCACTGATAAATCCTCTTGAGTAAAATCGTAAAGCATATCTTCGGGAGTAACTTAAGTCTTTGTTTCATTAAAATCGGTCCAATCTATCGAAAGTTATTGTAATTTTAATGACGACGCGGTGTGAGTGCGAGGGAAAAGTAGACAAGTAAATGGACTTAATACATTCAGGTGACTTTATTAATCGTTTTTTTTTACATAAAGGTTCACGCGGATGAAGTCACGGGCACAGCTAGTTAAAAGTAAAGTAACTGATAGATTTATATAATTTTTTTTGTTTCACTTCTTAGACATTAGATCCCTATGGAAAATCACGATTTAGCGGGCCCGGCGGACATTGGCACGCCCTGATTATAAAAAAATCCTTGACAAATTATATACCTAAACCTTCCTCATGAATCACGTTATCTACTTGTGAAAATCGCATAAAAATCCGTTGAGTAGTTTTTGAGTTTATCGTGAATAAACAGACAGACGTGGCCAGAGGACTTTGTTTTATAATTGTTGTAGTGATTAAAGATAGTTGGAAAAAGTAAATTTTCAAAAAAAAGTATTAACCGACTTCAATGTCAATCAAAAACCCATAAGGCACTGAAAAGCGGAAAATAAATAGTTTATCAAATTAACCAAATTAAATAAAACATATGAATATGTGTGCTACCTAGAGATGTATTGGAAGTCGGTGCCAACCGAAATTTCAAATTTGTTCCAGAGACGCGAGAGTGGACAAACTTTGACCTATTAGATGATATATTTTCGGTTCGCACCGACTTCCAAACATCCTAGGAGCCCAATTCTATGTTTTATTTAATTGAATTAAACATTATTTCCCTTCACCATTTTTTATTGACATTGAAGTCGGTTAATACTTTTTTTAAATTACTTTATTTTTCCATTTTTAGTGACAAAAATATTTACTAGCAGTGCCCGCGAACCCGTCCGCCTTAATATATTAAAATATGCGCATTTTTGCGGTATGGTATGCGATATGGTTTCAATTGGTTGTACAATAAGAACGTTTGGACGAACGCAATCTTATTAAAATCCGCGAAGTTTCTACCACCAACTCGGCTACCATCGCTTCACACATAATACACCTTAAGAATGAATTACAATGCTTGCGTCATGTTCAACACAGCAACGAACATAAGCACAATAGGCTTCTAAAATTAAAGTTTTTTTATAATATTGGTGGCAAACGAACATACGGGTCACCTGATGGTAAGTGATCACGGCCGCCCATGGACACCTGCGACACGAGAGGAAACACAGACGCGTTGCTGGCCCTTAAGAAAGGAGTAGGCTCGTTTCATGAAAGTTTTCTTACTTTGTCACGGATCCTATGATCAGAACCTAACCAAATTCTCATCAAACTACCCTTAATACATCCTTTCCAATAAAAAATGAATCATCGAACTCGGTTACCGTGATACTTGAGTTATTCGTCTATTTGTCTTTACAAAATAGTCTTTGAAATTACATTTCAACGTTTTTACCTTTCGGACTGCCAAATTAAAATGGGACCCCCCGGGAAGCACCACTTTCAAATAAAAAAAGAATCATCAAAATCGGTTCACCCAGTCCGAATTATGAGGCAGCAATCCTTAACATTCCTCTTTTTTTTTTAAATTCTTAAATTCTTTCCTTTTTTATTTAATTTTACACGAATTAGTTTATAATTATTTGTACATAATCATCCAACATTTCAATTTATATTGGTGGCTTTTAGCATTACTTTGATTATTGTGTACAAGAGAATGGTTTTACATACAATATAATTACTTCTGGAAAGTCACAAAAACTGTAACAAGAAGCCACCATTTTGTTATATCGATATTTGTACATAAAAGGAGTAACAACAAGTTTCTGCTGAAAGGACGCGTATTCTGTAGACTTAATAATTACAAACTGTCATTGGCACTGACATTTGTTTAACGCGGTCCGTATTAGATCTGTGAGTTGAGTATAGAGGAGGCATGAACGACTTGAAGGCTTGCAGATCTCCCTGTGATCCACGGACACTCCGCTCAATTCGCCGATACCAGCGTCTAAAGATGAACATAAAAACTTTGAGTACTTGTGTATTAAATGCATTGTTACCTTTTTTCGCAGTCTAACCTAACCGAACGGGGAATAAAAGAGCAAACAGTGTTTTGAGAGGCTGCATTTGCAATTCGCATCTTGATATAAAGGTTGAGGGGGTGGGAGCAGCGGGTGAAAGGAGTGATTTCTCCTCCCCGCGAAAAATCGTAGTCACTGAGATATTCATGATCAAAGTTTTGAGGTTATGTGTCACCTCCGAACAATCATTGGTAATTTTTTATATTAACAACTTGATGATTTTTAAGTTAAAACCAAACAGTTTCGTCTCGGTTTGGTTAGGTTAGACCGCGAAAAAAATAACGCAAGCCGGCCGAGGTAGGTAAATTAAGGTGAGTACCAAACGTTATGTTTGGGTAAATAAAACAAATCGTATTTGGGAGTTTTGTTTGACCTTTGCTTTTTTCTTCTTTTCGAGATTGTTGTTGATATTATCAAGTGGATAATAAGAATAATGTTCTGACAAGATGGCGGCCTTTTTGTCAACAACTTTCCAGGGAGTGTCGATGGTGGGTCGGGGGACCCATCTCCTCATTGCACAGGTGAGGCTGACGAGGGGAGACGACTGGTCGTGTACCCAGTAGTCTCTCTATAGTAGGACGAAGCCTGGCGTTCACTCGCCAGGCAGTCGCAGGGGCGGTTTTTCAGGAAGACGACAGGTTCGATCCCTGGCCGCCCCTACCATGCGGCGGACGGTACACCGTGGGGTTTTAGTCCGTGCGAGTCGGACATAACCCACTCTCTCCCCCGAGAGGGTGGCGTATCCATAAAGGAATTCCCCACGTAAATAAAAAAAAAAGGGAGTGTCGATGGCAAATCAGAATTCATGCCCCGTGGTATTATTTCCCACTTCATTCGTACGCAATAACAAAATAATTCACGATTTTATATCATAAACATTTTACTATTTCTAATGCCTGCTATTTAACCTGTGATAAACTATTACTCGCTATATTTTAAATTTATTAGCGCACACGGTAAATTCATTAATTTCGAACTGTTCTACAAATATCAAGTATTTCAGTGAAAACTCCATTTTTACCTTTCCAGCATGTAAAAATACATTAAAACCATTAAATACACAAAGAACTTCCACAAATAGCTTCTCAACTTAATATATAACAGATGTATGAACGTTACTAATTAAAATTTACAATCATTAATTAATAATTTCATATGAAAAATAATTGTACCTATAGTTATTTTTCATTACCAATAAAAATAGCAGTGCTGCGATAACGTTCCATGGTTCTAGACTGTAACCTAACCATGGTCCATTAGTGGGACATTCACGGTGTGTTATTTTTACTATACCATTTAGGCGAGATAAATAGTATATTAGTATATTACCTGCTGAATCGACGCTGACAATCCTCAGCCAGAGGACGGACATGAGCGTCCTGCAAGTCTCCACGAGGCTGCGTACAACTGGCTTTGACGGCGAACTCGCCATTAGCCATCTGTCTTGCAGTGACAGTACTAACGGACAGTCTGCGATTGCAAAGTATGTGTTTTATGCTATTTACCGACAGAAGTGAAAACTCAATACAATTGAATGATTGTGTTGAAATGAAGAGCTGAGCTTTAATATTCTAAATTTTTGAGGCATCGAACTGAATAAAAACTTTTAGAAAAAAAAACTGAATTAAAAGTGGTAGAGCCACACTGAAGCTATAACTGGTTCCAGTATGAATGGGTCGGCTCGCTCGGGGTAGTACCACGCTCTCACAGAAAACCGACGTGAAGTAACAGTGCTTGCATTGTTGCGTTTCGTTCGGTCAGTGAGAGCGCCGACGGCCCATCTCCCCTCCTCTCTCCTCAAACCCTCAAAATACAGGCTGACAATGCACTTGCGACTCTGGTGTTGCCAGTGCCTATGGATGGCGGTGATCTTTTAACATCAGAAGTCCCGTCTCTTCCTTTGCCTACTATGATATATAAAAAATACCAAAATCAACCATATTCAGGATAGTAAAGTTCTTATTAATATTAAAACAAATTTCAACACACTTACAGTTATACTGTAGTTATAGATGTGACATTTAATATTTGAGTGTATGCATTTCAAAATGAGCCAAATCCAATTTTAGCCGTTCCTAAAATTTTACGCAATTTTTCAAGATCTTCATATATTGGGCATGTAAAATATAAAGATTACAAAATACAAACTAAAAACCTTATGAACGGCAAAATTTGATCTTTATTCTAGGTGTATAAAAACTGGAAATCTTAAAAAAAAATGGAGCCGTCACGGGACGCCTGGCAGATGTGAAACACATGTGTAACGTAGTAAACAACACTGTATACACTATAGGTATGCGAACTCAGTGGGACAAGAGAGACTGCGCACAGTCGCTTGTGCATGGCATCGCGTCGCCACGTCTCGCCACGCCTACAATCAGGTTTACCCTCGCCTATAGATGTTTCACATCAAAAATTAAATATGTTATATTAACGATTAAAATTCATACAGCAACGACTCATTTGTAAATGCAAACTATTTGACAACGTTCGTCTACGAACACATCGAGAATGAGTCATTCTTAGAGCTCTCGGCGTATTTATACGGCTGATTCCACGTACGGTGGCGCGCGACGAACTATTCATGACGTCATATCCGGCGAGAGTCGATTGACTGTCTTTTAATGTACCGTGTAATATTTACCTTTGCTAATTTCCAAAAGTTCGATACTCCGCGATGTGATTGGAGTTTTGATATCCGCCAACGGGGACCCTCGGTGTGGTACAGAGTAGAACATAAATCCAGCACTGTAGCGCCAAAGACTGGCCTTACTCTTCAAAAGCCCTATATCTAAAAATTACAAATGACCAATTCATTTCAGAAATTTTGAGACAAAAATCATGGATCCCTGAAAAAAGATCATGGTTCTGGTAGACTCTGATGAAAACCTTGCCAAGTTGTATAAAAAGGGAAGCTATTCCCCCATCCCTAATCCATGTAAATTTCCCAAAACTTTTTAAATATTTTCCTCACGGTAACATTTACTGTCAATCTTAAGTAGTTATAGTATATCCAATATAGAATAAAATATCTATATATTAAAAAAAACAATTGTCGAATAAAAATGCCGAAGAATTCGGAACGGCTGCAGTCATTTGATAAATTAGTTTTTTGTTGTTTGTAATTTAAAGATAAGGCTCGTATATTAAAAAAAATGTTGGAAAGTCGTAAGAAATTGTAAAAAATTTTGGTTAAAATACCACCTTACAAAAAGTGAGCGAGTTTTTTAAACAGATGACAGTAGCAGATCTTTAAAACATTGACAGATATATGTTCAATTGCCATTGTATCTCAGACGTGATTGTACTCTAAAGGAAGATTTTGTGTCGTTTCCTGCACTGCGAAGCCGGGACAGGCGTCTAGTATTAAATTAAAAAAGTGTTTAAACATACCTCCAACGCTCAGCGTCATGTCTTCCACCAAAGCCGTTCCTTCCACTGATAGATTTCTATAGACAATTTTATTCTCATCATAGACATCTAACACTCTATCATTATTATACTCTATGGCATCATTGTCATCATAATCGATTTTTACACTATCAAACGCTTTACTAAAACTCTCTTCACATATATTTCCATTATGACTATTTAATAATTCATTATTTTCACTTAAACTATAAATATCTTGTTCATATTTATCATCATTGGTATTAACAAAGTCAATTCTGTAATCATTTTCTTTGGGATTATTTATTTTAAGTAGAATATCTTTTTTGGGATCATTTATTACTTCTAGATTATTATCTATTATTGCCTTATGATTTAAGTCACTTATATTTTCGTTGTTATGCGTATCTTCAGTTGTTTTCTCTATACTAGATTTATTCTTATCAAATTTTACTATCTGTTTGTTATTAATTTTGCACAATTTTAAATGCATCTCGAACGCTGAAATGAAAATACTTTTATTGCGTTTTATAAAATGTGAGATTTAATAAATAACAATCGTCTTCGAGTAGATCGCAATCGCAATACATGAGATGTAATACACCGCTGTAGCATCTTTCGGCGTGATCACAATATACGCGGTGTAACACACCGTTGTAGTAGTTTCGGCGTAAGCACAATACATAAGATGTAACACACCATTGTAGCATGTTTCGGCGTGATCATATTACACGATGTATAACACACCATTGTAGCATGTTTCGGCGTGATCATATTACACGATGTATAACACACCATTGTAGCATGTTTCGGCGTGATCATATTACACGATGTATAACACACCATTGTAGCATGTTTCGGCGTGATCATATTACACGATGTATAACACACCATTGTAGCATGTTTCGGCGTGATCATATTACACGATGTATAACACACCATTGTAGCATGTTTCGGTGTGATTACAATACACGAGATGTAACACACCGTTGTAGCACGTTTCGGGGTATCACATTTCGATATTAACCCGGGTGTGTATCCAACATATCTTCAACGGTCATCGTTGTTTTTGGATTGCAATATGGTTATCATAAGGTATAATAACATCACTCTTATGTGGTAAAACAAAACAGTGCAATAAAGGGAAATAGATACTATATTTTTATATTCTTTAGCAGAGTAATGAGACCCTTACCTTCACAATAAATCTGTTTGATAAAAAGGCCTCCTTTTGAGTGTCCTACCCATATGATTGGTCTCTTCCCCACTCCTAATTCCAAGAGCTGTGCCATCATCTGCTCAGCTCGCTCATGCAACCGCAACCTGAAATTTTACACCTGGATATTTATACCAGAAAATCTATATAGAATACGTTCGTTGTGGACAAATAAAATGTTAAATTACACATACATCAGTGTACTGTCTATTTTAAAATTGGGAATGATGATCCCTCCAATCTGTACTGAGGTGAGGAGTATGAAAAGCGTAGTACACAAAGAGCGGGTAGCACTAGTTGTACCCTTCTGATATTTTAAACAGAGTATGCTATCGCTTACGCCTGTGAAACAACCGATCACGTCAGAGTGGTTTGACGGTGACCTTCGCTCTCGTACACCCATCGCGGTCCCTCTTAACAGCATCTCAAGCCTAAGTCCGATTCCCCGGATTGGAACCCTCAAGCACACTGCTAGCGCGATACAGTAACACTGTATTCGCTAGTTTTCTCGCACACCACACTGCGCTCTATAACATGCACATATACACCGAGGGTGCTGATACTATAGAAGGGTATTTATGTTTTTATTTCAATTTTTTTAACGTTCTGACTGAGAATTCCTGTACATGCATGTCAAATATCATATATATTTATATGTCATGCAGATTTCAATATTACTCACACCTTACCTCGTATTACCTTTAACCCAAAGAGGTCTCCATAGATACGGATCACTCGTGTAATTTATGGATATGACCCTCGCCCCAGGGAAGTCCATTTTGATCCAATCCTTGGGCCAACACGTTGAATAGCAATCATCGCAAACACACCCGCAACCGACTTCGCATCTACTTTCATTTATTTTACATATACATTCATTTAAATCGTTACATTTATTATTATTATCATTTTTCACATCACTATCATATATTTCTGATCTATTAAATAAATCTTGTACGAATTTCGCTTGTGTTTTATAATTATCGCTAATACTCTCATCATTCAATAATGAGTTGTTGTAAAATTTCTCAGTTATTAATGAATTTTCGTTGGGTAAAATCCTTTTTAATCTTTCATTTATGTTTTCATAAGTCGTTTCATTTTCATTATCCGATATTATTGTATCTTCATTTATTTTACATTTATTTTCGTTATCAGGTTTCGTTTTTGCCATTTCCGATTTCGTTTGCAGTTTATGGCAATCACATGTCTGTTTCGATGCATGATTTCTCAATTGTACCACGTTTGGATCTATTTTATACTTGGTTCTCCAATCACCTTGCCGCCAGGTGTTACCAAGAGAACCTGGAATGAAAAATATCAAATGAGTAATTATTATTGTTTCCATGAATAATTACTCCTATAACTTTGGATTAAACTGAACGGGATAAGGAGATTGGTCAAGTTCTAGACTTAAATGCCAGAAGAATTTTTCGAAAGGAGTGACGTCACGTGCTATAGTTGTTGTTTCTATTCACGTGATAACAAGAATGAATTATTGTTTTTTTTTAAGTGTTAGCGTTAGTTTTTCTCAACATGGATTTGGCTCTCAAGTGCAGCTGCCAGAACACATCCATAGATCTATTTAGCGATAGATTTTCAAAAATATAGCTTTTTTCCTTTCTTCTTGCCAACCCGTAACAGACTCAGTTCAGAACGACTACAAGAATAAATCTCAGGGTTCAATATTCCTCATGATGTTTTCCTTCACCGTCACATGATAGTGTTACCAATTAATAAATGTACGTTTACGTTTTACCAAGATTTGGACCTCTTGACTGTCAAAGAGGACCAAGGGAGGCAGAAGTTGGATACCCAACCTTCCATTGCACTTAGTTCGGTAGACGGGTTGGCAGCTTGACTGGACTATCGTTCACGCAGGGCCTTGCCGCCGGGGTGTAATAATGATTGCCTTGCGTGACCCTGTGAAACTCCATTAGCGCGGTATTTCGTTTAGTCATCAGGAGTGTGACACCCCACTTCCAGAAGGGGGTTCGGATCTCCGGACATTGACTTAATATTCCATCGTTCAAGCCGTTCTTTCTTTAATGTCTATTGGTAGGAGTAAAATCAGTGAATAGTTTTCTTTTAGTAGCTACTATTTTGAAACCTTCGTTCAGCGATTTCTGCTATTATTTTGGTCTAACGGAGAATGTTAATTAGGGATCTGCAATTTACCTTATATTACAAACTAGCTGTGCCCGCGACTTCGTCTGCGTGGAAATTTATGTAAAATAACAGTGATTAATAAAGTCATCTGAATGTATTAAGCCAATTTACTTGTCTACTTTTCTCTCGTAGTTACGCTGCGTCTTCATTAAAACTACAATAACTTTTGATAGAATGAACCGATTTTAATGAAACAAAGAGTAAATAATAGTCGAGGATATGCTATATGATTTACTTGGTGAAGTTTTATCGTGAACGCAGTACTTTAGCAGTGATGCATGTCTAAACAAATAGACATTTCTAAAAATGATTGAAATGTTTTTTATTACTTATTCCTAGACACCTGCAACGATTTCTTTACAATAATCTTAAAAGTACAGACACTTTACATTTACATTCTTATTATATGTATAGATAGATGAACTTACTAACCATATAATCCATGAACAAAGATGACGTCTAAAGTCGTAGATGGCGGCTCGTGTAGTACTACGCACTCTACCTTCGGCTCAGGGTGGAGGTGTTCAGTACCAGCTGCTCTTACAGTTTTTGACGCTGAATTAATAAATAAATATTATACGTATGTATATTAAACTAGCGAGCGCGGCAGAGATTGTTCTGCCCTTAAAATAGGAAAATAAATCCTCAAATCAGATCACTGCGCCACATATCAGATCCAATTCTGAACATAAACCATTCAAACACTCAAATACGCACAAAAATTTTCACCAAAATCTGTCCAGCCGTTAAGAAGTGGTAGAGCCACGCTGAAGCTATTACTGGTTTCAGCATGAATGGGTCTGCTCGCCCGGGGTTATACCACCCGACCCACAGAAAACTGACGTGAAGTAACAGTGCTTGCATTGTTTCGTTTCGTTCGGTCAGTGAGCGCGCCGGAGGCCCACCTCCCCTACCCTCCCAACCCCTGTCCTCGTCCTCTCCCCCAAACACAGATTGGCAACGCATTTGCGACTCCCCTGGTGTTGTTAGTGTATATGTAAAGCGGTGATCACTTAACATCAGATGACCCGCCTGTTCGTTTGCCACCTATGACATTAAAAAAAAGGAGGAGTTCAGTCGGTTCTTTTATTGGCTACAGGCAGTTGTACAGTGAATTTCCAACATCATCGGGGGGGGGGATCCATCTGGACCTGCCGCTTACTGTTATATTGTGTGTTCTGTGTTTATTTTAATATTTTTTTGTTATTATTACTAACACTAATTTATAAACATGCAATTGTATCAACAAATATGGATATAATCCTAGGATTTTTATATTATAGGGGGCAAACGAACATGCGGGTCACTATTAGCAACCCCGGGGGAATCGCCAGTACGTTGCCAGCCTGTGTTTGCGGGAGAGGGCTTGGGAAAGTGGGAGGAGTGGAAGGTGGTCCTCCGGCACTCTCACTGACCGAACGAAACGCAACAATGCAAGCACTGTTACTTCACGTCGGTGTTTCTATGAGAGGGTCGTACTACCCCGGACGAGCCGACCTATTAATGCTGAAACCAGTAATAGCTTCAGCGTAGCTCTACGACCTATGGAAAAAGGATGAGTCTGTAATAAATGTGTATGAAGTGGATAGGAAATAATATGACGGAGCACGAATTCTGAAACGCCACAAAAACTCCCTGGAGAGTTCTAACAAAGAGGCCGCCATCTTGTTAGCACATTGAAATTATCACAAGACACTTGTGCTATCATTAAGACCGTGTAAAAATATCCATAAGTACACGAGCACTTACCGTTATGTAGACTTACCAGAAAAGGTTTTATGACCTCAATTTCTTTTATATCAGCTTTTTATACTGAAGTGGACACTTGACATAAATATTTTGCTTTTAGGCGCAGCAGCGATAGAACGATCGTATAACGAATGGGTGCAGCTGTTTCATATCATCATTTATGTATAAAACAAAGTCCCCTACCGCGTCTGTCTGTCTGTCTGTTCGCGATAAACTCAAAAACTACCGAACGGATTTTCATGCGGTTTTCACCGGTGGATAGAGTGATTGGTGAGGAACGTTTTGGTATATAATTTGTCAAGGATTTCTTCATAATCAGGGCGGGACAACGTGTACCGGGCCCGCTAGTTATAAAATAAAGTCGTCTGCGACGTCTGTCCGTCTCTCTATTCACGATAAACTCAAAAACTACTGAATGGATTTACCCGCGGTTTTCAGCGGTAGATAAAATAATTCATGAGGTATACATATATTTTTCAAGGTTTTTAATATAATTATATTGTCAAGGTTTTCTTTATTATAAGAGCGGGACAACGTCCGCCGGGCCCGCTAGTGCATACTAACTTATTCTAGCTATTTTCCGTGTTTTTTGGGAAATTTAACAGATGGTAGCTTTCTCTACAAGTCCCCTGCAGGTTGCAAGTTAAATTTATACTAGATTATATTGTGATCGGTTTCAATTTAAACTTCATATGGGGCCGGACGAATCGTTGAAGGCGAAACTTCGGAATTCGGTATCCTAATTGTGCACTCCCTATAAATTTTTAATAATCTAATGTGTGTCAGCAAGAACTTAGATAACCTGGATTTAGTAAAAGACTGGCATAATTGAAATATTAGAAACAATGAGAAATTGGACCTCTCATGGTTGAGGCTCACTAAGATCAGTAACAGTTTTTTATCACGCTTTTATTAGCTTCACCTGTATGTTTGTTTGTAACCGACCCCTTTGAGCTCGATTTTGTCCTACTTTGAACGATCAGATTTAATTCAAACTTTGCACAGCTGTCAAAGGTCGATGACAATACAATAATCCGAAAAAAAAGAAGTTAAAAAATTTAACTAAAAAATGAAAAATAAATAATAGTTTAAAAAAACTAAAAAAACACGCTTTCATAAAAAATCCAACTAAAAAACAGAAAATAAAATTTAATAAATTTGGATTAAGAACAGTGACGCATCGCAAGTTAATATCAGCACCTCCAGATATCAGTGTTTTTATAATTTTTTTGTCACTTTTTACAAAAATATACATTTATTTCTAATTTACACGATTCTTAATCCAAATTTATTAAATTTTATTTTCTGTTTTTTAGTTGGATTTTTTATGAAAGCGTGTTTTTTTTAGTTTTTTTAAACTATTATATTTAGGTAATAGTGTTAGGTTTTATAACAAAGTCCCAAAACACATTACCGATTTACCGGATAGTGAGTTCAAGAACCATGTCAAGCGGGTTTTAATATCTAAAGGCTATTATAGGGTGGATCAATATGTGAACGATGGTGACATCTGGAAATGATGCCCCTCTCTGTGCATCCACTAAAAACGACATGTAACTATGATTGTTTTTAATAAATATGTGAGATGAAAATATAAACCATATCGAGTTTGCTGCTGGTTCTTCTAGATGACTGGGTTGTTTGTCCGAACTGATGGTAGATTTGACGTTCATAAGCGCCTTCTCAGGGCCTAAACTGAATAAATTATTTTTGATTTTGTGAAGTCATATTGTATTGCTTCAATAAAAATAACACTTCGGGTATATTTAGAGTGGACGAAAAGCGTGTTAACGAAAAAAAAAAGTCGAGTCAGTCGTTATGAGACTGCCGACAAAGTGAAAACTCAAAACAATGCAATAAACGTGTTCTCTTTTGAATTTTCATATTAATTATAGTGTGAATGACAATATTTATATTTCAGAATTTGTTTATTGAAATTATTAACATTAGTGTGGTTTTCATATCTATCGGCACTCGGAGAAATAATTATATACATTTTTATAAAGTCTATTAATCAATCGAACGTATGATGAGCTGCAAATTATCAATATTACATGTACACAGGCCCCTACACTACGCGTCGTTAGTCTGACGCGAGCCGCGCATTACGGCCGGTCATGCTTACATAGCAAGTCATGACGCGAAATTATAAATTTATCTCCTGCCAAAAATACCGCTTATCGAAGTTTAAGCTAAAAACGCAAGGCACGCTAACTGACTAGAAGGATATGACAACGTTTTTACAACAACGATTTTTTTTATAACTAACCTGTAATTTGTGGGACTTGGGATCTCATTAGACGATGCAGAAGGACTGTAGCAGTACTCCACAGGCAAGACACGCACCATCTCCTGTGAAAACATAGACTATTTTATTATTGAGAACACACAGACACATCAGTTATTCACATTGCAAATGAACAATGGATGAGTCAATGAGCGTGGGAACCACGAACACCCAGATAAAACAGCGTATCGTTCCGACTATGGTAAGCATACAAAGAGGTACAAAAATTGCCCATATTGAATCTTGTCGAATCTCTCGAATTATGACGTCAGTGTTCCAGAGATTTCCACCCTCCTTTTCGTAAGGTATATAAATATATCATATAGCTCATATATCGGAGCGAATACGAAGAGAAACAAGAGATAGCAATATTTAAGCGGATTACAACACTACATTTTTTTTATATCATAGGTGGCAAACGAACAGGCGGGTCACCTGATGTTAAGTGTTCACCGCCGTCCATAGACATTAGCAACACCAGGGGAGTCGCAAGTGCGTTGTCAGCCAGTGTTTGGGGGGTAGGAGGAGGGAGGGGAGGTGGACCTCCGGCGCTCTCACTGACCGAACAAAACGCAACAATGCAAGCACTGTTACTTCAGGTCCGTTTTCTGCGAGAGGGTGGTACTACCCTGGTCGAGCCGACCCATTCATACTGAAACCAGTAATAGCTTCAGTTTAGCTCTACCACCTACAAAACCTACCACATTGACTTTCTTATTATATGTATAAATAATAATCCAGCCACTATATTATGATTTCGTCACAACTTCTCCTTCATCAAGCGTCAACGATTGAAGCACCATCGCTTCAAGATTACTTGACATAGTTCCTAAAGTCATCTGGTAACGCAACTCCCTAGTGGGCCGTGTTCGCATTACACCAATAACGAATGATCTCGTTCCGTTCAATTGCACCAGCAATTTCCCAATTGTATCCGAGCCGTTTGACGCAACGCGTACGTAACATATTCTATAAATATTATAAACTAGCTGCCCGCTCTTACTTCGCCCGCGTTTACTATCAAAGAAAATGTGATACAATCTACCCTATAGTGTGTTACCAGTGCCCAATTTATTAAACGTTCAAGTCTACAATCTCATAAATTACACGTTACATTTTAAAATGAGCTATATCCAATTTAAGCTGCTCCTAATATTTTACGTTCTTTTTCAAGGTCTTTAAACTTTGTACATTTAAAATACGAAGATCTAAATCTAAAATCTAAATCTAAAAGCCTAATGAAAAGGCAAAATTTGCAACTGGAAATCTATACTAATATTATAAAGAGGTAAAGCTTGTAAGTTCGTGACGTTGTGGGGGGTAATCTCTGGATCTATTAAACCGATTTTGATAATTCTTTTACCAATAGAAAGCCACGTTATTTGTGAGTGTCATAGGCTATATAATAACCCGAAAAATGAAAATACTTTTTTTGTGGTAGTCGTATTAACAAAGTAAGTCTGAGAAAAAACGGTCGAACGAAAACGTTTCTTATGAACGCTGCCTTAACTATGAGAGAGATGATTGAGTTCTAGAGAAAAGTTATAGAGTTTGATAATGGCTACAAAAAAGTCAAAGACAGCGTATGTCTAACCTTTATATTTAAGTCACAAAAAGGAGGTAATCTCAAGAACTAATAAACCGATTTTGAAAATCCTTTTACCACTAGAAAGCCACGTTATTTGTGAGTGTCATAGGCTATATATCATCACGCTAAGACCAATAGGAGCGGAGCAACAATGAAGAATGTTTAAAATCGGGGATTTTTTTCCTTTTGAGAGATTCCGCTTTGTCTTAGCCCTAAATAACTATTCCACGCGTGCGAAGTCGCGGGCAGAAGCTATTAACTATTATATTATCTATACTAATATTATAAAGAGGTAAAGTTTGTGAGGTTGTAGGGGGTAATATCTGGGGAGTCGGAGAAAAAATGATCGAACGAAAACGTTTCTTACGAACGCTGCCTTAACGATGAGGTATATATGATTGAGTTCTAGAGAGAAGTTGTAGCTTGATAATGCCTATTACCGCCCAACGAAGTGGGCACGGGTCGGCTAGTCTTAAATAAATTAAACATTATTTATACGAACTATTAAAAGTGGGTGTAGCTCATTTTGAAACGCAACAATGCAAGCACTGTTACTTCACGTCGGTGTTTCTATGAGAGGGTAGTACCCCGAGCGAGCCGACCCATCCATGCTGATACCAGTAATAGCTTCAGCGTAGCTCTACCACCTCTGTAAGGACTCTTGTTTCAACAGCTAGTTTTATTTTTGGCAACCAATTTTCTAGACTATGACTGCCATTGTCGAGTAGGTAATGATAGTTAGTACAAGTGTCTTGTAATAATTCCAATGTTCTAACAAGATGGTGGTTCCCTTCTTACAACTTTCGATGGAGTTTTTGTGGCATATCAGAATTTTTGTCCAGGTGGTAGAGCCACGCTGAAGCTATTACTGGTTTCAGCATGAATGGGTCGGCTCGTCCGATACACAGAAACACCGACGTCAAGGAATAGTGCTTGCATTGTTACGTTTCGTTCGGTCAGTGAGAGCACCGGAGGTCCAATTCCCCTAAACACCCCTCCTTTCCCTTCTCCTCTCAAACACAGGATAGCAACGCACTTGCGACTCCTCTAGTGTTGCAAGTGTCTATGGACGGCGGTGATCACTTAACATCAGGCGACCCACCAGTTCGTTTGCCTCCTATGATAAAAAAAAATATGATTTTTTTTAACGTTTTTATTATGATCGGCTATTAGCAGTGATGCGTGTTCATACAAACAGACAGACAGACGTTCCTAAAAATGTTCGAATTGTGTTTTATTAGGTAGTTATTCTTAGACATTGAGGTAAATCTTTTTTTGATTTAAAATGCGATTTATATGCTGAAATGTGATGATTCCTGCACGATTCAATGCGCAGTAAGAAACGTGCTGTAAAGATAATTATTCAGAAACCTTTGCCAAGGTCGAGCGAAACCTTATAACTACATACGTACATAAATAGTCAGAGAATGGCATATGACGTAGGAGCATCGGATTTCGAGGTCAACGCAATCAATCGAACTGAACAGTATAGGGCATCAAACTTCTAAACGGTTTCGACGTGAAAACTGTTTTTAGGTGCGTTGAGCGGTAGTTTTGGCAGGAGATAAATTTATAATTTCGCGTCATGACATGCTACGTAAATATGAACGGCCGTATGGTGCTTGCGCGACGTCAGACTAGCGACGCGTAGTATAGGGGCCTGTGTTCAAATTCATTCAAATTCAAATTCAAAAGAGAACACAGTTATATCATTGTTTTGAGTTTTCACTTCTTTCGGCAGTTCTTATAACTGCGTCGACTTTTTTTTACATAAAAAAGTTTTTAATACTTAACGTAACGTATATCTAATTTTGTACGGTATTCATTTGGTCCTAAATAGGGGAAAATAAACAATTAATATTCGATATTATTAATTCCATTGTGTATTGTGATAATTTCGATGTTCTAACACGATGGCGGCCCCCTTAGTAGAACTTCTCATGAACTTTTGTGACGTATGGAAATGACCTCGCTCTTTTTGCATCCATTAAAAACGAATGTAACTATCTATGTTTGTGAAAATATGTATTACTAGCTGGCACGGCGGACGTTGTCCCGCCCAGATAATACAAAAACTTTCACAAATTATACACCTAAACGTTCCTCAGAAATCACTTCATCTATTAGTGAAAAGCGTATGGAAACCGTTCAGTAGTCTTTGAGTTTATAGCGAACGGACAGACAGACGTGGCAGAGGACTTAGTTTTGTAATATGTAGCGATGAAAAGGTAAACCAAATCGAGTTTGTTGTCGGTTCTTCTCGACGAGCGGGTTATTTGTCCGAACCAGTGGTAGTTTTGACGTTCATAAGCGCCTTCTCAGGGACTAAATTGAGTAAAGTATTTTTGTTTTTTTTTCAATCTAAGAGTTCATTGTTTAGTGGTATTATTTCCTACGGTATACACTTCACTTATGTACAATAACCGAACTATATTACGTATCACACCACCAATATTACAAAATATAGAGTCAAATAACACAAGATTATGAATAAAATATAAAAACCACCACAGGACAAACTAAGATTCTGCCAAAAACTCCAAAAACATCTATTTATTTCTACTAGACTCCGCCCGCGACTTCGTCTGCGTGGATTAGTTACTTTGGGCCATAGAATTTTGAAACCGCTTACATTTACAACTCGCAGGTTCGTTACTCTATGCTTTTTGTTCACGCTAACATCTAGCGGAAGCTCTCAAGAGGAACAATAACGATTTTGAAACATTCTTCATTGGTGCCCAGCTCCTGTTGGTTTTAGCGTGATGATTTATATCCTATAACAACAATGAGCTATATAACACTGAAAGAATTTTTCTGATCGGACCAGTAGTTCCTTTTTTTTTTTTTTTTTACGTGGGGAAATCCCTTATGGATACCCACCCTCTCGGGGGAGAGGATGGGTTATGTCCGACTCGCACGGACTAAAACCCCACGGTGTACGTCTGCCGCTATAGTTGGGGCGGCACGAGATCTCTACAGATTTCATCGTGCCGCCCCAGCGGTTGGCCCAGCAGCGGAAGCGCCGCCGCCGGACCCCGTCTTGTTAGGAGACAACCGTGTACACACCGGTCGTCTCCTCCGTCCGCCGGACCTGTGCAATGGGAGGATGGGCCCTCCGACCCATCCTCCCTAGGTCCGGTTACGGTGGGAGGAGGCGGCGGTCAAACTGCCGCCTCCTCCTGCCTGTCCTCCGTTGGCGGAGAGGGTAACTTTGAGGGTTCTCCTCCCGGACCCTCTCCGCCGCCTCCTTCTGCGAGACGACTTCCTTGCAGAAGGAGGCCATTGCGTTCCACGCATCCTCGCTGCCGAGCATGGCCACAACCACGCTCGGCAGCGAGAGCTCCTGACCTACCGCCGCAGTCAGAGTGCGACGTTGCTCCTCCCACGCAGCACACTCAGCAAGTGTGTGCTGCGCGGTGTCCGGTTCAACGCCGCACTCGTGACATACGGCGGTCGGCTCCCTGCGAGCTATCCGGTGCAGGTACCAACCGAAGCACCCGTGCCCGGTCAGCACCTGCACCAGACGGAACGTCAGGGAGCCCCACTTCCTTTGATTCCATTCCGGCAGGACCGGGCGGACGGCGTCGATCGTGTATCGACCGTAACGCGCGTCCGCCAGGTCCTGCCTCCACCTCTGTATCCTTTCCTCTCTCTCGTCCCTTCTCCTCTGTTCTATTTCCCCAGGAGCCAGAGGCTCCCCCAACAGTTTCTTAGCCGCCGTATAGTTATATACAGCGGCAAGCACCTCCGCCTCTAGCTCCCAGGGAAGGGAACCGGCCAGTACCATGGCCGCCGCCGAGGACACCGTCCGGTAGCCTCGTATCACCCTCAACGCCACAGTGCGCTGCGCAGCATGCAGCGCGCGAATATTGGTGGCGTTGAGGGCGTCCACCCATAACGGTGCCCCGTAGGCGGCCATGGACCGTACCACCCCCGTGTAAAGGCGGCGGCAGGCGGCGCCCGGCCCCCCCGTATTGGGGAGGAGTCGTCCGAGCGCCGCTGCGGCCCCAACTATGCGCGGTCCGAGCCCCCTAAAATGGGGCTCGAACCGCCAGCGTCCGTCCAGGGTGAGGCCCAGATACTTCATCTGGGTCCCCACCCTGACCCGGACGCCCTCCACATACAAGTGGGCCCCTGGAGGTGGCCCTCGCCGAGGCCCATGGAACATGAGGGCCTCGGTCTTTTCGAGAGCCACCTCAAGGCCCAACTTCCTTATGCGCCCGACCACGAGAGTTACGGCCTCCGTGGCCAGGCGCACCAGTTCACCAAATTCCCCCCCCCAGGCTACGACTAGGGTGTCGTCCGCGTAGCAGATGAGGCGCGCTCCAGAAGGGAGCGCGCCGCGGAGCACCCAGTCGTAGCCCATGTTCCACAGGAGCGGCCCCAAGACCGACCCCTGTGGAACCCCACACGCCGTATGGCGCCGGACCATGCGCCCTCTGGCGTCCACGAAGGCGACCTCTCTCCCGTCCAGGTACGCCTCCAACAGCCGCCGCAGGTACGGGGGCACTCCGAAAAAGCGGAGCGCCTCCCGTATGACACCATGCGGCAGACTGTTGAAGGCGTTGGCGATGTCTAATGACACCGCCAATACTCTATCGCCCTGAGAGGTCGCCTCCGTGGAGACCCGTTTTAGGAGGGTCAGGGCGTCCAACGTGGAACGCCCTGACCGGAAGCCGAACTGCGCGTCCGACACGTTCGGCCCCACTTCCTCAAGATGCCGGACGACCCGGGAGGCAACGATCCTCTCGAGCGCCTTCCCGGTATCGTCCAGCAACACTAGGGGCCGGTACGCGGACGCGCAGTCCGGGGGGCGGCCTTCCTTCGCCATTAGGCAAAGCCGCCCCATCTTCCAGGGCTTCGGGAACTGCCCGACCGCAAGACAGCGGTCAAACAGCTCCCGAAGCCACCCCCCCAAATGGCCCAGCGCCACGGCAAGCACCCGGCCCGGGACCCCGTCAGGGCCGGGCGCTTTTCGCCCGGTGCGTAGGCGCTCCATCGCCCTCCCCATCTCCTCGTCCGTAATCGGGGGAGGGTCGACTGCCGCCTCCTCTGCCTCCTGGACAGGAGGCACGGGAGGAGTAGTGAGCTCCGGAGGGCCGGGGAACAATGCACCCAGGACCCTCTTCAGTTCCTGAGATTACCCCCTACAACTTCACAAACTCACAAACTTTTCCTCTTTATAATATGTATTAAGTATAGAAGTATAGATTAGAAAATCATTGTTTTTTTTATATCATAGGAGGCAAACAACAGATGTTAAGTGATCACCGCCGTCCATAGACACTGGCAACACCAGGGGAATCGCAAATGCGTTGCTAGCCTGTCTTTGGGGGGAAGAGTTGGAGAGAGAGAGAGAGAGGAGGGGCAGGAGAGGGGAGGGAAGGTGGGCCATTGTATTCAATTTCAAATCAATAACATATTTTTGTTTGAAAATGTAAAATATATCTTTATAGGTATATAAACTTTTTCTGTACGTGTGTATGTCACTGAACTCCTCCTAAACGGCTGGACCGATTTTGATGAAATTTTGTGTGCGTGTTCCAGTGGATCCGAGAATGGTTTAGATTCACAATTGGGCCCGGTAGGTGGCGCTGCGGTTGACCTTTAGGAATTTTTTTTATTATCAAGGCAGTACAACGTCCGCCGGGCCCGCTAGTAGGTATATAAAATTTAAAAGCTTTAGACACTGATCTTGTATATTAAACCAGTGTAACGGCTAGCCTACATATAAAAAAGCAGTTAGAAAAAAAAATGATTACCACAGGCCAAAATTTACGAATAGTGAATAAACTCATTCAAATTAAATCAATTTTTTTGATCGCCGAATTTACGTAATATTTAATTTAATATATGAATTTTGGTAGGTGGTAGAGCCACGCTGAAGCTATTACTGGTTTCAGCATGAATGGGTCGGCTCGACCGGGGTACTACCACCCGACACACAGACACACCCACGTGAAGTAACAGTGCTTGCATTGTTGCGTTGCGTTCGGTCAGTGAGAGCGCCGGATACCCACTTCCCCTCCCCCAAACACAGGCTGGCAACGCACTTGCGACTCTCCTGGTGTTGCAAGCGACTATCGACGGTGGTGATCACTTAACATCAGACGACCCATTTTTTCGTTTGCCTGCTATGATATAAAACAAAAGTGAATTAGAACAGATTTGAATATACTTATTTGAATGTTTATGTAATGAGGGGGAGGGTTAAGAACATTGCTTACTTTTGCTGACCAGGGAAGGGGGCGGCCAGAAATTACAAGATTTCTACTTACGTAATACTTGAATGGCCCCTTCGGGGGCTTCCATTACTTACGTGTGGGGTTTTTAAAGATTTTTTGACTACCCTTACCCCTTGGTAGTAAGTAGTAGAGTGGTAGTAAGAGATATCGTGAGATTTCTCTCGACCCCTCCTCCCATCCTTTTATCTCTCGTGTCATCTTTCGAGATTTGTATTTTGAGCATAAAGGAGTTGGATTTATTAAAAAAAATTGCTGTTTTTTTTTTACTTTTGTACTATTATCCCATTTAATTACAATTATTCGGCATATTTTAGTCTAGAAACATGTTTTATTTTAAACTAACGGGTACGGCGGACGTTGTCCCGCCCTAATAATAAAAAAAGTGTACTTATGTGCACGCGTTATAAGTTATACTGCTTTGGCGTAACAAGATAAAAATATTTTCAAAAATTTATTCGCCGTATTCTACGTTGTAGAAAAAACGACACTAACAATAGAAAAAAGGTATTTAATACATTGAAAGTTTTAATAGAAAGAAATACAAACAACAAATGCAAAGAAACAAAATGTTGACTATAGCTAACTTCAGGGTGTCGGTTTTTCGTGTCGGTGTGCGCGCGCATCGTAAAAATTTACTCTCATCATTTTTCCCCAACGCGCCAAAAGAAGTGTAACTTCAAAAATTACGTGACATTTGCCGAAACCCCCTTTCATCCCCATATGAGATTAGGCTTGACTCCCCTCCATCTTCTAATGTAATTAATAGGCGGCCCTTTCTTATTACGGTGTAATGTACTGTAAATGTTGGGGAATGTGTGTAGGCACATTATTTAGAACGGCTGCACCTATTTGGTTATGTATTTGATGTCTATGTAAGGTAATATGTTTAGAAAATCGTAACATAGAATGCAACTGTCCTACCTTTAGCCTCAAAGAGTTCTAGCCACTCCAGTAAACAACCAGATCACCTCGTTTCGGATTCACAAGAGTACGCCAAATTTCATTGCTCAAATGGTTGAGTAATGTTTTGTGAATTCTGAAGATAACTACGAACATTGTAAGTTAAAAGCTTGTGGTTGGAATTACGGTCGAATTTTGCTTATAACTTGTTTTTATTTAACCTAAAATTATACGTTCTCGTAAACATGCGTATAAAAATTAATTCATTTGTGGAAAAAATACAGTCTAGATTTTTTTTTGCCCACCAATTGTCCAGATTACGATTGCCATTGTCGAGTAGTAAATGATATTACGGGTGGCTTTCTATTATTTCAATGTTCTAACAAGATGGCGGCCCCCTTGTTAGAACTTTCCAGGGAGTTTTTCTGACATCTCAGAATTCATGGTATTATTTCCCATATACTTCACTTCTGCACAATAACCGACCTAGATTAAGTAAAATGCCACCTATATCACAAAATATAAAGCCAAATAACACAGGATTATGAAGCATATTATAAAACAAAGTCCTCCGCCACGTCCGTCTGTCTGTTCGCGATAAACTCATAAACTACTAAGCGGATTTTGATACATCTTTCATTAATACATAGAGTGATTCGCGAGGAAAGTTTAAGCATATAATTTGTGAATATTTTTGCAAATTGGTTGAAATATAACGATAATTGTTGGAAGTGTCGGAAAGATTCAGGCTGCATGGGAACTATCGTCGAAAACGCTGCCTAATGAATCCCTTTGAGACATATAAAAACAATCGAGATAATAAACGACGCAGACGAAGCCGCGGGAATCAGCTAGTAAAATATAAAAGTCACTACATGACAGACCAAGATCCCCTAAAAAACTCCAGTCTAGATTTTATGATATGTTGAACTGTACTTTACCGATCACAGCCCTTCGGAATTTATCTTCAAACCTGGCTGAATAATTTCATTTACTGCTTATGAAGTTCCATAAATTCGATATTGAATGAATTAGTTTATCAATTAGATGATTCTGTTCTATAATTATTAATCGTTCGCCATTTTATCGTAAGCGCTTGAGTTCGTTAACCTTTGACATTGGACGACGGGAATGGGCGTGGCTCTGTGCCAATTAACTCAACCGAGAAAAAATGAAAGGAGTCGTCGTATCAAAATGTGACTTTACAGTGTAGTCTTGTTTAAAATATGTAATTTTTTATGAAGTGAAATCTCTTTTGTATAAACGTGAATTGGATTTTATGAAACAAATAGGTGTAATTAAAAAGTATGGATTAAAGGTTTTAGGCTGTGAGAGAATGAGATAGTATATTCTTGATGTACTCATAATATATACAAAGGAAGGGAGAAAGAGAAACGTTTCTCATGTTGAATTCTATAGCATACTAGCTGACCTGGTCACGAGTTACTGTAAGCTGGTTTCTGAAAAAGAAATTCAAAATCAAAATGTGGCGCCATCTATGATATATCTATAACAGTCGGTCCTGCAGTTTTCTGTCAACAAACTAATTTAAAGCGCCATCTGTTCGAAATATCGAATTTGTAATAAAAAAAATATCGAGGACATTAATCGAAATATAAATTACCCTATCTTTCAACTTGGACCATATCTATTTATACTAATACTAGCGGACCGGGCGGACGTTGTCCTGCCTTGAAAACAAAAAAATCCTAAAAGTCGACCGCAGCGCCACCTACCGGGTCCAATTGTGAATCTAAACCATTCTCGGATCCACTCGAACACGCACACAAAATTTCATCAAAATCGGTCCAGTCGTTTAGGAGGAGTTCAGTCACATACACACGCACACAAGAAATATATATATTAAGATTATAAAACCTGAGGGTTTGTTTGTTTTTTGGAACGCGTTAATCTCAGGAACCACCGGTCCGATTTGAATAATTCTTTCAGTGTTAGATAACTCATTTGTCGAGAGATATACCATCACGCTAAGACCAATATGAGCGGAGCACCAATGAAGAATGTTTTAAAATCGTTTTTTTCCTTTTGAGAGCTTTCGCTGCGTGTTGACGTTACTCAAAGTAACTGTTCCATGCGGTCGAAATCGCGGAAACCGCTAGTTACACTCGATTTTTAACACACACTCGATTTTTAATCTACAATTCCTTTTCTAGATTTCATTTGTAACTGCCAGGTACATGTGAGTTTTAGGCGGGATCTTGGTCTGTCATGTAGTGGATTTTATTTTTTATTCATAATCTTGTGTTACTTGACATTGTATTGTGTAAAATTTGTGGTGTTTTATGTGATATAGTTTGTTTATTGTGCATAAGTGAAGTGAATGGAAAATAATGCCACGGACCATGAATTCTGAGATGCCACAAAAATTCCATGGAAGGTTCTAACAAGATGGCCACCATCTTGTTAGTTCATTGAAATTATATCAAGAAACTTGTAATATCGATACTCGCTTGACAATGGCAGTAATAGTCTACTAGAAGACCGGTTGCCAAAATGGAATAGAAGAAGAATAAGGTACATGTTATTGGCGAGAATGAAGGTAACCAATACGTATAAAAGAAATTATATTTTTTTTATCCGAAATAATTATCTATAACTAGTTGAACCCTTATAGACAAGATTTAGAAATAGATGACTTTTATTATCGACACGTTCTTTTAGCAGCCAATCTTCTAGTAGATTATTACTGCCATTGTGGCAATGGTATTACAAGCTTCTTGCGATCATTTCAATGTTCTAACATTGTGGCGGTCTTGTTAGAATTTTCCAAGGAGTTTTTCGGGCAATTCAGAATCCATGCTCCGTCGTATTATTTCCCATCCACTTCACTTGTTCACAATAACTAATCTATATTACGTAAAACGTCACCGATATTACAAAATATAGAGTCAAATAACACAAAATTATGGATAAAAAATATAATATCGACTACATGACATTACGAAATCCCGCCAAAAACTCCTTCAATCTATGACATGATATATTTCATTTGTTTTTTAATTCTTCACCTGGCAACACTGCTAGGCATACAATGTATGTTATTGCCACAGATCCATTTACGCTGGTGTCACTACACGTGATTCTATTTTCATATTATAGTTTTTTTTCTTACATAATAGCTATGTGGCACAGGCCAAGGTCGCAATAAGGACGCTGCCTCGCCTACACACTTCACTATATACATTGAAGTGATATTTTAATAAGTAATTCTTACTGCATTGTATATTTTACACTATGATACCTCAGTAGTTAGCAGATTAGACTAGCTGTGTCCGCGACGTCGTCCGGGAGGAATGTGATTTACAAAACAGTGACTAATAAAGTCATTTGAATGTATTAAGTCCAATTACTATCTACTTTTCTCTCGTACTTAAGTCGCGTCGTCATTAAAATAACAATAACTTTTGATAGAGTGGACCGACTTTAATGAAACGACGACTAAATGTTACTCGATGAAATGTTTTATATTTTTAAAAGGTTTTATCGTGAACGTAGTACTTTAAAATTGATGTGTGTTTAAAACCCAGACAAAAATAATTGAAATGTATGTTATTACTTATTCCTAGACACCTGTAACAATTTTTTTTTTACAAAAATCTAAAAAGTACAGACACATTATATTTACATTCTTATTTTATGTCTAGATAGATTCGATTCGATTTCTTGAGATTGTTGTGAATGAGTCTGAATTATAAGTGAAGGGAATCCATAATATGATGGTTAGGTTTCATTTAAACACACCTAGTTTGTTATCACATTCAAGATAGGTATGTTCTTGCAGTACTTGAGAGCCGCCAGTCCGTCTGTTTAGCGTGTTTACCATCTTAACTTACAAATTATAAAAAAAATTACGAATTATAATAATTTTTTTCGAGCGTTTTGTATTTTATGACAAGGCTACTTTTATTCCAATCTTAATATATATATTTCTTGTGTGCGTGTGTATGTGACTGAACTCCTCCTAAACGACTGGACCGATTTTGATGAAATTTTTTGTGCGTGTTCGAGTGGATCCGAGAATGGTTTAGATTCACAATTGGAACCGGTAGGTGGCGCTGCGATCGACTTTTAGGATTTTTTTTGTTTTCAAGGCAGGACAACGTCCGCCCGGTCCGCTAGTACATATATAAAAAAAAACGAAAGTAAGTATCTGTTTTTTGTTCGAGTTAATCTCTAAAATGGGTAAACCGATTTTAACGAGACTTTTACTAGTATATAGACACTTTTTTAAAGTTCATTTAGGCCCGCGAGATATCAAATATTGCGGGGTGGTAGGGTGTCTGTACCCGACTGGATCGCGACCACCGTACACCAGGTGGAACACCCGCCACAGTGGCACGTTTGGGCGTGTCCCGTTACGGGATCAGCCGGTGTATATCCAGCAACCAGGGGGGGGGGCTGTCCCTAACTGGGACGCTTTCAGGCCGGCATGACAGCGGCGACCGGCGATGGATTGTATGTCTTTCGGCGGTCGCCATTGTTTTTGGATTGTACTGTGCTTACCATCAGGCACAGTACAGTCACTTCGCCGAGCTACAATAAAAAAAAAAAAACAATTTTACTATACAGTTACTGTCAAAACTCATTTTGCATTTATCTATACTAATATTATAAAGAGGTAAAGTTTGTGAGTTTGTGACGTTGTAGGGGTTAATCTCAGGAACTACTGGTCCGATTTGAGAAATTCTTTCAGAGTTTTATAGCTCATTTATCGAGGATGGTTATAGGTTATATATCATCACGCTAAGACCAATAGGAGCGGAGCACCGATGAAGAATTTTTCAAAATCGGGGTGTTTTTTCCTCTTGAGAGCTTCCGCTGCGTGTTAGCGTTAGCCAAAAGTAACTATTCCACGGACGAAGTCGCGGGCTGAGGCTAGTAGTTATCTAAATGGAAATATTGTGTTATTCGGCTCTATATTTTGTAATCTTGGTGGTGTTTTACGTAATATCGTTTGGCTATTGTGCACAAATGAAGTGGATGGGACATAATACCACGGTGTATGGATTCGGGACTTGCCACACAAACTTCCTTGAAAGTTGTAATAAGACAGCCACCATCTTGTTAGTACATTGAAATGATCGCAAGACATCTGTAATTACCTACTCGACAATGGCAGTAACAATGTACCGAAAGATTGGATGCTAAAAGAATTTTAAAAAAACTACTCAATACACGAATAATCGGTCTGCAGTTATACCTCAGATGGTTTTATGTTACCTTTTACCAGAAAAGTACGACGACCGCTGACCTAGACTATATAAAGAGGGGAAAATGCATAATGCCATTGAATTGTCTAAAAGTATGCGTGTGCGATTATATATATTGCTAGCTGTACCCGCGACTCCGTCTGCGTGGAAGCTTATGTAAAAAAAATTACGTGCGTGTATCAGTGTACACACGTAAGAAGTGAAACTTCTTTATGACCTCATTTTTCGAAAAATGATCTACTATATTAACAACTTTACAGACAAAAAAAAAACGGAATCTGATCATTGTGAGCGCACCTTTAGAAATAAACATGGCGCGTAACGGAAAAATGTACAGAAATTAAGATGGGGCGTAACCTAAAAACGTTACATACGTTTTTACATGCTCTAAAATTCCTCCCTACGTCGATAAAGAAGTTTCACTTCAAAAACAGATAGTATGTAATATAATTATCTCAATGTAATTAAGTCCATTTACTTATCTACTTTTCTCTCGTACTTAAGTCGCCTCGTCATTAAAATTAAAATAACTTTTGATAGAGTGTACCGATTCTAATGAAACCAAGACTAAATTTTACTCAAGGATTTGCTTTATGATTTACTTGGTGAAGTTTTATCGTGAACGCAGCACTTTAGCAGTGATGCGTGTTCAAACATACAGACAAACAAACGTTTCTAAAAATGAGTGTAATGTATTCTATTACTTATTCCAAGACACGTGCAACAATTTTTTTCACAAAAATTTATAAAGTACAGACACGTTAGTATTACATTATTTATAGATGAATACTAGCGGGCCCGGCAGACGTTGTCCCGCTCTGATTAAAAATATATCCTTGACAAATTATATATCAAAACGTTCTTCAGGAATCACTTTATCCACTGGTGAAAACCGCATGAAAATCCGTTCAGTAGTTTTTGAGTTTATCGCGAACAGACAGACAGACAGACGCGGTAGGGGACTTTATTTTATACTATGTAATGATACCTTAAGAATCTATCTATCTATCTAAATTATATATATATAAGAGATTCCCACCTATATATTGACTCATCACGATATCTCTGGAACCACAAGGCGTAGCGACTTGAAATATGGTAGGAATATTCCTTTCGCCGAGTGGAGGTCAGCTAAGAACGGATTTTACGAAATTCCACCCACAAGGGGGGTTGCGGGGGGGGGTAATCAGGGCGGGACAACATCAGCCGGGCCCGCTAGTACAATATACAGTGCTAGTGACAATAATTCGTTTTAGTAGATTTCATTTCAAGCGTCGAATTAAGTACATAAAAATATCCATATTACCTAAAACAATCACTCCTTTTTATTTTCTTATTTGTTTTTATAACTTTATTTTTAGCAACCAATCTTTTAGATTATTACTGCCATTGCCGAGTAGTTAATAGTATTACAAGTTCTTCTTCCATTCCATTTTTGGCAACCAGTCTTCTAGTAGACTATTACTGCCATCGTCAAGTGAGTATCGATATTACAAGTTTCTTGATATAATTTCAATGTACTAACAAGATGGCGGCCATCTTGTTAGAACTTTCCATGGAGTTTTTGCGGCATCTCAGAATTCATGGTCCGTGGTATTATTTTCCATTCACTTCACTTATGTACAATAAACAAACTATATTACAAAAAAACACCACCAATTTTACACAATACAGAGTCAAGTAACACAAGATTATGAATAAAATATATAATCCACTACATGACAGACCAAAATCCCGCCAAAAACTCCCAATCACTCCTTGTAAATTATGCATTTTTTTAAATTCATGTTTACTATATTTATTTCGTATAGCTCTATTGTACTTTACATAATAATTGCTTTAATTTTAACGATTTTTTTTTATATATTATATCACTTACACCATTGTTATGAGGTATGGATGTATTCTCACGTTTCCTTGACCACCGCCCTCGGCAACAGTTACGTCACAGGTCGACGCCATTTTGAGAAATTTTATTACAGCGAAAATTATCTGAAAAAAAAAATGAATGCATGTAAAAAAGACCTATGTTGTTAACCCCTTCCTTCTGACTTCCTTGATAAATGAGCTATCTAACACTGAAAGAATTTTGCAAATCGGATCAGTACTTCCTGAGATTACCGCGTTCAACCAAACAAACAAACCCTACAATTTTATAATGAGACGAGACGAACTTCTTAGCCTTCCATGGATTCACCGTGCGGGTGCCGGGTCCATCGTGTGGCAGAGGGAGAAACTATCTATACTAATATTAGGTCTTTACCTATGAAATTGCCGTTTTGTATGAAAAAATTGAAACGAATTTTTTTCATGTATTTTTTATTTGTATTAATCGAAGTAATCACCCATGCAATCAATGCATCTTTGCCAACGCAGTGGCAGTTTATTGATGCCCTTCTTAAAGAAATCAGCCGGACGGGAGGCAATAAATTCTTCAAAGGCATTTTGTACTGCCTCTCGGGTATTGAATTTTTTTCCCGCTAAGGAGTTATCCAAATTCTGGAAAAAGTGGTAGTCTGTAGGCACAAGGTCTGGTAAATATGACGGAGAACTTCCAACCCCAGTTCTTGCAACTTGGAGACCGTCGGCTGTGCAGTATGAGGTCGCGCGTTGTCGTGCAGGAGCAGCGGAGACGAGCGATTGACCAATGCTGGTTGGAGATGTGCCAGCTTCTCCATCATTGTGTTCAGTTCTTCACAGTACACATCTGCAGTAATGCTCACCCCGTTTGGTAAGAAGCTGTGATGAATCACACCGGCGCTAGACCACCAAACAGTGACCATCACTTTTCTAGGGGTAAGTTTTCGTTTAAGGCATTGTTTAGGTGCTGAACCAGGATCCAACCAACTTGCTGAGCGCTTACAGTTATCAAACAGAATCCATTTTTCATCGCAGGTAACAATGCAGTTCAAAATTCCTTCATTTGTGTGTCTGTTGAGCAGTGCAAGGCACGTCTCGACGCGTACTTCGCGCTGGCGATCATTGAGTTCGTGGGGCACCCATTTGTCAAGCTTTTTTACCTTGCCAATTTGACGCAAATGGACCAATATTGTTTTGACGTTAACGTCGAAAGCTGTTGCTAATTCAGCCGTAGATTGTGTATCATCAGCTTCCACAATCGCCTTTAATTCGTCATTGTCGACCAAAGTCTTCGGACGACCGCGAGGTTCATTTTTCAGGTCCAAATTCCCAGAACGGAAGCGAGCAAACCAATAACAGTTGGTGCGTTGGTTTGTAGTGTTAGCTCCGTAAACGTCGTTGATGTTGCGTGCCGCTTGTGCCGCGTTGCTGCCACGACGGTACTCATATTCCATAATTACTCGAATTTTTAACGTATCCATGATGACAAAAAAGACTGAAATGCGATGAAAATGTAACACTAATCAATAAACAAATGACTACTTTTGGAAAAAGAATTCCTTGTTTTTAAAATAAAATTAATTTGAAATTAGAATTCTTAGCCAAACAAAAATTATTTTGATTTGAAATGGCCAGTACTGCAGAACGGCAATTTCATAGGTAAAGACCTATTATTATAAAGAGGTAAAGTTTGTGAGTTTGTGACATTGTAGAGGGTAATCTCAGGAAGTACTAAACCGATTGTGAAAATTCTTTTACCTATAGAAAGCCACGTTATTTGTGAATGTCGTAGGCTATATATCATCACGCTAAGACCAATAGGAGCGGAGCAACAATGAAGAATGTTTTAAAATCGGGATTTTTTTTCCTTTTGAGACCTTCCGCTGCGTGTTAGCCCAAAATAACTATTCCACGCGTACGAAGTCGCGGGCAGAAGTTATTAATTAACTACATTATTATTATAATATTGTAAAGAGGTAAAGTTTGTGAGGCTGTAGGGGGTAATATCTGGGGAGTCGGAGAAAAAATGGTCGAACGAAAACGGTTCTTATGAACGCTGCCTTAACGATGAGAGATATATGATTGAGTTCTAGAAAAAAGTTATAGCTTGATAATGCCTATTACCGCCCAACGAATTGGGCACGGGTCAGCTAGTAAATCATAATTATGTAAAAAATTAAAAGTAAAAGTGAAGTTAATAGTCAAGGAGAAGCATATATACCATTGCTGACTTTATGATAGTCTGTTTAAGATATAAAGTTCTGTAGCAGATACATTATTTTGAAATATCTTATAGAGTTTAGCCAGCGCTGCTAATATAAACGTCCGAAAACTCGTTCTTATGGCTTCATTAGAATATATCGAATTATATATTGCTAATTCCATTATTAGAACAACTTAATTACCATATACGCCCGTACGCTTTTAGTGATATATCGTATCGTCTTCCCGGTCACAATGGCCATTGTTTCTATTCTGTTAACTCCAAAGGTGGCATACCTACGTGTCATTGAATCAGAGTGTCACCTAAATAAATTTTATAATACTGAATATGTATTCTAACAAGCGGATTCCTGTCCGCTTTGTTTGGCGTTACAAAAAATAGCAAATGACAAATCGAATCTAAAAAATAACTTGCTTAGAACTGTATCGGTTACCACTGTATTGGTATTGGAACGTCTGTATTGGTTTATTATCTTACAAATATGGTATGTATAGAATAAATAATATACAAAGAAATTCAAAGGAAATATATTCGTTTGTTACAAAATTTCTTTGTATGCAATATTATGCGTTTACATTACCTCTTTTGCCCTACTTTTTACATCGCTATATACATATTGCTTTTAAAAATCCTAAGTTCTTAAAACTTTATATTAAATGAAGAT
This sequence comes from Antheraea yamamai, assembly GCA_036509395.1. Classification (NCBI taxonomy): domain Eukaryota; kingdom Metazoa; phylum Arthropoda; class Insecta; order Lepidoptera; family Saturniidae; genus Antheraea; species Antheraea yamamai. The sequence continues at coordinate 10,468,884 of AP028454.1, forward strand.
ACCGTGATAATTGGGTTCATTTTTTTTCAATAAAGACCAATAATGGAAAGAATAAAATTAAAATAAATTTCATCTAAATATAATATAGAGTAGTTATTCCAGGACGTGGTCACAACTAGAGACCTCTGTCATCTTGGAGTTAATATAGATTACTAGCTTCCGCTCGCGACTTCGTCCGCGAGGAATAGTTACTTTGGGGTAACGCTAATACGCAGCGAAAGCTCGAAAAGGAAAAAAAAAACGATTTTGACACATTCTTCATCGGTGCTCCGCTCTTAGGTCTTAGAATGATAATATAGCCTATAGCCTTCTTCGATAAATGAGCTATCTAACACTGAAAGAATTTTTCAAATCAGACCAGTAGTTACTGAGATTAGTGCGTTCAGCTAAACAAACAAACAAACCCTCCAGCTTTATAATATAAGTACCCACAGATATACATATAAACGTCAGTACAGACGTTCCTATTATCTACACAAAATCTATTATAATCTTTTTTCACAATGACTTTTTTAGTACAAGAAAATAATCAACCCACATGCCTGTTCGACATTTAATTGTATTTGTTAATTACGCACGTTTTTTTAACACAGAAGTACGTGTTACAATATGTATGTATGTAAAAATTCTATCATGAATTGATGATAAGGAATAGTATTATTATTTATTTCCTTTGTTAGATTATAGGTTAGTGTTTGAAAACATTCACATATGATATTATATGAAGACGTGTTTAAATAGGATAATAAATTAACAAATAAAAGACCTGACTCTTGAATTCAACTTTTGAAACATATCGACAAGAGTTTCGGGACAGATTTTGGGGAAGATGTTTTCTTTCTGTAAGATTTGAAACAACATAATTTGACATAATCTCGGAACGCATTACCACCGAGCTATATTATACTTTAAAAAAGCCTATAATTGGTGTTTCATACATTGATAATAGGTTATACATAATTGGTACAATTACTCTGTAAGCCTTTGCCATTTCGAAAGAAAAAAAAGTTACCTTGACAGAATCATGAGCACTCAAACTTGCTGAATTATCACTAAAATATGATATAATATAATCTTTTAATATTTAAACACATATTTGAAGAATAATTTCAACAGAATTAACATAATATGACAGCTAATTAAATAGTTTTATTTAAGACTCTATAAATTGAAGTATGTTGTGTAAACGAGTAACGGAACGCAACAGAGCACGAGCGTCCGCGCTGCAGTTCCCGCGCAACTGCGGCCATTACCAACAGAAAGACAACAACTCGTAACAATGTTACAACTTTCCAATATTTATTTTCTTTAATGTAACGTATTAGAGCATAAAGTCGCCTAAATTAAACGTATATTAAAATTTTGCTGTTATAAACTTTATTATATATCTAGAATCACAATGATTCGTCTCTACTACGTTAACAATAATGTTTAAAATGGCATGACAAAATGACAGTTGATTAGTCGGCCATATCTTGCTATGTTGAGACAACGTTTTACCAACTTACATTTGCGTTGTACTAAATGTAAACATGGATTGTTGTTGTGTGAAATTATTTTTTACGGACAGTAAAATTAACTTTGCTTATTCGAACATGGATATATATTATTAAATTGTTAGAATTTTCATAATAACAAGAGACCTAGCTCGCGAGGTTGTTGAAGTGTGGGCCGTGGAGTCGGCAGTTATAGTGCCAGTTGTCGTTTCGTTCCACAGTCTCATAGCCAAAAGCTTCGATTGATATCTTAAGAAACTCTCATTGGGTAGCTGAATCAAACATTTGATCTAGAAGACAGTACTGTTAGATACTCCACGAATCGCGAGGAAATTACTCTGCATGTCACCATTATCGCCAGTAACTTCGTTGTCATCGTCAGCCTGTAACAGACCCACTGCTGGCCTATAGACCTATAGGCCTGTTCCTGATGGAAGGTATGGGCATAATCACCACGCCAACCCTTTTATCTTATCACAGGAAGCAAACGTACAGGGGGGTCACCTGATGTTAAGTGAAAACCACCGTCCATAGACACTAGGACCACCAGGGGAGTCGCAAGTGCGTTACCAGCCTGTGTTTGGAGGAAGGAGATGGGCCTCCGGCGCTCTTGCTGACCGAACGAAACGCAACAATGCAAGCACTGTTACTTCACGTCGGTGTTTCTGTGTGTCGGGTGGTAGTACCCCGGGCGAGTCGACCCATTCATAATGAAACCAGTTATAGCTCCTGCGTGGCTCTACCACCGACAAGCGTAGTAAGTACAACCCACGACGTATCGGCGAATTCAAACTCCAAAAAATCTAAAGTTTTAAGTTTTCGCACACAGCGTAATACACGAGAACATTTCTCAGGTCCAGGTTTCCTCACGATGTCTTCCTTCACCGTCACCCGATACTGTTACCGAGTTCAATTAGTTAAGGAAATACGCGAATTCCGAAAAAATCGTTGCTACATTCCAGGATTCGAACCTGCGAATATCGGATTGATATTCCACCCGGTCAAACCATTAGGCCACCATGATTTAGTACCGATAAGTTGATCCTGTTAAAAATACATTTTTAACGTAACGTTGTTTTATGAAACCATGATGCAAGTGAAAGTTTTTTCCGGATCGTAAGCATTTAACGGAAAATTTTCGGATAATTATTCGATTTATTGTATTAAAATCACGTTTCTAACTTAATAATTGGAAAATTGGTATGAAAATGGGAAATCAACAGTAGACAAGATATCCAACTATATATTTTAATATCAATCTGCCTATTACAGTATGGCTATTAAAAAATAAGGGTTGATCAAGGGTGAAAATTGAGGATTGTATGTGATTTTTTATCTATCATAAAAAAATAGAAAAAAAGTCTAAAAAATCTATACTAATATTGGCCCCCTTTGTAAAATTTTTATTCTCTAGTCCGAACACAAAAAATTTATCAAACCAACCTCAGGAGTATAGCAACGAAACCCAAAAAATAAATAGGTAAAGTTTGTGAGTTTGTGACGTTGTAGGGGGTAATCACAGGAAATACTGGTCCGATTTAAAAAGTTTTTTCAGTGTTATATAGCTCATTTATCGAGGAAGGTTATAGACTATATATTAACACACTAAGACCCACAGGAGCGGAACACCAATGAAGAATGTTTCAAAATCGGGGTATTTTTTCCTCTTGAGAGCTTCCGCTGCGTGTTAGCCTTAACCCAAAATAAGTATTCCACGCGGACGAAGTCGCGGGCAGAGGCTAGTCTATACATATAATAAGAATATAAATATAACTTGTCTGTACTTTTTCGATTTTCGTGAAAAAAATTGTTGCAGGTGTCTAGGAATAAGTAATAGAATACATTTCAATCATTTTTAACCGACTTCAAAAAAAGGAGGAGGTTATCAATTCGTCTGTATTTTGTTACCTCATAACTTTGGACTGGGTGAACCGATTTTGATGATTTTTTTTTTATTTGAAAGCTGGTGCTTCCCGTGTGGTCCCATTTTAATTTGGTCCAGTTCCGACAACGGCATCCAGTGCAAAACCGTATAAGTTTTAAATTTGCATTAAGTATGTACACGACAAATAGACGAATAACTCAATATCACGCTAACCGATTTCGATGAATCTTTTTTTATTGGAAAGGACGTACTTCAAGGGTAGTTTGATGAGAGTTTGATTAGGTTCTGATTATGGGATCCGTGACAAACTAAGAAAACTTTCAAGAAACGAGCCTACTCCGTTCTTAAGGGCCGGCAACGCATCTGTGTTTCCTCTCGTGTCGCAGGTGTCCATGGGCGGCCGTGATCACTTACCATCAGGTGACCCGTATGTTCGTTTCCACCAATATTATAAAAAAACCTTCAATTCTAGGAGCCTATTTCTTATTTCGTTCTGTGTTCAACATCCAAGCATTTAATTACATTACTTAAGTGTATTATGTGTAAGCGATGGTAGCCGAGTTGGTGGCAGAAAAAGCTATCGCGGTATTATAAGTTGCGTTCGTCCCAAACGTTACTTATTGTACAACCAATTAAACCATATCCATACCATACCGATAAACCATACCGCAAAAACGCATATTTTAAATACTAAGCGAACGGAGTTCGCGGGCACTCTAAAAAATATATTTATGTACACAAAAAATGAAAAAAAAAAATTTTCAAAAAAAAGATAACCACTTCAAATCAATCAAAAACCCAAACCTAAAAACGAAAAAAAAGTTACAAATTAACCAAATAAAAAAACAAAATGTGTGCACCTAAAAAATCGGTGCCAACAAAATCGATCATCTACATAGACAAAAATCACTCTCCTCTCTAAACTTTTCTACCGCAAATTTAAATTCGTTGCACAACTCCAATATATCTCAGAGCCACTATTCATATTTTTATTTAATTTGAATTAAAACATTTATTTTCCCTTTTTATGCCTATGGTTTATTATATTAAGCGGAATACTTTTTTTAAAATTTACTTTATTAGAAATGTCTGTCTGTCTGTATGAACACACATCACTGCTAAAGCACTAGGTTTACAATAAAACCTCAAATCATAAAGCATATCTTCGGAAGTAACTTAGTCTTTATTTAATTAAAATCGGTCCACTCTATCAAAAGTTATTGTTGTTTTAATGGCGCCCCGACTTAAGTACGAGAGAAAAGTAATAATCTTTAACTAATTTAGTTGAACGCGCTAATCTCAGGAACTACTGGTCCGATTTGAAAAATTCCTTCAGTGTTAAATAGCTCATTTATGGAGGAAGGCTATAGGCTTTACATCATCATGCTAAGACCAATGGGAGTGGAGCACCAATTAAGAATGTTTTAAAATCGTTTATTTTTTCTTTTGAAAGCCTCCGTTGCGTGTTAGCGTTAGTCCAAAGTAACTATTCCAGGCGGACGAAGTCGCGGTCCGAAGCTAGTATATAATATTGACAATGCTAATATAATAAAGCAGGAGGGTTTGTTCGGTTGAACGCGCTAATTACAGGTACTATTGGTCCGATATGAAAAAAACTTTCAGTGTTAAGTAGCTCATTTATCGAGGAAGGCTATAAGGTATCATCACGCTAAGACTAATAGGAGCAGAGCACCAATAAAGAATGTATCAAAATCTGGGTTTACGTACGTATTATTTAAAAACATTTATGTCGCGAGTTATAGTTAGCGTTAGCCCAAAGTAACTATTCCACGTGGACGAAGTCACGGGCAGAAGCTAGTTGAAATACAAAATATTAATGAGTGATGGTCGAATTTTGAATACTAAATAACCCCTAGTCTCTACTATAATATTATAAAGAGGTAAAGTTTGTGAGTTTGTGACGTTGTGACGTTGTAGGGGGTAATCTCTGGAACTACTGAACCGATTTTGAAAATTCGTTTACCAATAGAAAACCACGTTATTTGTGAGTATCATAGGCTACATATCATCACGTTAAGACCAATAGGAGAGGAGCAACAATGAACAATGTTTTAAAATCGGGGTTTTTACCCTTTGAGAGCTTCCGCTACGTGTTAGCCCAAAAAACATCCACGCGACAGCGGGGCAAATTAAAAAATATATAAGAGGAAAGGATGTGGGGTGGGGGTAGAAATCGGAGGGAAAAAAATTCAACAAAACGTTTTTTACGAACCACCAACGATGAGAAACGATAGTCAAAAAATGTGAGCTTAAATGCCTATACCGCCCAACAGTGGGCACGGACAGCAGCCATTATAAATTTTTTATTCGCGCGCAATAATTTATATCACAAACAAAAACAAACGCATAATTATCAAGCTAAACCGTGTTCATTCGCCATTTTTCCGCTCATCATCGTCTCGCAATCTTTTTCTTAATTTATTATCCCACACAATCTTAATCTAAAAATCCCACCAATACCACCACCTCCAGGCGAGCCACCCCCAAAGCAGCAAAACGTTTCCCCCCAGGGGGGCAAAACCCTAGTCTACAATAAATGATCACCGTAACCTAATTATTTTATTAGATAGAAATAGCGTCGTAAATAACTAATATTTATGATGATATGTACAATATAAATATGTATAATCAATATGAATTATACATAAGAAATAGACATATACTGTACATGACTTTTAAGATATATGATTTTGTACCCATTTATTTGGATGTATTTCAGAATACTTAATAACTATCGTTAACAATATAAGCACCCAGGAAATATTTTTACGGCTAAATTAAAATAAATCGTATTCAAATGTATTATAGAAAGAATCTTATGTAATTGTTATTCAAAATAGTATTTAAGTCTGTTGCGTAGTTCAATACATTGGAATGTACACACAAATGCGAACAGTGAAGTTGTTCTGATTTGACGTAATTATTTGCCTAAAATAGACACATTTTTAGATGTATAAAGTAACTGAATTAATAATTGCCTGGATACTCAATTATCACTGAGAAAGATAATGTGACCTTGACCAGATTGCTTATCACAAATTCATAATCCCGATTTAAAGTTTACGTTTTGTTAATACAGTTTTAATTGTTAATATTTTTTCTATTATGTTTGAGTAATAAACGATAAAAAAAAAAAAAATTAAAACTAAACATGATTTATTGTATTTTATAGTAATTGTATTAATATATTTTTCGTTTATCAAAATAGTAATGAACAAAACGCAAGAAAAAGGACCTTGACTTTTGACAGTCACTGTACAGTGTTGCAGCACATTCTTGGTTTTTTCAGAAATTAAGAATAATATCTGTTTTTGTAAATCAGTAAAAATTAACTTACTTTTTATGGTGATACTATTATAAGGTTTCCAGTGTGATTTCACACATAGGTTGAACTAAAAATACACTAATTATATATTTAAAATGCTTTCTAGTAGAAGCAGGAACCGCTTGAAATTGATTTATGTTTACGGTATTTACATCGAGGTTTAAATCTATATCATTAAAACATTATCTGCAATGACAAAAGTAAATATTAATATGAGTCGACAACAAATCATAAACAGGTTTGTATAAAATAAATGATAAAAATATAAGTAAAATATCTGCAAGGACTGTAAAAGCTTCACCTCGTTTTAATTGATTATGTTTACAACGATACACTGTAGTTTCTCTTTGCCAGGATATTTAGAAGTTTTAAGTTATAATAAGTATTTATTAAATTTAAAATACAGACACTAAGTTCTATGGCCTAAAATTTAAATACGATCACAATGTTAAACACTATCAAAACATTATGTTTCATATTATAATTGCTTAGATATCACTTGAATTAAAGTCACATATATGTCGACTAAATTTCAATTTTTAATTGGCAACAATAAATCTCACGGCCATGACAGATTGTCTATCACACGCGATTGAAAAAATGTGAATTTATTTTTTAATTATTCTTTGTTGTAAAATGATACATAAATCTTAAAATCCTATGTATTTACTATGAGCAGTGTTTTTTACTTGTATTATGTAGAAAATGGATCTAACAACGTAAGTTTCCGTTGTAATAGTGTCAGATTTTGTTAACGTAAAAAACTGAATGATTTGTTGATAAAAAAAGGTGATTTTTTTCTGACAAGTATCTATCACAGGTAGGTTTTTTACTTCGCAGAATTATCGATTACCCGTTCCTACTTTGCTATAGAACGGAACTTGTCTGTTAGACGCTGTAATTCCGTTGAAACATGCGATTTTGGTTTTGTTTACGTTAATCCTAATAACATTCTTTAACTAGACACGTCGATATAATTTTTTTTATATTGAATTCTTGATTATCTTCTCTGATAATACGTAAACATGATTATATGTTACTAAATTATCAATGTTTCAACAGTTACAGAGTGTTACAATGTTTCTCAAATTACCTACAGAAATACTATTGAAGAATGATCTTTATTTTTCTATGTTCTAGAAACGTTCTGTGTGTTGGTAGTTGGTTTATTTGATTTTTTAGGATGAGCAAAACAAATCTTGTATTCCAAGTTACAGTTAAGTATTTAAATTTCCTAACATTTGTATTTAAAAAAAAAATACACAAAACCTGTTTTTATTTGTGCAGAGTCTTGGTCTGTACCTTTTTTTGCTATCGTTAATTTTGTTAGTCTACTTAAAAGTTGTTTTGCATGTGAGCAACTACTGTATCTGCTTAACTATTACCTATTTTACGGTTACTACTTTATGTTACATTACTTTACATTGTAGTATAGAGACTAGGCCCCAGTCGGCAGTGACCCAAGCCTAGGTCTGTTCCCTCTACGTGGAGCCCTTGAGTACAGTGACACAAAATTTTACATCACTCGACAACACTATACATATCACCTCCACACATGTGCACGCATACATGCTTACACATGCAAGTGGAAGGGTTTTATTTTTCCCTTATCGAACTAAAATAGTTTAGAAAATTATCTGATACGAAATATATATAAAAGTTGTTGAGGTATGTATGCTTGGTACACATATATGTTTCATCAACTCATATATGTATGAATAGTTAGCTCAGAAAGGTCACAAATTGCATGTATCAAGCAAAAGCCCAAGCCGAGGTGTGCCGCGCACCCTTAGCTAGTTGTCAAAATAAAATCGGCTGAGTGCCTTAAGCGCTCGCCTTAGTAGTCCGGTGAAGCTGTTAAGACCTTGCTAGGTCAATAGCGTAGTCAGTTCGAGAAGAAAAAAAAATGTAGTATATTCTTTATTTTCCATAGAGATTATCGCCTTTATGTCAGCTTCATTTTTATCTTTTTTTTTTTGTTATTAAAAAAACCCTGGACTGGAAATCTATACAAAGAAAAGGGTTTCAATCATTTTTTTTAGTAATGTATGAATAGATTACTAATCTTTATGGCTAATAATATTTTGAAATGGTTCAAGGGGTCACATATTTTTAATTGCTCCAGAAACAGTTTCACTCTCTATGATGTCCTACACCCTTCTCTTCCGGGTCCTATTAACATTATGTGTTCCTAAACTCCTGTTACAGATAATCACTTAATTAGAATGCTTGTTGAAATTAATTACAACTAACAAAATTACTAACTATTAATTTTAGGTTTTAGTGTAATTCGCTTGTGTATGTCAGTAACCTAACAATATGTTTTATGTGTAGTTTACGTGTGTTTTGTTTGTAGATATCCAGGTCCAGATATTAAAAAGTCTTTTTTTAAGTACCTAGGGTGGTGATTTCCAAACTTTATCAGTCCATGTCTCACTTTGAAGTTTGGTATTTTATCACGGCAGCCTAACCTAACTAGCTAGTTGAAATAAATCGGCTATTTAGATAGGCAAAGGTATAAAACATTCACAGCATGGAAATCCATGTTGATATGATGACACAAATGTGTGTGCTGGAAATTTAATGGCTTACACTGTACCTATGAATAAGTAAGTTAAGCGACCACAGCAAGATTAATAGGAGTAGTGTCTCAGGGCGCCCTAATTACTTTGTATGGCGCACCAGGGTGTCACGGCTCACACTTTGGGAACCCCTGGCCTAGGGCAATCTCAATCGTTTATGGCTCTATTCGTTTGATATTGGAGAAAGTTTTTTTTTTTTATTTATATGAAACGGAGGCAAACGAACAGGTGGGTCACTTGATGTTAAGTGATCACCACAGTCCATAGACATTAGCAACACCAGGAGAGTCGCAAGTGCTTTGCCAGCTCGTGTATGGGGGAGGGGTAGGGAAAGGAGAAAGGAGAACGGAAAGGGGGAAGGGAGGTGGGCCTCCGGCGCTCTCACTGACCGAACGAAACACAAAAATGGAAGCACTATTACTTCATTTCGGTGGTTTGTGAGAGGGTGGTACTACCCCGGGCGAGCCGACCCATTCATACTGAAACTAGTAATAGCTACAGCGTGGCTCTACCACCTTATATGGCACACATGTTGCCATTTTAAAAAACGAAGAGGAATGTTATAAATTTGAGTTTGTTAGTTAGCTTTTCAGAACTACTCAACCAATTATGAAATTTTATTTACACATTTGTTTTTCATCCAGAAAAACTATTTTACCAAAAGATAAATCAAATCTATATACAAGCAAAGTCGCAAGCAAAAGCCTAGATCAGATAGTCTAGATTTGTTGTCTGTAATCATTACGTAGTATAAAACGAAGTCCTCTGTCGCGTCTGGCTGTCTGCTAATGCTCCTTTAGAAGGTTAAGGAACTATTATTTAATGCTTTGCTAATCCTATAATAAAATTTGCTAATACAGTGTAAACTCTTTATAACGAATTTCAAGGAACGGAGCATTTTTCGCTTATATGGAGGGATGAGAACAAGTAAATGGTTTTGTGGTAAACCAACCAAATTGAACAAATTTCTACGTTATAAAGAATTTACACTGTATTGAATGCTTAGTGCTGGACACTTTTTCATCATGCTCCCCATATGAAATAGTTCTTGCCTCTACCGTCCATAATAAAAATGCATGTTGGTAAACCTGACATCTATAAATACTCCGACAACCATTTGATCAATCAGCATTACTCCTGCGGTTGTTATTTACCAACTTGCTTTTGTTCGCAACTCCAGTATAGTGTAGATTTGATTCATTCCTCTGAAACTGTACATTTTTCTGGATGAAAGCTGTCCTGTGTCCCTTTGTGTACTTCTAACTATATGTATCTAAAATTTCACACACTTCTAACCAAAGTCTCATGAAACATCCTATAATTTACAGGTACCCACAATGAACGGCTTGGCCATGGAGATAGATCCTCTCGGCACATACGAATACCCTAATTATGACAGTTATGGTAATATCACAACGCCATACAGCTACGAGAAAAAAGTAGACGGCCCAGTACCTTATAATTTTAACCAAAACTACAATACACTCTTGCCAAATAATGTAGCAGTTATTGATAATATTATGGCCAATGTACCTGACACAAATGTTGAAATCCCAGTGGTTAATAACCGCATTGCGGCAGTTAATTATGATGATAAACCAGTCAATGATATAAAACCAGTTATAGCAGATGGGAAGGTAAAACAAGAGAAGCTTAAAGGTAAACGCAGTAGCTATTGGTCAGTGAAAATAGCAGATAAAGATTTTGCGTTCTACGGATGCTCTGTATGCAATATTAGTTTTAAAACACTTCAAGAGTTAGATCAGCATGTCACTGTACATAAGGATAGGATAACGAGCTACGATCTCCGAGTCCAGAATCAGATTAAGAGGAAGAGATTAAAGAAGGAGAAGAAGGTACAGAAGATAAAATTAGAGAAGCCTGAGATAGAGGTAGAAATTAAACCGGAAGATGGGTATATAGGTACAGAGAAAGCGAGTGAATTCAGTGAAAATAGTTTAGTTAGTAACGAAAATAATGCAGATAGTAATAAGAAAGAAGTAGAAGATACGAGTGAGGCGAAGAAGAGTAAAAGTAAAGAGAAGAATGTGTGTAAGAGTATGGAGAAAGGGGCAGAGGGGATGAACGAAGATTTACAGAAGATATATAAATGTTTCGCTTGTCAGAAGCAGTTTACGTTGAGCTATTATTTGCGATTGCATGTAAGGTCTCACACAGGTATGTTGTATTTGTTCAATGTTTGAATATTTCAAATGATACAAGTGACCTTACAGGATAATGATGAGGATGATAAATTGGACTACTTAGTACCTTAGTTCTAGTTAACTTCTATGTGTTGTTTATTTTATTTTATTTTTTATATTTTATTTATTTTATTAATGCACTAATAGATACTTTCGTCTTCTTGAATGCATGTATCATCTAGATTAATTGAGGGCACGTTTTTTGTATATATTTATGTATTTTTTCATACCCCTCTATAATTTTTATTTTCTATTAAAGTTACCTCTGGTAAATTTTATTATTACTACTCTCTTCCTATAGAAAACCCTAACAATAAGTGAGCCTAAACTATCCTCTGAAATTTCCTCAATCTTCCTGTAAAAGTTTTCTCAAAATAGTTACAGATACTTCGGATATCAGCGCGGACAAACAAGTGACACTTTATTATTATTCTACAAGCTGAAAGTTTAGACAGTAGCAATATTTTTGGAGGATAGTCTCCACTTGATTCTCGTCCTAAATAAAATAAAAATTGGTGCTTAATATTGGACCTAACTATATATAAAAATACAAAAATTATATGCAATCCTCTACGCTTCTATATTAAAGCACAGTGTCAATGACCGTTGGGTGATTTCACTTTCACTTGAAAGTGAACGTAGGAACGGTATGAACAAAACAAAAGGGTATATTGTCCGCTTTATTATCGAAGGTTATTAACTCCAGGCCTCCCTTACAGCTTTGAGCATCGGCCATTGCACCTAGGTTTGTGTTTACACTTTTGAAAGTCTTAGAACAAACTTTAACTTAGGTTCTCTTTGTTATTTATTAATATTTGTTTTGACATTATTATTTTATATGTTAAATGTGACCATAAAGTATTAAATCCGTATACTGCGAGTGTTTAACCTTTCACCTTGTATATGCATAGTGATATTAAATTTAATGTATAGGTATTTTCAAATTTTATTGCAGATGAAAAACCATATACATGCTCTGTATGTGGTCAGTCGTTCATCACAGCGAGCAAATTGGGTAGGCACAACAAGAGGATACACCTAGCTATAAGATACCAGTGCAGGATATGTTTTAAATACTTCTCCCAGTAAGTGCTTTTCTGTTTTAATTAAGTAAAACTGCATTGCATTATAGATTTTTTATATAGGAAACACGTTCTACAAGACTTCCAAGTTTGATTTCGATCATTTTTATTGACATTGACTTACTTTTAGACTATCTATTAAGATATTCTAATAACTTATTAAAGTTATTTTGTTACACTTCTTTTTTTTCTTTGTATTTTAGTGCTTAGAATCCAGTTATACATCATTATCGTTCTTTACCACCCTACATTCTCGTAAAGCCTCCTAAATTTGTCTTGGGAATTCGTGTCTTCTCACAATAATTTGATAAAATGTGTTTAGTTTAGTTTATCTCATAATTTTTTTTTTTAATTATTAAAAATAGGTCGTTATACAAATGCGTTAAAAAAATGTTAATGACAGCCATTTTTAGAAGTAAAACGTCTTTAAGCGCGACTAGGAGGTTACTGGACGACAATGCAACGGAACTCCGTTACGGCAATATGGCGTCACGTTTCTGTACCATACGATTTTTGAATCTTTTTTAAAAAAATGAAAAAAAAAATTAAATTGAATAAAAATCATACAATAGAATTAATTGTGTATATATGGGCGCGCGACCGTTCTGCCACCTGGTTTCAATGTAAGTAACAGATTAAATCACAGCTTTATTATCTGTAGTGCCATCTATCAGCTACTGTTGTAACGCCAAAGAAGTTTTACTTCAATAACGTGTGACGGTTACACGCACTAGGACTGAACGAACATGCAGAATTGTTCCATACATCAAGTAGCTTTTTCCATACAATACTAATGTAATAAAGCATATTAAAATAATAACTAATGTAATAAAACATATATTAAAACAGGACCAGAGGAAACGCTAATGATTCAGTGCTTTTAGATTTATAAACAAACTAATATACAGACAGACAAAAGCGTTAACTTCTATAATATTTTGACAATGGATATGTATAAATGGGATGATTATTTCAGGTTCGACCTTTTGACGAGACATTTTGATAAAAAACACGTGGAGGATAAGCTGGAAGGTGAACCTTATGGTGAGTGGATTTTAAAAAAATGCGGGTATTTAAAAAAAATCATGGTTTCGTATTACCACTGTGTTGTTTTTTAATGTGGCTAGTTAAAAAAACAGTGATATCGTATTGCTACCGTGGTTTTTTTAATGCGGATAGCTCTTTATAAAAAAAAGCTTCCATAGTTTTTCTACCTACTCTAGTGAAAAGTCATTCACTAAGCGTCGGCCACAGTCACAGTGTCTCAACAGACTTGTTTCATAACTCAGTCTCATTTATGCTCTTTTTGTTCTACTTTGTGGAAATTCATTTTCATTGGACGCAAGTAACATTATGATTGTTTTTTATACTTTACTAGTGGGCCCGGTGGACGTTGTCCCGCCCTCATAATAAATAAAAACCTTGACAAATTATATACCTAAACCTTCCTCGTGAATAACTTTATCTATTGGTGAAAACAGAATGCAAATCCGTTCAGTAGTTTTGAGTTTATCGCGAACAGACAGACAGACATGACAGAGGACTTTGTTTTATAATATGTAGTGATATACACATATATAAATATATATATATAGATGGAGCTAAAGAAGTTCTACTTCAGTCGTGTGGTCTAAAGCACAATCGTTTTTATTTTACAGACTACAACGCCATCTTACCGTATCTGAAAGAACTAGAAGAGCAGATGAAGGAGAAAACGGAAGCAGAGAAGAAACCAAAAGAAGAAGAGCTATGGCCCGATAAGTGGGTGGGAGATCAAGATGAAGGCAACGACCTGAAAGTCGAGCAAATTCAACCGGATCAGGTGAGATTAGGGATTGAAACATGTTCTTCAAGGTTGGCCACACAATGGTGATGCTTCTGCTTTATGAGCGATGGGTAACCGTTTAACATGAGATGGGCCGTCTGACTATATACCCTTTGGTATAAAAAAAGTCAAGGGCTGTCAACGGAAGTAAAAACTTCAAACAATGGAATGACTGTGTTTGATAATTTATATATTGAAATTATTTACATTAGCCTGGCTTTCACATCTATTGTCACTTGGAGCAATCATTAATTAAGGCATATGGGGGGCTGCACAATCTCAATTCAAATTATCAAAATAATATATACACTGGCCGCTATACTACGCGTCGCTAGTCTGACGCAAGCGCAATACGGTCGGTCACGCTGGTATCATGGCGCTGACGCGAAACCATAATCTTAACTCCTGCCTAAAGAATATCGCTCAACGCGCCTAAAAAAGGTTTCATTTCAAAAAAGATGTTGATTGGTCTAGTTCAGGATTGACTTGTTGGTTCAGTGGTTAGTGGGTTTGAATATCTGAAAAGGGGAAAAGCAAAGCCATAGCGTGATGGTCGGGCTACATTTAATGTTCACTTGGATATTACCTACCATCCTTGATTTAATAAAATCTATAATATCTATTAGCGGGTCCGGCGGACGTTGTCCTGCTTTGATAATAAAAGAAATCCTAAAAGTCTACCGCAGCGCCACCTACAGAGTCCAATCCTAATCTTGAAACCACCTGAGCACACTAAAAATATTTCATCAAAATCTGTCCAGCCGTCTAGGAGGAGTTCAGTCACATACACACGTATAGAAAACTTATATATTTAGTCTTGGTTTTATTAAAATCGGTTCTCTCTATCAAAAGTTATTGATATTTAAAAGACAGCTTGAGATAAGTGCGACAAATTAGACAAGTAAATGGACTTAATACATTCGGATGCTTTTATTAGTCACTGTTGTTGTACATTAGGTTCCATGCGGACGGAGTCGCGGGCACAATTAGTATATAAATAATATCTAAAATACAGTAAAGTAAAAACTATGTTTTTAATTAACTTCCACGTGGACGAAGTCGCGGGCACAGCAACTAAATAAAATAAAAAAATAAATAAGAAAATATTTTTCCAGGAAGAGCTCAGCAAGGAACCTCAACAGTTCTTGAGCATCATCAATCCACCCCCAGATATAATTATTGATGAGGTAACTGTCCATGAGGAAGACTCGGTGAAACAGGAACTGGAAGATGATGATTTCATGAGGGATGATCATCACGAGGTGGATTATAAGGATGACAACAGGTAAGATGTAGGCTTCACAAAATCACACACACAAATTCACAAAATCCTGACCGTATAAAGTTGGTCCCGAAAATCCTGTCTGTATAAAGTTGGTCCCGAAAATCCTGACTGTATAAAGTTGGTCCCGATAATCCTGACTGTATAAAGTTGGTCCCGAAAATCCTGACTGTATAAAGTTGTTTGTTAAAATCCTGACTGTATAAAGTTGGTCCCGAAAATCCTGTCTGTATAAAGTTGGTCCCGAAAATCCTGACTGTATAAAGTTGGTCCCGATAATCCTGACTGTATAAAGTTGGTCCCGATAATCCTGACTGTATAAAGTTGGTCCCGAAAATCCTGACTGTATAAAGTTGTTTGTTAAAATCCTGACTGTATAAAGTTGGTCCCGAAAATCCGACAGTTTGAGATTGGTCGCGTAAATCCAATAGTAATAAATTGGTCGTCAAAGATGATTTGCGAATATACTTAAACAGCCCGACATCTTTGATGACAATATTTTTCTTCGATGACTAAGGTTAGTAGGGTTAGAAGACACGTCCAAAGACTCGGTATCTGAAGCCGATGTCATTTTCTGTGATCGTCTCTTGCCTTCTTTTTTCTATTTGCGACAGTAAAAAAAAACGCTACAATCCATCAGCAGTCCTCTCCACAGACTAATATCTAAATATCAAATCAAGAGTGAGTCACTGTGACAGGCTTTTTATCACATTCGTGTTTAAAACGAGCACCCTATATCCTGATATATGCCGGTTAGAACACCGGCATGCACCAAAGATTTTTTCAGTATTCGCGTACATTTACTAATTTGAATTGGTAACACTGTCGGCTGATGATGAAGGAAAACCTCGTGAGGAAATCTAAGCCTGAGGAATGTTCTTGTAGTACCATCGTATATGGGAGAAATATAGAACTGAGGAGGAGATGCATCTTAGGCTGGTGTGGTGATTATGCCCATACTTCACTTTGGGAAAAGGGCTATCTAGCAGTGGGTCTTTTATAGGCTGATGATGTTGATGATTCAGACATGTATTCTAGTTGTTCTGATGAGGATTACTTCCCATCGAACACGTGGGCGAGGGTGTCCTCGCCCAAACTGGAGCCGGAGACTCCGCCCTCGCCACGGCGGACGCGTAGGTCTAAGGGCGATGGTCCCATCACGTGCGACATCTGCCAGAAGACCATCAGCTCGGTCACCTACCTCAGGATCCACATGAGGACGCACACAGGAGAGAAACCTTTCAAGTGTTATATATGCAATCGTGGGTTTATCACGTCCAGTAAGATGCACCGGCACGTTTTAACGCACTCCGAGACTTGGGATGGTAAGTATAGTTATTACTTTTTATTGACAAGTATTTACAAAATATCTTATTACAGGTAGATGTAATTAAAAATTATTTAATGAAGGCGCGAGCGGACGACACGGGTGTCGCGTAGGCGTTGCGTGGCTTACTACTCGAGGAGCTCCGGCGCATCGGTCGCAGAGCGGCCGGCGCCGGCCCTCTTGTCGCGAGTGCACAATAACAACGCGCATACGCGGCGATGCTCGCAATGAATATTTAATTTGCATTACAAATAAAAATTATATTAGATGTAGAATTATATTACATATCCATATATTAGAGAAGATAGCCCACAATACTCCCCTCCAGAGGCCGTGTTCACGGACGATAATATTCTGGGAATTTAACATGTCGCCCGGAACGTGTTATCTGAACAGGATGTGGAGTTTGTTGGGGATAGTTGTGCAAAGGTGTTGTGTCGCTTATTAGTATGTACGCTGGCTTAAGGCGATCTATGGATACTGTGACATCTTTGCCCTTCAATTTAATTTTGAAAAATTTAGTACCTCTTTTAATAACTTCGTGTGGCCCTGTATAAGCAGGCTGTAGTGAAGCACGCAACGTGTCTTCTCTAAGGAATACGTGACTGCAGGTTTTCAACTCTTTATACACGAAGACCTTTTTCTGAGAATGATGTTGGGCTGGGACGGGACGAATATTTTCGGCGAAAGATTTTATACGAGCTGAAAAATCGGCAATGTCTGTTGTGTAGTATGAAACATTATCTCCAAAGAATTCACCGGGTAAACGAAGAGGCTCCCCGTATACTAGTTCTGCCGATGAAGACTGTAAATCTTCCTTAAAACAGCTTCTAATACCTAGTAAAACTAGTGGTAATGATTCTATCCAATTTGGATCAGCATGACATGTAATTGCTGTCTTTAACTGTCGATGAAACCGCTCCACCATTCCATTACATTGCGGGTGGTATGCAGTCGTTCTCCTGTGACGGAAGCCAATAGATTTGGATAACTGTTGGAATAGCGCCGATTCGAATTGCCTACCACGATCAGTGACAATGTCAGTAGGACAACCGAAGCGGGCTACCCAATTACTCACAAATGCTTTGGCTACCGTCTCGGCTGTAATATCCTTTATTGGAATGGCTTCGGGCCATCGAGTGAAGCGATCCACGGCTGTTAAACAGTACCGGTAGTCATCGGAGGGTGGTAACGGGCCGATTAGATCTACATGGACATATTTAAAACGTTGTGAAGGTAAATCCAACGTGCTTAGAGGTGAAGAGACGTGACGGTTTACCTTTACGCGTTGACAAATCAAACAAGATTTAGACCATTCACGGCACTCTTTGCGCATACCGGGCCATACAAAGCGCTGAGCAATAAGTTTTATAGTGGCGTTAGCACCAGGGTGACTTAAAGAGTGCAAAGTGTTAAAAATATTTTTACGCAGATTTTTGGGGACGAACGGCCTGGGAATCGCTGTACTGACGTCGCAGTACACTTCGTTACGACTTTCGGGAATGTTCATTTTTGACAAACGTAGAGAATTATTTTCTGCGTCGGCGAGAAACTTCGCAAGTTCAGGGTCATGCTTTTGGGATTCTGCTAACACGTCTAAATCAACTGGTCTTTGTATTTCGTTGATTCGCGAAAGTGTGTCAGCAACAACATTATTACTCCCCGAAATATGCTGTATGTCGGTCGAAAACTGAGAGATAAAATCTAAATGACGAAACTGACGTGGACTGCAGTTACTTTTCCGTTCATGGAAAGCGTAACAAAGTGGTCTGTGGTCTGTGTATATGGTAAATGTGGAGGCTTCGAGCATATACCGGAAATGTTTGATGCTTTCGTAAATTGCGAGAAGTTCGCGGTCATATGGTGAGTATTTTACTTGTGATGGGCTTAGTTTACGAGTGAAAAAGGCCAGAGGTTGCCAGTCACCATTTTTATATTGTTGAAGGACCGCACCTATCGCCGTATCTGAGGCGTCAGTGACGAGTCCTAATTTAGCTTGAGTGTCTGGGTGTGCTAATAGAGCGGCATTGCATAAACTGCTTTTACAATCCTGAAAGGCATTCAGCGTATCTTCCTTCCACTCAATAACCTGATTAGGCTTGACTGATCCTGTAAGGAAAGCATGTAAGGGAGCTTGAATTTGGGCAGCTTTTGGAATAAACCTTCTATAGAAATTTACCATTCCTAAGAATCGCCTAAGCTCTCTTACGGTCTTGGGAGTAGGGTATTCTGAAATGGCCTGAACCTTACTTTCTAGAGGTTTAGTGCCGTTTTTAGATATGTGATAGCCTAAAAATGATATCTCTGAGGCTCCCAAGACACATTTGGCTGGATTAATGAGCACGCCATATTCCCTCATACGTGAAAAAAGCTGGCGTAAATGATTCTCATGGTCTTCTGGAGTTTTAGACCCTACTAAATAATCGTCCAAATAAGGATAGCAAAAATCTAGGCCACGTGTCATTTCATCTGCAAACCTTTGGAAAGTCTGAGCCGCATTCCGTAACCCAAAGGTCATAAATGGGAACTCGAACAATCCAAAGGGTGTGGTTATTGCAGTCTTGGGGATATCTTCCTCCGCAACTGGTATTTGGTTATAAGCCTTTACTAGGTCTATGGTGCTGAATATGGAACACTCGGACAGGCTATATGCAAAATCTTGAATATGCCGTATCGGATATTTGTCTGGGATGGTTCTGGAATTAAGTTGTCTATAATCGCCACATGGTCGCCAACCATTGTCTTTTTTGGACGCCAAATGCAATGGAGAAGACCAAGGGCTGTCTGATGGTCTAGCTGTTCCATTGGCAAGCATAGCCTCAAATTCTTTTTTGGCTATTACAAATTTGTCGGGAGCTAGTCTCCGTGGGGAACACGATACTGGTGGGCCTGGTGTAGTGCGAATGTAGTGTATGGTGTGGTGTTTCACAGGGCTTGGGGTACCAGATGGACGGGTTATTTGTGGGAATTCGTCTAAAATCTTATGATATCTAGTGTTACCATTTACTGATACTTTTACACTTGAAATTAGGCTATGGCTTACATCTAAAATAGCTGCAGTGCTAATATTGGTAAGGCTATCCATGAGTTTTTGTTTACCGACATCCACAACGAGACCATAATGTGCAAGAAAATCTACACCAATGATGGGTTTAGTAACATTAGCAACTACGAAACGCCAGGGGAAGTCTCGGCGCAAGCCTAAATTTAAATTTAAATGAATATAGCCGTACGTATCGATAGCTGAACCATTAGCAGCACTTAGCTGGTACGACGTCTTTGAACGACGTTCACGAAGTGCGGATATTGGATATACACTTATGTCACTTCCCGTGTCCACTAAAAACTGTTCACGTAAACGAAGGTCTGTAATGAACAGGCGACCCGACGAACCACGGCAATCAGGTGTCGCCATCATTGACTGCCCGCCGAGTTTCCCGCCTTGAAGTCGCAGGGTGGAATGCATCTTCTAGAGTTGACACCGAATTTATGATGGAACCAGCAAATCGGGAATTTTCGGTAGCTCGATTCTGAGCGTCTTGAAGATCGGCTCCGACAATTCTGTTCACGCCTTTCACGAGGTCTCGGTTGGTGATTGACCTGAGTAGTCAAGGCAGCAACTTGCTTCGTGAGTTCGGTCACCTGTCGCGTTAGTGCTTCTAGTGACGCATATGATGTCGAAGGAGTTGTTACCTGGTGTACCTGAGGTGCAATATCGTGGACGCGATCAGCCAGTTCCGCCAGATCATCCAAGGGTAACGACGGTTGTGACGCCACTATTGGTTGCATGCTTGCAGGAAGGCGGTTGATCCAGATGGTTTTTAAAAAATCATCAGGTACTTTGGGTCCAGCTAGGTGCTGTAGGTGTCGGAGGAATTGTGATGGCTTTCGATTACCGAGTTCTTCGTGCATCAATAACTGTTTCACTTTATTTTCACGCGAAACCGAAAGCCGTTTAATGATCTCCGCTTTTAACCTACTGTAATCCGGTGGACCGGTCAAAATATCTTCTACCTCCGCCGCATACTGACGTTCCATATTTCCTAATATTACATAAAATTTGGTTTGCTCATCGGTGATCTTGTGGAGAGAAAATTGTGCTTCCACCTGCGCAAACCAGATGGCAGGTTTCTCAGGCCAAAACGGTGGAATCTGTAGTGGCACTGAGGTAGATGTTATTTCTGCCACGCGAGTAGCTCGTTTTGCACGCGGTTGTGTGTTCACATTTTTTTGTGAGTCCGTGTCACTGCTGCTGCTCATTTTAGGGGTCACCACTTTATAGTTATTACTTTTTATTGACAAGTATTTACAAAATATCTTATTACAGGTAGATGTAATTAAAAATTATTTAATGAAGGCGCGAGCGGACGACACGGGTGTCGCGTAGGCGTTGCGTGGCTTACTACTCGAGGAGCTCCGGCGCATCGGTCGCAGAGCGGCCGGCGCCGGCCCTCTTGTCGCGAGTGCACAATAACAACGCGCATACGCGGCGATGCTCGCAATGAATATTTAATTTGCATTACAAATAAAAATTATATTAGATGTAGAATTATATTACATATCCATATATTAGAGAAGATAGCCCACAGTAAGTAATTATTATCGTTATTTATCACCGTAGCAAATCATGACACGTAATTTTTTGTAGGTGATGAAATACTTGAATATGGCCAAAATGTCGCAAAGTTATTTTTAAGACTGTTATACCGGAAGAATGCTTGAATACTCGCAATATTCAGAGAGATGATATTTCATGGTCACATTTAGCATATAAAATAATAATATCAAAACAAATACTAATAAACAACAAAGAGAACCTTAGTTAAAGTTTGTTCTAAGAATTTCAAAAGTATGGATACAAACATAATAAAACTAGGTGCAATGACCGCTGCCGAAAGCTGCAAGGCACGACCCGGATTTAACAACCTTCGATAATAATACGGACAATAAACCCCTTTTTTATTCATACTTCAAAAATTATCCATTGTTAGTTGATCGTTGTTCCCACGTTTTTTCACGGCTCACTGAACACAGCTCGACGGTCAATGACAGAGGTCTTGCTGCGTGCTTTAACAAAGCCGCGTAATGGATTGAATATAATTTTTGTGTTTCTCTAGATAATTAGGTCAAATATTAACCACCTATTTTTTAATCGATTTAGAGTGAGAATCAAGTACTCGGTATCCTGTAGAAATATTGCAAGTGACTAATCTATCACCTGGTATACGTAGTTTCTATTATTTTGACCGTATATTATCAAATGCTATTTTTGTTATAGCAATAACTGATCGTTACATTTCTTGTAACGGTGATATATGATAAATCGCATATATTCATCACGGAGTATTTTTTAAGTCGTTATAATTATAGTTACATTAATTACGCGCGAAATATCATTAGCATTTCGCATTTAGCGTGATATTTGATTAGAAATTTGTATAGGTTTTTTTTTTTTTGTATCAATCAGAAACTATCGTGAAACGCGAGGAAGTAAAGAGCGAAGGAGAAGGAAAAGAAGATCCAGAAGAGGACGTGAAAGGGTGAGTTTGGAGATGTTTTTTGATACTCTTTTACAGGCCCTTTTTTGTCACTTCTTTTTTAGGGGGCACGCTAACGCACGGTATCTGTTCAAGAAAGATAAATTATATTTTATATTTGGATAACTTTGACCTATTAAAAAAAAATTCAAAACATTTTGTGAAGGTTATCAAGTTTGTTTTTTTTTTACAAACTCTTGAATATTTTTTTAATTTTATATGGCTATTTTTTGATATTTTCGAAAATCCCTTTAAGGATACTGCGTGCCCCCACAAGAAAAGCCCTGGTCTTTTATAGGTTTTGGCTGGAGATACTGGCTTTAGAGTGCTGCTGTTCGTACATACCTGCAGATCTTAAAATTCAGTGTTATAGTAGTGTCAAGGTGTTTTCCTTCCCAAGAAACTGAATAACTATAAGATTTGAACTCACATTGATTGACAGTATGTCTTTTTTTTCGAACTGTCTACTCTATTGGCCTAGTAAGGCCTTAACAGCTTCACCGAACTACAACAGTATGTCTAAACTACCCCATCAATGGACAATTACTTGGACTCTAATATTGTTGAAAATTCATCAGATCTTATTTTGACTTTTGTGTTGAAATTCAAACGTAAACTCGAAGTCATCGTCCTATAACTTGTTTTTTTAAGTGTAACTTCTTATGCCACGGTAGGAAAATTTTGCCTTACACGTTAATCGTCGGATAGGTATGTATTTGTGTGTGTGTGTACGTATAAGTGTCTGTCCGGGTCTAGTCAATGATATTATAACTAAAATGCTGTAGATACGTCGTAGGCGCTTCAACAACGCCTTGTTAAAACTTGGCTAGTTAGCTTATTTTTGACTGCTGCACCTTCAATCCGCGCGTATCTAAGCAACATATAACTATTTCTTTTTCACCATCGATATTGAGAATATGCCGTCTTACTTCCACATTTTATCTAAGACAGTGTGGCGTTACAATTTTACTTTACGTATGTGTGCGTTATCGTGCCATTTGTTTTGTCAAAATATCATGTAGGTAACATATATACACCTTTTTAGTTATAATAAATGTATATAACTATACATTTATACTACGGGATTTCGTATAGTATATAATTTATTACATATAATCCAAAGAAGTTTTACTTCCTCCGCGTGTACACACTGATATAAGCACTGTTTTTTTTTCTTTGCCTTGATTAGCCTTTACAACTTTATCGGATTTTTTTGGGCGAGGATTTAAGGCAGTTAGCTTATGGGCGCCAAAGTAACCAAACATCGGCTTGGGTTGTTGCCGTGAAGCTCTGTAGATCTGTAGTTTTGCGTTAAAAAATAAGTAACTTCCATCGATTCTCACAACATTTTTCGTTTTTTTTTTGTTTTTATTCTAGTAAAAAAGTTAAAAAATCAAAATCCAAGTTCCACAAGAAACGACAGAAGAAAGGTCCAGAGAAACAGAAAAAGAGATACCAAAAGAGGCCTCACTCTTGCGAGTTCTGTCAGAAGAGGTAAGATATATTTTCAGGGTTGCTATAATTTCACCCTCTGTGATCGATAAAGCCAACACCATGAAAGTTTTTGTACGTTAGGATATTTCATTGGGTTACCATGTCTCGTCAATAGGTGGAGCTGTAACACACTGTATACCATACCAGATAATAATACAATATCAAATAGAGATACAGACAATAATGAATTCAATACTAAGAATCTCATAGTATTGAATGCAAGTAGAACTGCAAGCATATGTAAATTGAAACTTCAGTTACCACTAAATATTAGAGTAAGCACATTTAAAAGCTGTTTAGAGTTACAGATTAATTAAATTATTGTTTCGCGTCAATTCTGATGAGTTAATCGTGAGGCTGTTTTATTTCCAGCAAGTTACCAATTTTTTTAAACTATTTTTTATTAATTCATTCGATTTTCCAGCTTAATCTCAAAAGTGGAATTAGGTCGTAAAGGTTACTGCCAGATAGGCGAAAAGTTTAAACTAATCCGAAATGGTTATTAATGAAATCTCAGGTTTCTCCATCTGGAGACGTTGCAAGTCCATAAGAAGTCGCACGAGGGTGAACCTCTGGTGCTAAAGTGTAACTACTGCCTCGAAGAAATGCCAGACGAAGCAGCTCGGAGTGAGCACGAAGCCTCCCACTCTGGACCGAAGCCTTATGTATGCACGTTATGTGGAAAATGCTATAAGAAGAGAGAGACCCTGGTCAGTTGAATCAATACTTCCAAAAGCACACTATTCACCCATCATCCCACCTTCAAAATCACCTTTTTCCTTAGTGCAGATGTTTTTATATGTTGTAATTAGAAAAAAGGTTATCCAATATACTTACAAATAGTAGTTGGAGTGAGGCTTTAAAGTACCCAAACACATCAAAGAAAATAGTACTCTGAGGCTAATTAGAACGAGAAGTATATAACAACAAAGTTTGATATATAGGTGACTTACATTGACTAAAATGGAAGAAATCCATTTATGCATTTTTTTCTATGTGAGTTTCTTGCTATTAATAAAAGTCCAGTATTTAGATACTAAAAAAGATTATTTCTTATTATTTCTCAATACATATCAAAAATGTTACGTTATTAAATTAATACCAACCTCGTTCAATTTTCGTCCTTACAAATAGTAGTTGGAATATGACTAAATAGTATCCGCTTCAGCAATAGAAAAAGAGGACACTGAAAACTCATAAAACAAATATTTATTGCATATATTTCTCTTAACCAGCGCAAGAATCATTGATAAACTAAAATATCAAGTATATATGAGACTCTTATTAATTAAAACGAAATAGAAGACATTATTTATTAACATTTTCATGCAAAAAATTGTTTTTCTGAAGAAATTTTTGACACTTATAAAAATATTTAAAGTTCATGAAAAAAAAACTGCAAGCGAATGACAGCTTACTTTTATTCAAAGTTAGATTTAATTTAACATGAACATATTTACTTGTCGCTAAAGTTAAAGTTGTTTTATCTCATTCCCACTCGTAGTTTTGTTTTGATATCATACTATAGATTTTTGAATTAGAGTCGGATTTCATATCATGCTTGTGTGATATTTATTTTCTGTTTTCTGTGCAATAATGTGATATGCGTGTAGAGTGTGATATGTGATATTTTTTATCGCCGGTTATATAACGAGTAACGCGTGATTTTTTTCTGCTTAAACTTGAACAGCGTACGTTGGTTTTAATAATTGGGTTCCTCTATGGAATTACACTTATACCATCTTACTTAACCTACTAATCTTGCCTAACCTAATTAACTCTATTAACCATAATTTGATGTCCATATATTTGTTATTATTTAACGCTAATTCAGGTGCAATGTTGCTAACACTTGGACGTCAAGCTGCACAAGAAATTGGCATGTATTTGTTGTTACAAATGGATGTCAAATTAACACCAACACTGGGAGATCAATTTTTTGTTAATAACAAATGGAGTATTTTTATATTTTTCGAAACGTTAATAAAACTAGTCTATTAGGATGAAAATACGTTTGGTTTTAAATAATTCATTCTAAATTTTAATAAATCATTAATTGCGATAACAATTTGGCGTTAATTTGCGGTACAATTTGGCGTCAATTTGCGGTACAATTTGGCGTCAATTTGCGGTACAATTTGGCGTCAATTTGTCCGCAAATCGTTTGCGATTTATTACTTTGTGTTGCGTCCCAGGTGTATCATAGGAAACATCACAAACCGGACAAAAGGGAATATATATGCGACATATGCTCGAAGCGTTTCAACTCTCCGGGCAAGCTGCAGCGCCATCTGGTGTCGCACCGTGTGGACAAATTCGTTTTGCGGTACGAGTGTCCCGTCTGCGCTCACATGTTCAACACTAAATACCACGTACAGATGCACTTGTCGACGCATCAAAAAGAAGGCTTGTAAGTATAAATAATAATACCTAAAACCGATTATTAAATTCCCACTTCTGATTGGAAACTTCGAGAAATTTACAGTTTTGTTTTGTTACGTGGCCATCCTGGAACACTTTATATAAACATGAGACGACTGATGGAAATCTTGTAACGATTATGTTGGTAGAACTGTTGTCGACCATAGATAATAAGAATAAGCGTACACTGACGTCACGTGTGTGACTGGAATCTGTGGTATCAAAATATCATATACTTCTCTACTTCAGAAGTTTTTTGACTCTCGTAATACGGTCGCTATAGCTCCGCCACTGTCTTAAGAGTGTCATGGTAACAATAGGATTATTCCACCAGGTCTTTCCATCTAAAATCCTCAGGAATAGTAAGAAATTAGTACTACATCCACTAGAATACATATTTTTATGAGTTTCTCAAAAAATGTTATTTCGCTATGTCAGAGCCTTGTAACATAGTCCCAAAACCCTCAATTCAAAAACTGCCCTTTAAAATTGGTTACCTCCCTTGTTGAATGACGTGGCTTAATATCAAGACGTCAGTGTTTTCTGGAATTCCTGTAATTGTATTCATTTTAATTGGCAACACTACCGGATACCGGTGTGGGGAGACATCTTTGTGATATCTAAACGTCCCAAAATATGTTCCCGTGTTACCATAATATATGAAAAAAATCATAAATTTTTTGTGTTTCAAATGCGTGACTAGTCCTGTGTAATTGCCCACCAGTGGGACACATAATGGTTTTGGTGTTGACCATCCATTTAGCATCAGCAGCGACTGCTAACGCAAAGTGGTAAGGCTTTTTCTAACCCTACCAGGCCAGCTACCACCCTCAAGTTGGAGATCTATCACCAAGCACTGGTCGGTGTGTTCTAGCACATGCACTTGAGAACCAGATCGCCTCTAGGTGTATCATGTTTACCATTTTAGGCCACGTTATCGTTTAATATCAGTTGAGATTATGGTCAAAAGTATTTAAAAACACTACAGGATAATGGAGGAAAATCGAAACGAAATTCTGGCGATGGTGCTGCAGAACGCTAGGAAGTTTCCTAAACAGCCTGACGCGCCTTCAAACCTGACCGACACGATGCCCTCGGACGAACGCAGTCGTATCTGTAACATCTGCGGGGAGATATTCCAGCATTTCTACTATCTAGAGGAGCATCTCAAGGGTCACGGTTCCAGGATAGCAATAGAGGATCTTAACAAGCCAGAAGAGAAGAAGTACACCTGTCAGGTCTGCAAGAAGAGCTTCAAATTGCACTACTACCTGAAGCTGCACAGCTTTACGCACACGAAGGAGAAGCCTTTCATTTGCCAGCAGTGTGGTAAAGGCTTCATCACGAAGGGCAAACTTAAGAGGCACCTGGAAACCCATACGGGGTTGAAGAAGTATCAGTGTCACGTCTGCTACAAGTTCTTCACGAGACCTAGTTACCTTAGGATACATGTGAGGACTATACACGGCACACAGGATTATAATTTCCGCTTGGACAAGGGTTACGGGTCTCTGGGAGGATTGTCTGTGATGACTCATTTAAGCCAAGGGAGTGTGTAACGTGTGTGACATTTTATATCGTTTCGATTGGTGTCCGGTTTGGTATCATTTTTTGTTACAATACGAACTATGTATGGTTTGTGCCCTACACAATCTTTTTCATAGATAAGTCGTTCTATACTTCACTCGTTCCATACACAAGTTGTCCTATTTACGGTTCGTCCCATACGCGACTTGTCCTATACGTAACCCTTTTAATACGCTACTTTCTCATATGCCACTTTATATATGGCTCATTCCATGTCAAATCGACAAATTTTTTACCTGACCCCCTTTGATTTCGCTGAAAATTTTCTATCTTTTTCTACCCCCCGAAAGTTATTTTTCAGAATTTTTTCAAATTTTTTTTCCCGACTCAAAAAAAGTTATGAATTTTTGAAAAAAACCGCTCTTTTATTTTTAAATTGCCAGAACATTTTCAAAAATTGACCGTTTGGGAACTTTTTTTTTTCAAAATTTTTGTTTTTAAATGTAGTTTTCGAAAAAAAATATGAAAAAATTTTCAGAGTCCCAGATATATGAAATATTTTAGTTTTTTTGAAAAAACCGTAATTTTCTCAAAGTCCGACCGTTTTTTTTTTCTTTTTTTTTTGCTCTAAAAATACTTCAACTAATTCTGCAATAATCCCCGTTAATCAAAAGATGTGACGACAGTCGCTTCTAATTTTTTTTCTTGATTATAAAAAAACTTTTGTTGAATTTTTGCTGATTTTATATAACTTTGTTATGAAATTTTTTTTATTTCCTCGTGAAACCTCAAAAGTTGAAAAATAAAATTTTATTGGAGAATTTCAAGTGATTATCGTCCAAGAAATTGTTATTTAAAAAAAAAAAAAATTTTTTTCTCTCATTGACGTTATTTTTTTACTCTTATGGACGTTTTTTTTTTGGTACTGAAATATGACAACTTCAAAAATACAATGGGTTTAAAAGTTACCTCCAGTTGATACAATGTGATAATTTAAGAGCTATCGATTGTCGGTAAAAAAGATATCATCTACATTCCATATTATTTAAAAAAAATTTTAAAATAACAATTTCTTGGACGATAATCACTTGAAATTCTCCAATAAAATTTTATTTTTCAACTTTTGAGGTTTCACAAGGAAATAAAAAAAATTTCATAACAAAGTTATATAAAATCAGCAAAAATTCAACAAAAGTTTTTTTATAATCAAGAAAAAAAATTAGAAGCGACTGTCGTCACATCTTTTGATTAACGGGGATCATTGCAGATTTAGTTGAAGTATTTTTAGAGCAAAAAAAAAAGAAAAAAAAAACGGTCGGACTTTGAGAAAATTACGGTTTTTTCAAAAAAACTAAAATATTTCATATATCTGGGACTCTGAAAATTTTTTCATATTTTTTTTCGAAAACTACATTTAAAAACAAAAATTTTGAAAAAAAAAAGTTCCCAAACGGTCAATTTTTGAAAATGTTCTGGCAATTTAAAAATAAAAGAGCGGTTTTTTTCAAAAATTCATAACTTTTTTTGAGTCGGGAAAAAAAATTTGAAAAAATTCTGAAAAATAACTTTCGGAGGGTAGAAAAAGATAGAAAATTTTCAGCGAAATCAAAGGGGGTCAGGTAAAAAATTTGTCGATTTGACATGGAATGACCCATATACACGACCAGTACCATACCCGCCCTATCTCATGTAACTTATTTCATACGTGACTTTTGTACGCCACTCGTCTAATACATGACCTGTATTATACGCAACTATGTCCTATATGCGACCCATCTTATACAATTCGTTCCATACGCGATTGTCCCATACCATTTTTCCCCACAATTGACCTATCCCATACAGAACTCATCATGTACGCGATCCTCGTACACGACTCTTTCTATATATGAATTGCTCCAACGCGACCTGTCCTATACGAGGTTTATTGCATAATTTATTCGCTCCATTCCGACATAATTCAATCCACATAAAACTCACCTGTTTTTTTGTGATTTATAACATACTAGCCTCTGCGCGCCACTTCGTTCGCGTGCCTAACACGCAACGGAAGCTCTCAAGAGGAAAAAACCCCACTTTTGAAATGTTCTTCATTGGTGCTCCGCTCCTATTGGTTTTATCGTTAAGATATATGATGCCTTCCGCGATAAATGAGCTATATAACACTGAAAGAATTTCTCAAATCGGACCACTAGTTCCTGAGATTACCCCCTACAACGTCACAAACTTTACCTCTTTATAATATTAGTATAGATTATATATCCTAATTCATGTTTTGCCAAAGGCATGGGTTCTGTATAGATTCAAACGCCTATAGGACGAGTTGCTTATGGGACAAAATAGACAATAGGCCGGAGTGAAATTATAACTTTGTTAGAAAATGGAAGAAATAACTATTAAATATAATTGTTTTCGCTGTCATGTTAAAATTGACTTGTTTTTATTCGAGTAAGATGACAAAAATGTCGACAAATGTCTCATCATATGTTTAAAAAAATGTAGTTTCATATTGATCAATGATATCTTTTTGAAGTAATTTTTTTACACAATATTTTATCTCTGTTATTAGTACTCGAGTGTGCTCGGTTTTAGGCGTTATTGGTATTTTTATTGTCCACGCGTGAGTTAAAAATGTTGGAGATGGTCAAACGACTCTTTTATATATTTCATATTATCTTATTATAAAAGCATCATTGATTATAATGCCATCTATCGGCTCAATATTAGTACTAGTTTGCGCACTGGGAGTGCTGTAATTGGTATTTTTTCATTGTGTTAGCAAATTTATTTTAACTGACATCTATCTGCGTCCTCTTGTACTATATTGTATACTGTACAACATGTGATAAATGTTTGGCATTATTATTGCTGTCGTAAAGTTTGTTTTAACCCCATCTATACGCTCAATCTGTGTACTAAATCGTGAACTGGGAACGTGTTAATCATTTTAATGTTGACAATATAATTGTATTTAACGCCATCTATTAGCACACTCTTGTAAACTGTTGACACAATAAATGTTTGTTATATTCAACACCATCTATTTGTTCTATTTATATACTACATTGTGAATTTGGCATGTCTTGACATTTTGAATGTTGTCAGTAAAATTGTTTTTAACACCATCTATCAGCACACTCTTGTATTACGTTGTAAACTGTTCACACAATGAATGTTGGTTATATTCAGTGCAATCTATTTGTTCAATTTTTATACTAAATCGTGAACTGGGCATGTCTTAATCATTTGAATGTTGTCAGTATAATTGTTTTTAACGCCATCTATCAGCACACACTTGGACTACGTTGTAAAATGTTCACACAATGTTTTATATTGTTTTTTTTATTATCAAATTTGTTTTTAATACCCTTTTCAATGTTCAAATAGGTTGTTTTTTACAAGTTCGATTCCTTCCATCGATCATAAAAGTGTTTCGAGAGACTATAATTACAAAAAAAAGAGAAAATAAATAGTGCTATTTTCTATAATAAAGTGTTACTTTCACGGCGATTCATGTGTTATTTTTAATTTTTTGTAGATATGGTAATGTTTTGGACGCAATGTCTGAGATACCTAATCTGTATTATAATGTGTTTCCTGAAGCAATATTTGGTGATAAGGTCTTCTATTACTTTGGTGTTGTATTTTTTTATGAACCTGTTGAATTTGTATGTAAAATATTGAAAGAAAACAGAACTACCGCCTTTTATTTATATTATACTATTACTTTTCTGCTACCTCTGTTTTTTTTTCAGATTCCAGGCTTCTTTTCGGTGCCATATTTATTATTTCGACTGTTTACTTAGTGGCGTATAATAATACATACTATATCTTAGCTATTCTATTAGATAGTTTTATCTCGCTCTGACAAAAAAAATGAACAGTGTTTTGGAATCACCTATATTATAAAGATAAGTTTTAATATTCGGGGTAATCTCTGGTACTACTGTTCCGATTTTTTTCTTTCACTGTTAGAAAGGTATATTGTACCTGAGTGACTACATTTTTTATTTTGGTAGATATATATTTTCAATGATTAATCACAATATATACATTAAGTTCGATAACGTTCTATGAGGCGCGCTGCTTGAACAGTTTGAAATAAGGGAATGAAATGTCTAGCAAAAATATTTATCAGGTACTCTTTTAGCTCTAAAAAAAGTCACTATACATTCAAGTTTAATATTTTAGCCAAAAAAGTACAGGTTTCACACATACTTCACAAATTCTTATGAAACAAATACCTAGCTAAATTAATATGGAAATCTCTTGGAGTTGAAGTGAACGACATGTTAATTGATGGACATGGTCAGAAGATACAAAGCTGTAAGCCGATAAAATTATGGCGTTGTCGCTGCCGCTGGCCGTACGAGAATAGTAGGCGGGGCTTATTTTTTCGAACTGACTACGCTATTGGCCTCGCAAGGCCTTAACAGCTTCACCGGACTACCTAATGAGCGGAGCACAGGTAAGGTGTGCAAGAAAAAAAACGGGGAGTACTGATCAGACATTTATATAAAATAGTTTTTATCTCAATTGGACCTGGTAGGTAGTGCATCAATTAGATTCTAGGCTTATTTAAAAAAAAATCGCATACAAACTAGGTACGTGTTTGAATGGCTCCCTGGATAGTTTGTATTCACAATTGGAGCCGCTAATAACTTGGCGCAGACGAAATTGAACGGGTTAGCTAGGATCATGACTAAACTTTGACTTTTTGACGTGTTAAAATTAATATCGTTTCGATGAATGCGCAAATTCGGCGTGGAACCCTTGAGTGCGCTGTTCGCGCAATACAGTGACAAATGACAAACCTTTTTAACCGCTCTAAAGTAGACGCAGATGAGGTAAAAGGGAGCAGGCTCACCCGCGCTCGTACCTCTTCCCTATGGCACCCACGTTGACACGTGTCAGAGTCAGTGCTAGTTGCAGTACAATCGCGTTCAGAATAGTTTTGTTTTTGTCATTATTTTTTTTCTTTATTATTACTTGTTGATATTTGTTAATATTAGAAGACCTATCCGTTTCCAAAAACGATGTTTCTGTAGAAGGCGTTGACCCATCTATACTATAACAAAACTGTAACTAAACCAAAACTGTACATTAAATATTTTTTGAAAATTATAATCGAGGAAGACTTTATTATCGATATAGAAGCCAAAAATAATCCTTTTACAATTCTTATCTATTTATCTGTCCCTGTGAACACGTCACTCTGAAAGTACTGAACCAATTTTGACGAAACTTGGTACAATGATAACTAATATTACAAGGCTAGGATATTTTTTGTCGCATAAAACGCAAGGGGTTCTCCAGGATAACGGACGAAATTCAAAATGTAGTTAAAGAAATATATCATTTAAGCCATATTTCATCTCCTTTGTTACTTAAAAAAACGATCATTGGATTCCGAACCGACGCCTCCGTCGGTCCGTATCAACAGTACGTTATAACTGAGCGACACATGACATTTCTAGGCGTACTTAATTATCAATCAGTTAGAGAATTAAAAATACAAAATGTAATAAGTAGGCTAAATCCTATTGATGTATGTGTTTGTGTCTTTATCATGAGGCATTTTTTTCTTTGATTTTCAAACGATTCTAAACATAGTTCACTTCAATAATACCATGTCGACAAAGTTGAAAAATATGTGTAAACGAAATTGATACTTACATGTTGTTACATTTATTTTATTGTACAAAAAGTTGTTTACTAAACAAAGGTGACAAGATTTTTTCCTAAAACATAAACCTACATAATAGTTACATTGCATTGTAGAAGATGAATCTCAATTAGAGTACTGTCAGTTCTGTTCTGTTAGTATGTGTGTTATTTCGATATTTGATAAAATTAGTTTTCTGAATATTCTTGAGTCTTGAAGTAGGTCTACGCGAATATTGAACGGGCGCGAAGTTGAGCGCCACAGGAGCAACCCGAGGGGTAATGAGAAGACATTTATTCGCAATATATGTAGGTTAGTTTTTATCTTAATTGGACTCGGTAGGTGTTGCACATACCAACTGTGTATATGTTTGGGTGAATCCCTGGATAGTTTGAATTCACACATGGAGGCGGTAGACGTTGTTGCAATCGGGATTTGAGGTTTTTAAAGATTTTCTGCGTTTAAAAATACAATTGAAAGCGCTAATAACCGACTCTGAAGTTGCACGGGTCAGGTAGTTATAAATAAATGTTTAGTACAAATTATTTGTTATTACAAATGCATTTAATTTACAATTACGTCTTTGTAGTGACACGCATAAAACGACATTCTATTGTGGAGATAACATTAAAAAAAATAACTGAACAAAAGTTATTTTCTGATAACAAACAATATCCCAAACAGACTCCTCAAGATTTTATAGCAATCGTAGCATAAGCAGCCGCTAATCTTCATAAGGTCACCAAACAACTCAGAGACTTTCGAATCCACCGGGCATTGGAGTAGAAATCGACAGACTTCCTTCACGTAAGCAGCTAAAACGCAACAACAAGCACAGCAATCGACGCTCGCAGTCTTTGTCAAACTAATCATCGACGGACTCTTGGTCTTCTTGGGGCAATTCCACCAGGATATCTTTTTCCCGCACCCACACCCTACCCCGCCCTTTGTTCCGGTCTCCGTTTGTTCTTCCGCTTTAGTTTCTTCAGCTCCAAGGTCGCCAATACAGTTCTTCCTGCATCTACGTATGATCGGAGTTTCTTCTTTTTGATTTTTTGTCTGAAATAAATTAAAAACTTCAAAGATTGTTAAAGCCAGTAAGTAATATATCTATCTCATGAAATGCATATAGGGTTGAATGTGAATTTGTTTGTTTACGCTATCACATCTTAAATATTCAACCGCTCATCATGACATTTCGCATATACATTGCCAGAGGTAAAAAAAAAGGAAATAGGGTGATTTAATCCAGTAAAAAATATACTGTGAAAAGCTGTATTTCTTAAAAAAACAGGCATGATCTGAATACTAGAATTGTGACAAACTGGTCTGCCCAAGTTACACACTCAGTACAACCAATAACAGTTTTTTTTGAGTTATAGTGTTAGGTTTTACAACAAAGTCCCAAAGTTATTTCTGTTTTGCCGGCCTGTAAGTTTAGACGTCATGTCAAACGGGTTTTTATATATGCGAATGATGGTGATGTCTGGAATTGACTCCTCTCTGTGCATCCATTAAAAACGATTGTGACGCGTAATGTATTTTAAATATATATATATATATTAGCAAGATAAACCAGATCGAGTTTGTTGCCTGTTCTTCTAGATTACTGGGTTGTTTTCCGAACCGGTGGTAGCTTTGACGTTCATAAACGCCTTCTCAGTGCCTGAATTGAGTAAAGTAGTTTTGCTATTGATTTCACGACAATCTTGCGAGTAGTTAAGACTCACGTTAATTATAAGTTACAGACAAATCCATATTTGTATTAATAAGTATTATTTGTTAACTATATACGAGCACATCTGAAGACTTACCACGGCTTTATACGTTCTTATTTGTTTCTGTGCTATTTTTACTGGCTGAAATGTGAGAAATACAGTTCAAGGATTATTTAAAATGTTATCTACTGATTAATTATTGATCGTTATTGTGTATTGGGGTAAGTAGAAATATATATAATGTTTATGTAATAATGTTATGTCCCATACTTGCGTAACAATGCTTCACTTAGCTGACAACTTTAGTGCTCTAATAACATGGCGGCCCTTTGAACCCAAACTCATGTTCCACGTTACTATTTCTCATGTACCTACTTCACTTGGCACCAATAACTAAGATATATTATGTAATATAGCACAAATATTACACAATATACGGTTACGTAACGCAAGATTATAAATTAAAAGTGACTTTATGACAGTTTAAGAACCCGCCAAAAACTCAGAATGTGTTGTTTTGTTAAAATTAAATCATTCATATTAACCTTTGCTGTCCATATTTCGACACTACTATCCATTTTGCTGTTTGATACATAAAACACTAACTTATATACATTGCAAATATTTTAAACTATACAAGAATTTAATTCCTAAAATATGACATATAAAAAATTCTGACACGAAGCCCCTGTCATTTATATTCTTTTAGCAATTGTCATCGGATAAGTCTAAAATATATTTTAGTTAGAAACTTTTTTCCAATACATTTCGCTGCAAAATGTTTTAAGTAGCAAAATAAATAGCCCAGATGAACAAGATGGCCACCATCTTGTTAGTTCATTGAAATTATATAAAGAAACTTGTAATATCGATACTCACTTGACAATGGCAATAATAGTCTACTAGAAGACTAGTTGCCAAAAGTAAAATAGAAGAAGAAATAGCCCAGATTCCTTGTCTTACGTGACATTGACAGAATTCTGTATTGTTTACACACGGCATTATCAATTAAAGGAGATAAACAATTGTAACGTATGTTTTTTGGAAATATGTGTTAGAAAGATAAACCAGGTCGAGTTTGTCGCCGGTTCTTCCCGATGACTGAGTTATTTCCGGACGTATGGTAGTTTTCATGTTCATAAGTACCTTCTTAGGGCCTAAATTGAATAAAGTTTTTTTTAGTCCTCGTAGTGGTAGATTAGTTTTGTCTAAGACAACCTTTACAACTACAAAACTCATTAGAATATTTGTTATATTTATATGAAGCCTCTTCAACCCGAATGCTCTACGTTTTCTTGTATTTATAGTAATCATAGATAGAAAATACATCTTTCTTTGAACTATTAGAAATATTTTCTCTTGTAGTGGAATGAATAAATAAAACAACAAAAATTCTTAATAAATCTTCGAAATAGCATATATTTTATAAGAAATAAAAATACACAATACAAGTTATTAACGTAACCTCTTTTATGCTAGAACTTATTGCTATATAAAATAAAAGTATGCCTTGAATTTTTCCGTCTGGCAACAATTTGTGACGACACTGAAAAAATTGAAATTTTATTTAAAAAAAAATCGATAGCAACAACAGATAATAATGAACTTCGTTTCATCATAAATATATAATATTATTTTAAAATAGGGGCGTATATAAATCTAGAACATGATGGCCGATTCGAACCTACTTTCTCTCGCCTCCTTAAAAGTAATTAATATTTAAAAAATAAAAAATCAACTTGTCATTTTACAACACTAGATTACAATTCTAGGTAATGTCAAATTGTGTTTTGCGTATGTCTGTTTATTTATGACTAATTCAAATATAGACAGCTACTTGTAGAGTGTTTTAATTAAAAAAAAAAAACCGGCGAACAACTTATTTAAGCCCTGATTAGAGATTTTATCGAATCGCGACAAAAACTGAAATCCTCTCAACATTCTCGATGCACCAGAAATTCTCTTATTTCAATCAAAAATCAATTCAAGATGTGTTAAGAAATCAATAGTATGATATAGATTTTATATGTGACAATTAAGAATTCTTTTTTAAACATATGAATTTAGCACTCTCGCCATAACGAGGATATAGTGTTCGATATTCTATTACATCACAAATAAACAGACGGCACAAATTCGGGTCCACATTAATAAAAAAAAAAAACGAAATCATTTTAAAATCATATAAAAATAGGGACCCTAAGTTAACAACATTTTTATTTACGGTCTTGGTAGCGAATGTCTTAACTTGACACCGGAATCGAAATTTTATTGCCAGATTTAAAAAAATACTACCAATTTAGTACGATATTTTTGTTTCTTTAATTTATTTAGCGTGTACTTATAATTAGGAATCAAGTTAAAACAAACGCGATCGTGTCACATAAAATAATAATTAATAAAAAAAAACATTTACATTACTACACATGTAGGCAGACGAATAAATCTTAATATTACAAAGAGCACTAACATATATTATATTTGTTTATATTAAAAGTTTAACTATTTAAATGTATTTGTCGAATATTTCGTGTCAATGAATCAAATTACAAAACAAAGAATTGGATGTCTGCAAAGTCGGTCTACGGACGATAACGTTACGTGATAACATTGATGAAAAATTGCATACTTTTATGAATTGAATTATTCTATATATATATATATATAGATGCGTCACAAGCCGAACGCTTAGGTCAATCGCGCCTCTCTACCGCTTGTTCCGTACTCTCGCTTTCACGGTCGGCTCAGGCGGAACGCGACAACGAGTCATGCTTTTACGTGTGTACGTCAAAAAACAGCAAAGAATATTTGAGACTCTTTGACATATGTCAACGCATTTTACAAAACCAATTTACTTTAACCAGTTAAGTCACTAGTTGACCGTACTTTAAAAATTAATCAACTTGTCACAAATATAGAAACAAGATTTCTGTAAGGAAATGTAAAAACTAAAAACGATGGTAGAAACTTCTAGAAATTAAATCCAGACAAATACATATAAATACTTAACCAAACTATAGATTAATAATTTGAAAAGCACAAATGGCGTGGAGCCTTATCATCTGTGGCCCCAAGTCAACATTAAAGCATCATATGCTAAGATGTATAAACGAATGCACCAAAACACTGAACACGGTAGGTTTAGTTCTGAGAACGTTGGCAACACCGTAGTAGAAAATCGAGCCGAAATCCACTCAAATATGTTTAGGCGCCTTTTTTGTACTTTATTTTTTTTCTAATTATATTTTATAAATACGCAAAACTAAGTCAATCAATACAACAATATTTTTTTATAAACTTCGCAATACAAATTATCACTAACTAATTATATCATAACCATTTTCGATAGCTGCCAACATTACGATAGAATAAGAAAACAGTGCTACCAACCATTCCGGTAAAACTACACGCGACAGTAAGAAAAATAAAAATCATAAAGTTCATTCAACGACATAAGAACTCGTTTGGCAAGTCATAAGATAAAAAAAAATTTGTTTCGAAAAAAATAATTATAAAAGGTTTTTTTTTTTTTAAATCAAAATAAATTAATAAAACAGTTTCAATTACTATTTTATAGCGTCTACACACCTAAAAAAACACTCAACTTGTATCCGTTTTTGAGTAATTTGCTCAAATAGAGTAAAGTGTATTGCTCAACTGTAAGCAGAATACTCTCGAATCGAGAGCAGATTGCTCAGCGAAACGAAATGACGTCTGACGCGAATCTCTAACAGACTGAAGGCAACGCCATTCGCGAGAAGGATAGCAGTATAGAACTCGTGTGAGAATGAAAGAGACGACCAATACCTCCGCCTCGCCCGAAAGCCATATAGGTGGGTTTTAAATACGATCATAGCGTTGATTTTTCGTGTTCATTCGATTCTTACAGAACTAACCTTTATTCAATTAATGTATATACAAATTTGCAAAGAGGTTCTATTATTTTGTTAAAAACTTACACCACCCCGTAAGCTGTGAATTGATCGAATATACTAATAAAAAAAAACACTACATGCAATAAACAAATACAGATTAAAAAGTCAGTTCTGCGAGTACCGTTTTCACACGTTTACAAATCAAATATGACATTCTACACATTGAATCCGCCATCTTGAAAAGTAAAAAGAAATCGTAACCGAACGTCATACATAACCTATGAATTGAATAAAAAAAAACTTGACATTTTATCGAAAAACAAAATGGCGTCTCCGAATATGAAATTAACACGAACCGGATTGTTGTTACAAATCGAAAGCACAATTATGTACAACCTCCACTGGATATACCGTTCGTTGACTGAAATACACGACAAACAACAAAACTAAATATAATCAAGTGAAATAAATTCACAGACTAAAAAAATGCTGTAGTTAATAAAACAGATTATATTAAATTTTTACATACTTCGTCTATATGTCAAAAATAACATACAATTGTCATAACTCTCTTAAGAAACTATAACTAATAATTTGATCTATGCTTAGAGCCGTAAAATTCAGACCTAAGAGAGCAAAATAATAGTCTATACACGGTCAGCTGCTGCGAACTATAGGCGCCGCCATATTGGCCCTGGCTGCTCTGATGAGCGCCTTTCACTTTATCCCTACTCCGCAGCCGACCATCACGCGACATGCAACACACAGACGAAAAAGTTTGAGACGATGTAATAAAAGTTTCACTTTAATATAGGTTAAAATACGACAAATGTAGTAAATGGAAGAACGGGAAGGCAGAGGGGAGAAGGGGGAGTAGGAGGGGAGAAACTGAATCCACAATTGCCAGTCCAGTAAAATAAATAAATATATCATCGTCGTTCATAATAAGCATACAACGCAACGTTTATCGAGAGAGCTTTAAAAAAAAAATTACAATATTGATTCGTAAATTTAAAACATTGAGCCGTCACGGGACGCCTGGCAGATGTAAAACACACGTGTAACGTAGTAAACAACACTGTATACACTATAGGTATGCGAGCTCAGTGTGGCAAGAGTGATTACGCACAGTCGCTTACGCATGGCATCGCGTCGCCACGTCTCGCCATGCGAACAATCAGGTTTACTCTCCGCTATAGATGTTTCATATCAAAAATACTAACGAGATATCAAGAAAGATTAATGTCGATTTTTTAAATTTTTTCAAAGTATAGGCGTATAGTAAATGTACCAAAGTTTGGGAATTGGTGGAAATAGCTTCTCCATTCCCTCTCTTGCCCCTTTAATATATGCTCGTAATAAAACTCTTAAAAACTACACAAGCTGTATTCAAGTCAACAAACGGTATTAAATATCAACAAACAAATTCTACAAATGAAATGCCAAATAGATTACATTATTAATTTCAGGAGTAGACCTTATTATTAAAATTATTACAATAATTCTGAAAGCGAAATGGCAGTGTGGATTTGTTGATTTATCTGTGAACGAAAATAATCATTAATGTAATACGAAAAATTACTGGACTTTATTATCTTTTGCTATGGTAACACTTGTAAATGTTATCTGTGGTTTCTTTTTCATTATCTATAGCTTCTATCTGGCCAGTTTTATTTGAAAAAATTCTATGTGTTTAGTTTTATGCAATTTTTGTCGTTGTTCTATTTAAACTAAACCCTGTGTTTTTTAAACCTAGATCTTAAAATGGTGTGTCATGTTTTTAAATATGTAGTCATTTTTTTTTAATTATAAATTTACAGTACTTAATTTTTTATTGGTCAATTTTTTCAAATGTTACAATAAATACGGTATTTTTTATTAAGGTACAAGGTCTACATTCGTTTTTATGGAATATAAACCATTGCTAGTTTTGGACAGTCCAGGAGCTAAACAATTATCCGAGAACAAATTTAATTTTATACTAGCAAGTGTTTTTAAAATAAAAGGCACAGAATATCCATGGTCTATTTAAGAGGACATTACCTCTAGGCGGGTTGCGGTGTACTGGATTTCTCCTTCTTCTTTTCTTTCTTCTTTTTCAAGAAGGACGGCGTTCGCAGGCCTTTCTTCTTTTTCTTATCTTTCTTCGGCGAGTCCTCGGTCGACACTTCCTTAGATGGCGAACCCTGGAAGCGTGTTTAAGTTGTTCGTATAAAAATACAGTTTTTGAAGTGAAAACTTTTTTAGGCGCGTTCAGCGGTATTGTTGGCAGCAGATAAGCGACATCAGACTAGCGACGCGTAGTACAGGAGCCTGTGTACATGTAATATTGATATTTTGCAGCTCAGCATACGTTTGATTGATTAATAGACTTTATAAAAATGTATATAATTATTTCTCCGAGTGCCGATAGATATGAAAACCACACTAATGTTAATAATTTCAATAAACAAATTCTGAAATATAAATATTGTCATTCCCACTATAATTAATATGAAAATTCAAAAGAGAATAATGAAGTAATTGTTTTGGGTTGTCACTTCTGTCGGGAGTCCTGTCGACTTATTTTTTTATTAAAAACGTGTATTAACAACTCACCTCTTTACTGCTGTGAGAGAATGTGCTCTGATGAGCGTCCGAATGGTCACCATTCACGGTGTGCTCGCCTATAATAAAAAAAAACATGATTATATTCGCGGAAGAACGAAATATAAAACTTGTTGAGTCTACATACAGATCAAGAATGCTAACATTGTTTTATTTGAGCATATAACTCCCTTTTACGTTAGGAGTATTTGACAGCTTAAGAACTCAAAGATTTGATTACTCGAGGTATCAAATTGTAATGCAATAAAATGGTATTGAAATGTTCATAAGGCTATTTAAAAAAAACCTACTGCTATCATTTTCTATCGCTTTCTAAGTTCAAGTTATCCCATCTCACAGTTCTATATACAGAAAAACCGCTTCCTACCATTTCTCTAAGAACTCTCTTTACCGTTAGGAGTATTTCATAACTCGAGAAATCAAGATTTGATATGGTCTATAAATGGTATTGAAAATTTACCGAGTCTATATATTTAAAAAACCTATTCCTACCATTTTTTCTACGCTTAAGAACCCCCTTTATCGTTAGGAGTAACCGACAACTCGAGAAATCAAGATTTGATTACTCGAATTATCAAATAGTACCGATAAAGAGTACTGAAAATTTGATAAGTCAATATATCAGAAAACCTTTTCCTATCAATTTTTCACGATCAAGAATTCCCTTTACCGTTAGGAGTAATCGACAACTCAAAAAATCAAGATTTGATTTCTCGAGGTATCAAATCGTTACTGTATAAAATTGTATTGAAAATTTGCTAAGTTTATATATTAAAAAAAACTATTTCTACCATTTTTCTACGCTCAAGAACTGATTTTCACATTAAGAGTATTTGATAACTCAAGGAATCAACGGCTCTGATTACTCGAGGTATCAAATTGTTATAGCATACAATGATATTGAAAATTGATAAGTACATATATATTAAAAAACCTTTTCCTATCACTTTTTTACGATCAAGAACTCCCTTTGCCGTTAGGAGCAATCGACAACTAAAGTTATCGAATTGTTACACTATCAAATGGTATTGAAAACTTGCTTAGTGTATATATAAAAAACCATATTTTATACATGTTTCTATACTCGAAAACTCTCTTCTATGTTAGAAGTATTTGACTACTCAAGAAATGAAAAAATACTTTATTTAGTCTAGGCCCTAAGAAGGCACTTATGGACGTCAAAACTACCACCGGTTCGGAAAGCAACCCACTCATCGAAACGACCAGACAACAAACTCGATCTGGTTTATCTTCTCATGATACATATTTCTACAAACACACATAGTTACATTCCCTATTAGTGTATGTACAGAGAGAGGAGTCATTCCAGACATCACCATCGTTCACATAATGATCTACTCTATAATAGCCTTTAGACATTAAAACCCTCATGACATGGTGCTTAAACTCACTCTCAGGCAAAACTGTAATGCGCTTTGGGACTTATAAAATTAAACATTATTACCTAAAAAACTGTTACTGGTTTGACTTAGTCTGAAATAAGGGACGACTAATTTTTCACAGTTGCTAGATTTGTCTTTAGTATTTACAAGTGAATTATAAATATTAGTTAATTTAGTATCCATAATGCATGATTAGATCCGGCACGAGAATTAAACGTGTCGTCAGAGATGTTGTAAAAACTCGCAGAGGAAAAGTGATTTACGATTGTAATACGTAATTTACAATTAGTGAAAACAAGCAAGCAAAGCTGCAAGTGCGAGTTAGTCAAACATAAAGTGTGTTGAATCAACTCTCGTGCTGGATACTATACCGATCGCAAAGAAAATTGATCAATAAAGCGAGTGTTATTAAACAAGCATGCCACTTACCGTTGACCGGATTCTCCGCTGTCCGTTTCAGCCATAACCACCGGTAAGCTTAGCCATGCATAAGTGGCATACAAAAGAGCAGCGTGACGTGTTTTTTGAAGTTACACTTCTTTTGGCGCGTTAGGAAAAAATGATAACAGTAAATTTTTACGATGCGCGCGCACACCGTCACGAAAAACCGACACCCTGAAGTTAGCTATAGTCAACATTTTGTTCCTTTGTATTTGTTGTTTGTATTTCTTTGTATTAAAACTTTCAACGTATTAAATACCTTTTTTCTATTGTTAGTGTCGTTTTTTCTACAAACGTTGAATAAGGCGAAAGATAAAACTTTTGAAAAGATTTTTGTCTTGTTACGCCAAAGAAGTATAACTTCTAACGCATGTACATAAGTACACACACACTTTTGTTTTTTTATCGTGTGTTTGTACACAATTATGTTTAAACAACATAAAATACATACTACATACAGATTTTATACTTCAATTACAGATATATGTACATACCTTGCTTTATTTTTGATACACTAGTTAGAAGTATGCGATCCAAATAATTTTCCCAAACGCGGACTATTTCAATATATAATTTCCTTTCAGTAATGTTAACTTATTAATTTTGCTTTAAATTGAATATTACTCCAATTCACTCTATAAGCTTGTGAACTCCGTAGTTAACAATAACAATTTACATTTTCTCAACAGACAGTCGGTTGATACGTTATCGTCATTCCGAACGACATTTCAAAAAATACTCATAGCTTTAGGATGTCTCATATAATAATAATGTAAATTAAACATGTATAGGAATAAGTATTAAATACGTTTCAATCAATTGTCTGTATGTTTCACACGCATCACCGCTAAAGTACTGCGTTCACGATAAAACCTTTTCAAGAATTCGGTTCGGTCTATCAAAAGTTATTGTAATTTTAATGACGACGCGACTTAAGTACGAGTAGTTAGTCTTAATACATTCAGATGACATTATCAGTCACTGTTTCGTACATCAGCTTCCACGCGGACGAA
The DNA here is from genome assembly GCA_036509395.1 of Antheraea yamamai. NCBI lineage: Eukaryota > Metazoa > Arthropoda > Insecta > Lepidoptera > Saturniidae > Antheraea > Antheraea yamamai. The sequence continues at coordinate 10,513,614 of AP028454.1, forward strand.
GTCGCGGGCACAGCTAATATTTCAAAATTTATATTATCTAAAAATCCGATATTTCCTATTAAAAATTAAAAATCGTCTTTTTTTGTACACCCTACAAAACTCAATTGAAGTTAACAAACGAAATAATGACGGTATCTTGAATAAAATTACATATTTGAATCACAATAATAAAACAACACGATAAAAAACACACAACTTTAATCACAAACACAGCAAGCTTACGACAGCGGACATAAAACACAGGCGGTGACAAACAACTAGACATGAAAACGAAACATGGCAACACCGAAAAAAAATTTCTTTCTTTGGACAAATCCAAAATAGAAAGAGTTAGATTATTTATTAGAAAAGTATTAAAACTTTAGATTACAAATTCATTATATTGTATTTCAAGTTATAAATTTATTAATTACAATTATTTTCATTAAAAAAATCTTAAACAGAATGTCATCACTATATATTATAGAACAAAGTCCACTGCCACAGACATTGGCATATAAAAACACAAAACGCACAGTCTCGAATAAAAGTAGCGCTCAAAATTTATGATTTTGCAAATCCAACGTTACCTGAATGATTTAAAGTTGCTTTTACAAGGACGCGAGCGACGCGAGACTATTTGAAATGACTGCATAATCCAAAATTATGCACTCATTTTTGTGTGCCAGCTGTGAGACGTTGTGTGCATCTTTGGTTTTTGTATATCAATGGCCACAGCTGTCTCTTCGCGATAAACTACCGAACGGAGTCATGCGGTTTTCACCAGTAGATAAATTGATTCATAAGGAAGACTTAGCCATATAATTTGCCAAAGTTTTTTCTCTTATTATCAGGGCGGGACAACGTCCGCCGTGCCCACTAGTTATATCTATAAAACAGAATCATTTTCAAGTTACTATAAACTATGAAAATACAGTCACCTGTTAAATATTTTATGCTACATAAAAAACATATATAGGGAAATGTTTCTTATAATTTGTTTCGGTGTTGCCCAGTTTTATAAATATTTAATGTTGGTAACATTTAACTTACATGAAAAATGAGGTTTTCATTGCATTTAGAGTATCTGTGCGTGATTTCTTTGTTACCTTGTCGAATATCTTTTTTCTACAAGGTAACTTGCGAGATATGTACTGCTGATATAAAATAATTATAAAGCCTTTCTTGACGACAAACTCTATCAAAGTGCCAAATTGTACAAAATTATATTCGTAACACAAAATACTCTCAAAGTCAGTACAAAAAAAAATGTTCTAAATGGCATGAAAACCTAAAAAAAAACCACCAAATTAAAAATTAACATGACATGAGACATAGCGTTAATGAAGCGTGCAATTGTAATAATAAATGTTAGAAAAACAATGTATATACATTCATACAAACCATTGCTAATATTATTAGTCAATCAATCCAAGTTAAAATATGTTATTTGCATTGGGAATCACTTTAAACATACGAACTGCAACTTTCCAAATACTATAATCTCTATTATAACATAAGTAACAGAGGCTTATGATAAGGTACAAAAAAATTTAATTCAATGACACATGCCATGTGTTTTTTTTAAAGCACGATGGTGGCAAACATACGACCAACACCGGAGGCATCACATGCACGTTACCAACCCTCTAAGAACCTAGTTTAGTCTTGCAACATTTTAAACTCATATATTTGTTTGTAGGAGAAATTATTTTAAAACAATTTCAAGATCTCTAAGTGTGACAACAATCACCTTAACAAGAGAAATATGCGATAATACACTCGTACGTAGATAATGAAATTGCTGCAAGGTTTGGAATATTTTCAATCGAATTTCTTACTTTATGGACAATATTTAAAATATCAGTTTCTTTAAGAATCTGCAGGTATTTGACAGTATATTAACTTTAGAAAGTTTCCGACATTTGTTTCACGTTGTTTCTCTTCTTCATTTTATTTTTGGCATCCAATCCTCTACATTATAACTGCCAGAGTCGAGCAGGTGATAACATTACAAGTTTTTTTCTGTGATAATTTCCTTATCCTACCTTGTTAGAACCTTCCAAAGAGTTTTGTGGCATCTCAGAATTAATACTTCTTGGTATTATTTTCCATCCTCTTCACTTGTCCACACCAACCGAACTATATTATATAAAACGCCACCAATATTCCAAAATATAGAGTCCAATAAAACAAGATTATGAATAAAATATAAATTGCACTAAAAGTTGTTATTAAGTATTCCTAAGAGTTCGTAATACACAAATCTTAAACCACACTAACCGCTATAGTAATAGTTTATCGACAAAAATTATAAAAGGACCACCTTACTAGCAATACCATAGTATTTTTTGGGACGCAATAGCAAAAAGTATCTCGGACAATCGAACAATCAAAAGCTGTTATTACTATTTCTCAGCGCGTCAACTTGACTCAGATCAAAACTCTCCGTCATACGAAACCTCGATATTATTCTATAGAACAAGCCATCCTCATACGGCGGCCAACTAGTGTGCAATCTGCTCGAAGATTTCCTTTGCAAATCGTACATATTTTGTCTCGAATCGTTTAAATTTTCATTACAATCGAATGATTCGTTCGAATCGATCGAATGCTTTCTCATATCTGTCACGTTTGCATAATCTGTGTCTGAGGTCGACGCGTCCTTGTGTCCTGCTAGACCTTTCGACCCCGATTTTGGTGTACGTTCAAGACTGTCATTGAGATCGAAGGTCAGAAAACTCGGTATGTCTTTCCCTCGACGTACAGTCCTCGGCATAGTTTTGTCTATATCGTTGGCGTTATCGTCGAACGAAATCCAATACTTTATACCGCCTGTGTGCTCGGTCTGCGACATCGAAAGCACTGAAGCCGGTTTTACGAATGGTGATCCTAATATAGAATTATCGTTCTCGTACAAAACGCTCAAATCTTCGTAAGCTTTCTGATTTGGAGTTCCGTTATGTGATATATTTCCTTCAAATTGACTCTCATCTTCAAGAAAAGCTACATCCATTTCTCCATCGTCTTCTAATGGAGCGTTTAAAGAAATTTCATTATCTCCATCCAAATTCACATGTTCATCTTTATCTAAATTTACAATTATATTTGCACACTCATCATTAAGACCACAGTGTTCTAAAACAGTTGAAACATTTCGATCTGATTTATCAAAACCGTTACAATATTCACCAACGAGTAAAACTTCTGCAGATTTTATATCTTTTAAATTAATCCCATTTTTTGTATTATACTTTCCATTGTCCACCTGAGACCGATTTAAATTGATCTCATCGTTTACATCGCTGCAGTCGACAAACTCACTATCAACAACTGAGTAATCCTCGTAACCATCGGGATTTGACCAAATATTTATAGCGGTTGAGAAAATATCTTCACAATCAACAAACTTGACAGCTTTTTTACTTTTCCTTCCTTTCAATTTATTTAGCGAGACATAAAGAACTCTATCGAACAAATAATAAAGAATACTTTCAACTATCTTATATGATTGGATCGATTCGTTGTTACTCGATTCAGATAATACAGATTCATTTAACTGCATATTTTCTTCAATATCCAAAACAATCTTCGTTATAGAGAAACTTCCCAAATATTCTTCTTTTAGTTTATAATCAAATGAAAATTTTACATCAGCAATATTTTTTTTCCAAACAAAATCAACGGTTTCGTAATTTATTGCTCTAAGTATAGAAACGAGAATGTCTGATATAACTTCATATTTCTCGAATTCTGCAGTGGAATTAAAACTTAAGACGTCATTTTGTGAACTCGTTAAGCTAAATTCTGTCGAATGTGGTCTTTGAACTTTTGCTTCATCTATTACTTTACCTAATTGTAGCGTTCCAGGAGGATTCGCGGATTTTGTAACCTCACATTTAACGTCTTCTGCTTGTTCTTCAGTCACTTGAAACGTACTTAGCTCTAAGTTATCAATAGTTTCTATTAAATTGTTATATGGTTTATTTGTTTTAATTGCTACAGGGTCTAACATAACTTCATTGACACACCTAACTTCATAAGTATCCGAATTTCTGCTATCTTTATCATTTTGTGAATTATTACTTGATTCATCGCCGTACGAACTTTTAGACTCTTCTAAAATCGGTTCGAGTACCTTCAACTGAGTTTTCAAAGGCGATTTTTTTGGGCTCTCCTTTGTATAATCTTCACAATAGAAATTGATAGGCACGGAGTAGTCTCGGATATCCTTTTCAACCAACTCCTTTACCGGACTCTCGTAAGCTTCTTCAAAGTCATCCGTAAAGCTGTGATATTCTCCTTCTGTAGATTCGAAAGTATTATTTATGTCTTCAATCCCTTCTGTTACAGCTTCAGTACCTGCATTATGTCTATCTGTTTCATTCTTCGTGTCTCTTCTAATTGTCATATTAAATTCATTACTAAGGCTTCCTTTTTCTGCAATAGTTTTATCCTCCGACGCAAACCCATTACCTATATCTCCCAAATAATTATCCTCATTGAACTCTTGACTATAGACGAATTCCTGATCAATTTTACCAACTTTGTAAACTGGTACAATATTTTCTTTCACTTTAACAACATCGTAAGATTCTTTCGCTTCTCCATCACTCTTCTGCGATATATTATCAACAGAGAAGTAAGCGGAATTTTCCGCTGCGATTTTATTACCTTTTTTATCATCCTGATACTGATCATAAACGTTCGCATTGGTACTACTGCTAAAAGAACGAAACCTGGGTATGTGATAATGCGTCGGTATTGGATTTTGAATGTAGGCATTCATAAAACCGCTATAACTACGTGTTCTATAGAGTCTACCGGAGTTTTCGACCTTCCTACGCGGTAGGGAGCGAGTACGGAACCCGCACTCCGACTTACATCTCCCATCCCAATCAATAGACGGTATCGAATAGAGACTTGAGCGACTGCTGGATATACCATTGTTATTATCTAACTTAGAGTTAAGATTCATTTTACATTTTGGATGATTGGCATCACTATTCACCTCGTAACGTCTTAGGATGTTATCGAAATTTTTCACACGAGAATAATCATGCACGCTTTTCTTGTTAGAGGGCATAGCTTCAGTTAACGCATGCGCTTGTGTTAATTTACCTGTAAGCATTATATTGGACGATGTTAGAAAATTTTAAATTCCCATACAAATTTCAGCTTGACAATCTAATTTAAAAAATGTAACACCATATTTATTCAAAGCTTTTATTTGAACCGGACTTCACAATTGACACATAAACAAGTATGCGTTACTTATTTGAATTCACAGTGTATTGCCCAACATAGAACATAATGATATCCAAAACACTACAAAACTAACGCAATCAACTAGCGACGAAAACACAAAATGGACGCAATGACGTAACCAAAGTAAAAACGACAAAACCCTAGCCGAAATACGTTTAATCAGGTACGAATACAACGAACATGAAAAAAGACGCACACGACACAACTTCCCAACCATTTCCCCCATATACCCATTCACACTTTCCATCTTCCCTTCCTTCCCCTCCCACGCTCACCTCTAGCGACGACCTGTTGTACTTGTTGGACGGTGGAGTGCTGCGCGCGCACTACTACGGGCACCGGTGACGTCACACTCGACGTCATAGCCGACGCCGACGAATCGAGGAACACCTCGTCGTCGGACAGCAGATTTGGATCCCTTTCAGTATCTTTAAAAATTTGCATACTCCGATGTTCAAAACGCGTTTTTAATCCGAACCTATATCACCAAACGACAACCTTTCCAGGACTAAATACAAATAGATAAGTAGTTTATAAAAGGAAAGAAGAAAGAATTTCTAGTCTCTCATTTCATCATTCGTTTCACTCTGTGTTTACTCTCCATATCTCTACCAAACTTTACCTTAACACCCTATTTATCATTCTTCAGCTCGTATATATTTTCGCACGTCTTGCATACACATTCCACCGTAAGTAAACATACACATTCCACCGTAAGTAAACAAATACCCTTCCCCGTGTTCGTACCACGATCTCCCCCCGACTCGACCCACGCTCCCCGGCTCATTTCACACTCCCCCGACTGATTACACGTTACTTCCGACTCATTCCAGGCTCCCTGTTTCATTCCACTTACGATCTCCCCTCGGCTCATTCTACATTCCCCGACTCGTATCACGATCTCCCCCCGACTCGACCCACGCTCCCCGGTTCATTTCACACTCCCCCGGCTGATTACACGTTACTTCCGACTCATTCCAGGCTCCCTGTTTCATTCCACTTACGATCTCCCCTCGGCTCATTCCACATTCCCCGACTCGTATCACGATCTCCCCCCAACTCGTATACCCCACACCTCACCTCGGACGGCAGGTCTCTGCGCGACAGTGTGGCGGGCGTGCACCACAACGGGTGGAAGTGGCGAAATCGCGCTCGATGATGCCGTTGATGCGGCCGAATTGAGGAAGACCTCGTCATCGGACAGCAAATTCGGGTCCCGTTCTGGCTCTTTATTATTATTTTTTTAATACGAATACACTTCACATATTTTGATCTTATCATCGAACAAGTAGAATTTCCTAAGCAAAATATACTACACTCAGAACTGGCCACATAGAATTAATTTATTCAGATATACTGAGATGTGAAACACACAATAGTTATGAAAAAAGCCCTTAACAATAAAATTCCCTACAATTCTCATAGAATTATTAGTCATACTGAAAAATATAATAAAGGAATATTCAAAAAGCAAGAAAAAAAAGTGCAAGCAATAATATATGACACATGCATAATCGCTTTATAGTTTGATTTTATTAAAACCAAACCGAAATAAAACCCCATACCATGTTAGTATAGATCACTTTAAATTGCAGTGCAAATTATTTACTACATGCCCTTTCTAAATCGGCTCCATTGAATTGTCTGACTATAGTAAATTACAAAGAGGGATTTCGACCAAACCACAGTAAATTGAAGGGGGATTTCAACCTGACCACAGTAATAAAAGGGGTATTTAGACTTGATCATAGTAAATAATAGGGGTATTTCGACCTGATCATAGTAAATAATAAGGGTATGTAGACCTGACCATAGTAAATTAATGGGGTATTTCGACCTGATCATAGTAAATAATAAGGGTATGTAGACCTGACCATAGTAAATTAATGGGGTATTTAGACCTGATCATAGTAAATAATAGGGGTATTAAGACCTGATCATAGTAAATAAAAGGGGTAATTAGACCTGATCATAGTAAATAATAAGAGTATTTAGACCGGATCATAGTAAATTAATGGGGGTATTTAGACCTGATCATAGTAAATAATAGGGGTATTAAGACCTGATCATAGTAAATAAAAGAGATATTAAGACCTGATCATAGTAAATAATAGGGGTATTAAATAAGGGGGTATTTAGACCTGATCATAGTAAATAATAGGGGTATTTAGACCTGATCATAGTAAATAAAAGGGGTATTTAGACCTGATCATAGTATATGATAAGGGTATGTAGACCTGATCATAGTAAATTAATGGGGGTATTTAGACCTGATCATAGTAAATAATAGGGGTATTAAGACCTGATCATAGTAAATAAAAGAGATATTAAGACCTGATCATAGTAAATAATAGGGGTATTAAGACCTGATCATAGTAAATAAAAGGGGTATTTAGACCTGATCATAGTAAATAAAAGGGGTATTTAGACCTGATCATAGTATATGATAAGGGTATGTAGACCTGATCATAGTAAATTAATGAGGGTATTTAGACCGGATCATAGTAAATTAATGGGGGTATTTAGACCTGATCATAGTAAATAATAGGGGTATTTAGACCTGATCATAGTAAATAAAAGGGGTATTTAGACCTGATCTTAGTAAATAATAAGGGAATGTAGACCGGATCATAGTAAATTAATGGGGGTATTTAGACCTGATCTTAGTAAATAATAAGGGTATGTAGACCGGATCATAGTAAATTAATGGGGGTATTTAGACCTGATCTTAGTAAATAATAGGGGTATTAAGACTTAACCATAGTATGTCGTAAGGTATTTCGGACCATAGTTAACCGTAGAGAATTTAGATCTGACAAGTAAATCATACAGAGATTTAGACTGGATCGTAAAAAATAACGACCGAGATTTAGATGTGTAAGTTGGAACTTCGATAACGCTCTGAAAAGTACACTATCTGCCTGTAAAACTTTTATAAAAATCGGTTCAGCCGTTTTGGACATTAGCTTAGATAAACAACAAACACTTCGTTATTACTTATATCTATAGATGAAAGTATCTTCTCTATACACAGGCATAAGATTAACTGCGTTTTTTTTATTTAATTTTTTAATCGTTATATTAGAATTAAAAATAAATAAATATTACTTACTTTTAGTCCGATCGGCGTGCTCTCTCTCGGCGTTCAAGAAATCGGTCGTATCGACTACAACGGATACAAAACGTATAACTTACTAAACTATATGACGGCAGATGACGTGCAAAGGTAAATCGTTCAATTGATAGAAAAACAATCTTTTACACAAATCACGATAAAACAAGGTCAAAAATACTCAAAAATGCATCGAAATTACCAAATATATAAGAAAATCATGCGGAATTTAAAAATTTCAGGCAAAAAAATTAAGAAAAAAAAAACAATCAATAACCATGCGAAGACTATCGAACGTTCTAGATGGTCTGTGGATGTTTTTACAGTTCGAAACGAATGTTTAAATAAAAAATCACCGATTTGGAAGTCACGCGAAAAAATATCGAATATCGATACCGTAAACAGTTTTATCGATATCGATGTATCGACATAGATTATTTCGTTCGACTCACCGTCGCTAAGGACCACCTCGGGCTGGCTCCTCACTGGGGCTTGCTTCGTCTCTATTCTCAACACGCGATGTTCTGAAAACAAACAAACAAACAATGTCCTTTATGGTTTATAGTGTTCCCGTTTGGCCATAATCTCACCTGATCGTTAATGGGGATGTGGTCTAAGACTGTAATTTAGGTGTTGGTTAGAACAAGCCTATAGGCGAAGGAAGCGATATCGGCTCAAGACACTGTCAATAGAAAGATGGAGGTTTTGGTAAAAGAGAAAAAAATTTTTGACGAGCCGAATTTCACAAAATGTCACGCGGGAGAGAGAGGGAATTTCGGTAAATATCACGTAATTTTTTTTCGCGCAAAAAATACTGTAAAAACGCAAGTAAAATCAGATTAACTTAAAGTATAACTTGTTTCCATACTAATAAAGTAAGCTAAAATCCGAATAGTGAATAGATGTAATGTTATTTAGTACTGAGATATAATAGTGAAATATCTCCTTCTTTTTACCCTTATCCCCCCTAAATAGGGTCGGTACAACATGTTTGCCATGTTGTGGTGTATGATTTGGCTTCATTTTTACGTTCCACCGCCTCCAGACTCACATCAACCCTCCTTGGGATTATTATTTTAGCACTGTATTTGTGATTATTATTATATAGTTTATTATACAGGATTACCTAGTTTAGATGGCAGTAGTCAAATGTAGATTTCATCAATTTTTAATCTACTTTTTGATAGTTTGCGGTCCTTAGTTCTAGTTTGATAAATTGTATAATAACATTTTTTTTATAAGTTTATGATTTATAGTTAACCTTTTCACTATTGTTGTTTTAGCTTTTTATATATTATGTGTAATAAGTTATAATTACTTGTAAAATAATATAACAGCACCGTAACCTATTGTATCGCATGCAAAATAAATAAATAAATAAATAAATAAAAAATAAATAAAGTTACGTAGTCTGATGGGATCTTTTAGCGTTACAATTTCTCTGTACGCTTTAGCAGCTTTCGTAAGCCATTTATAGCGACTGCTTGAGTGGCACCACCGTTGCGGTTAAAAACGGAGTTCTTCAAGATTATCGTTTGTTTGCTATATTGCCATTTTTATATAGCTGAAAACTAGCCAACTTTAGACTATTCCCGAGGACTGCATTTTCGGAGAGGGGGGGGGGGGGGGGGTCAGAATTCGTTGATTCAGAGTTTTCTCAGTAAAACTCGGCATAATAGTAAAATATAAAAATAATAAATCATAAAGTCGTTTTTTTAAGCCAACATATTCGAACTCAAAATGCACATTTTGAAAGACGATTAGGGAGCTCCGCCAGGGACGGAGGGAGGGGGTGAAATAGTACTCCAAAACGCATCACGTAAGTAATGGACGACTCTAACGGAACATATGGAGTGTTGGACGTTAACGGGGAACACTTACCGTCACGCGATTCCTCCTCTGTCTCGGAGGGCGCGCTCGCCGGGGAAGTGATCTGGGCTGCGCTGATCGCCTCAGATTCAGACAGATCCGTGTCATCTGGAAACAGGTATTCAAACAAACCGATATTGCCAGTATAATAAACTAGCATTTACCGGCGGGTTCGCACACGATAATAATACTTCATTCAATTTAGGCCCTGAGAAGGCGCTTATGAACATCAAAACTACCACCGGTTCGGACAAACAACCCACTCATCGAGAAGAACCGGCAGGAAAACTCGATTTGGTTTATCCTTTCACGACACATAGTTTTACTAAACATAGATGGTTACATTCGTTTTTGGAGGGGCGTCATTTCTAGACGTCACCATCGTTCACATATTGATCCGCCGTCGGGAATAGTCCTTCTTTTTGTTAAAAAGTTTTGCCCATTTCTATATCTGTACCGTTGACAGGATTGTAGGCAAAATTTCACGATGATTGATTGAGGAAGTTATAACGTAAAAGCGTAACAAACAAACAAAGTAACATTCGCATTAGTTATCAAATGATTGACATGAGAAAAATCTTAGGTTTTATTCAGCTCAAAAGGCTATTTCGTCGAGAATCCTCCTTTACAATTGTTCTCTGACTGCAGTCAATTACCGAATAACAAAAAAATTGTAAGCCCAGAAAAAAAGTTCAAAATTCCCGTGGACGAGTCTTTATTCACTCGAGCAAATCCCCGGGCCAACGATAGTTATAAATAAAACTTAAGCTCCTTTGCATATGCAGATGAGGACAAAAATAAAGTCTCTGAAGCAAAAACAAATATCAAATATTTACTATTGACAATGTAGTACCGAAACCCGGCGGATAGATGGCATTATAAACAATTTTTTTTATACACTCGTATGTATTGTGAGAGGTTACCGCTGATATTTGCCAGTATTTTTTATTTTGTCGAGAGTATATTATTATTATTATTTAACTTAGCTACTTGTAATTTTGGAATTTATCCTATCTCTCAAGTTCATGAAGATCAGTTCAGTAGTTACCGAGTTCATCGTGGACAAACATCATGACACTGGATTTTTATATACTTATACAAAAGATATAAAATACTGACAGTCGTTCCCGCGTCTCTTCCTCTCGACGTCGCGTTTGTACTCATCGATCTCGTTGTCGGTGATGTGGTCGAAGGGATTGCGAGCGTAGGGGGCGCTGTAAACGGTCGCGTTGTGCTGGTACCCGCGCTGGATTATACCCTTCGAAGCGGCACCCATCAGCACCTGATCACATAACATCGACCACATCATCAGCCTGTAAGAGGCCCACTGGCAGGGTCATAGGCCTCTTCCCGAAGGAAGGTATGGGCATAATCATATCCATAAGGTATGAACATAATAATGTCGACGCGGCACCCAACAGCACCTTATCGGGTACCAATAGAGCTCGTAAACACCTACTGGAGCTTAATCCAGCATCTCTTAAATGGAGGGGGAGGTGATACACAGCCGTGTGGATTTTTTTTAAGGGGACGGTTTTCATAGGTGGTATAGCCACGCTGAAGCTACAACTGGTTTCAGCATGAATGGATCGGCTCGCCCGAGGGTACTCCACCCTCTCATAGAAAACCGACGTGAAGTAACAGTGCTTGCATTGTTGCGTTTCGTTCGGTCAGTGAGAGCACCGGAGGCCCACCACCCCCCTCTCCCTTCCCAACAAACACAGGGTGGTAGCGCACTTGCGACTCCTCTGGTGTTGCTGGTGTCTATGGACGGTGGTGATCACTTAAAATCAGGTGACCCACCTGTTCGTTTACCTCCGATGATATTAAAAAGAAAATCAAATTCTAGTCTCTAAATGATGAGGGGGGATGAAATTACAAGGTGACAATTGAAGGGTTGTTAAATTTACTACTAATTTTGCCTATAATATAGATTGCTGCGTAGAATAGCGTCAGTGGTTACCATGAAGTTGGCTGGTAAGTCTATCAAGTTTTGTTTGAAATCTCACATTCTTGTGAGAAAACTAATATTCAAGGTTGTTAATCTATAGTAATACTAGCGGACCTGGCGGACGTTGTCCTGCCTTGATAATAAAAAATATAAATCCCAAAAGTCAACCGCAGCGCCACCTACCGGGTCCAATTGTGAATCTAAACCATTCTCGGATCCACTGGAACACGCACAAAAAATTTCATCAAAATCGGTCCAGTCGTTTAGGAGGAGTTCAGTCACATACACACGCACACAAGAAATATATATATTAAGATTATAAACCGATAAAGTTCGTGAGTTTGTGACATTGTAGGGGGTAATCCCAGGAACTACTGGTCCGATTTGAAAAATTCTTTCAGTGTTATATAGCTCATTTATCGAGGAAGGTTATAGGCTATATATCATTATCTTAAGACCAACAGGAGCGGAGCACCAATGAAGAATGTTTCAAAATAGCGGTATTTTTTCCTCTTGAAAGCTTCCGCTGCGTGTTAGCGTTAGCCAAAAGTAACTGATCCACGCGAACGAAGTCGCGGGCAGAGGCTAGTCAATTATATAATTAATTTACAACAAGTGTTATATATCCTTGGAGATAAGAATATATATTCATACATGTGTATTTGTGTGTGATTTTACATTATAGGTATATACTAGCGGACCGGGCGGACGTTGTCCTGCCTTGAAAACAAAAAAAATCCTAAAAGTCGATCGCAGCGCCACCTACCGGTTCCAATTGTGAATCTAAACCATTCTCGGATCCACTCGAACACGCACAAAAAATTTCATCAAAATCGGTCCAGTCGTTTAGGAGGAGTTCAGTCACATACACACGCACACAAGAAATATATATATTAAGATATATACAATGTGTGAGGTAGAGTGGAAGCAGTGTCTCTCTTGCGCTCCGGCATTGGAAAACGGTGAGACGTAAACTCTTCTAGCTCGATTTCTTTCTGAAATTTTCACTTCTATCGCGTGTGAACTATGCACATTTTTTTTTAATTCTTTGTAAGAAGCGTTTACGAGGTATATACTCACGACGTGATCTCCGGTATGAGTGTTGACAGCGTCCTCGCCGACCGCCTTGTTGGCCTCGTCCCACGTGACGCCCTCCAGTATATGGGACTGCGGACCGGCGCTTATCTTATCCGCTCGACGGTTCTCTTTAATCTGTTCATACGTTAATTTCAAAAAGAGATAAAACACAGAAAACTGTAAGCGGCAGGTCATGAAATACGTTCGCGCTTATTTGGGTCGGGGGAGGAGGGTGGGAGAGGAAGATATCATGAGATGAAATACGTGAGAATATTGAAAGAGGCAGGTCATATAATAAGTTCGTGCTCATTGGGGGGGAGGGGGGGAGAGTGGACATACTAATAAAACGTAACTTTTGTAACTCTATTGTGTTTAAGCTGTAATATAGTCAAAAAAATAAAACAGTTCATAGCTTAGTCATATTAGCCATAAAAATAATCATGGAACAGGAATAAAAGCTATTATCTCAACAACACATTCGAGTTATTAACATAGATTTATATCGGTAACTAGCGGGCACGTCAGACGTTGCCCCGCCCTGATTACAAAAAAATCCTCGATAAATTGTATACCAAAGTATTCCTCATGAATCACTTTATGCACTGGTGAAAACCGCATGAGGATCCGTTCAGTAATTTTTGAGTTTATCGTGAACAGACAGACAGACAGACGCGGTAGAGGACTTTGTTTTATACTATGTAATGATTAAGTGTAATAATATATATATTGTCTTGCTCATTTTAATACTGTATTAAGCTGCACTAGATTTAAAATTATTGCAGAAAATACTGCGGACCCTGATATTAAAAAACTCTTTGAGTTCGCAGGAAAAATTAATAAATAAAAAAAAGGCTCTTTCATATTTGTAAGTATGTTAATATTTTTACATGTAAAAGGGGATCATCGATAATGTAACAGATCATATGAAGAGGGGTTTAAAAAGGTATACTTTTGCGTGACATAATGTAGTACAATGTTTTTATGTCCCACTAGGGGCCGTTCATAAAATACGTCACGCAAAAGTATACCTCTCCCTTTAACCCCCTCCCTTAGCCTCCGAGCTAGCTTAAAATAATATAATTTATTTATTTATTCCATAGAGGTCCTTCACAGCTGACAATGTGTTATAATAAAAAAAAAAAAATACAATATATTCAATACGCCAATTACGAAGTACACAAATTATAACAATTTTTATTATTAGAGAGTGAACAAATTACTATAAAAACTATTACTTTAACGAAAATTTAGGTACAAGTATAGGTGTGTGGGGTGTGAGTGTGTGTGGTGTGTGAGTGTGTGTGGAGGTGTGTGTATAGAGTTTTGTTTTATAAGGGAGAGTGAATTTAATAATTTTGAAGAGAACGAATATATCATATAAGGATTACCTTATATGACCAAAAACTATATTCAAGCTGTCGACTCAACAAAAACGCAAAAGTAATTCGTTCTCTTCAAAATTATATTATTTTAAGCTAGCTCGGAGGCTAAGGGAGGGGGTTAAAAGTTTAAGATTTGTTGTATTCTTAAATCTCCCGGCGTATGGAGTGAGAGGGACGTAAAAATGATTATGTAAGTTAAAATAAACACAAAAAAAGTGTTTTCAAATAAAATTAATTTACTAACCAATTATTTGGATATAAAGTTTGGGATTTCATACTACTGAATTTCCCAGCGGAAGGAGTGAAAGAGACGTCGAAAACATATGTGAAATAAAAAATAAAAAAAAAACTAATAATTATTTCATAAATAATTCCAATAACATACAAAAACTTTGTCCAAAGTTCCTTAAATATTATTCCAATTATTAACTTTACAGTTTCAATTACTTGAACCGTATATCATGATCCTTGCATTTTTTATATCCCTTGAAATCGTTAAAACGATCCATACCACGTGTACCACAGATGGTACACGTTAGACTTGACCTTTAGAGCATGTGTACCACCTGTGGTACAAGTTAAGCTTGATCTTTAGGTCGCGTGTACCACCGGTGGTACACGTTGAACTTGATCTTTAGGCCACGTGTACCACCTGTGGTACACGTTAAGCTTGATCTTTAGGCCACATATAGCACCGGTGGTACACGTTGAACTTGATCTTTAGGCCACGTGTACCACCTGTGGTACACGTTAAGCTTGATCTTTAGGCCACATATAGCACCGGTGGTACACGTTGAACTTGATCTTTAGGCCACGTGTACCACCTGTGGTACACGTTAAGCTTGATCTTTAGGCCACATATAGCACCGGTGGTACACGTTGAACTTGATCTTTAGGCCACGTGTGTACCACCTGTGGTACACGTGAAGCTTGATCTTTAGGCCACATATAGCACCGGTGGTACACGTTGAACTTGATCTTTAGGCCACGTGTACCACCTGTGGTACACGTTAAGCTTGATCTTTAGGCCACATATAGCACCGGTGGTACACGTTGAACTTGATCTTTAGGCCACGTGTGTACCACCTGTGGTACACGTGAAGCTTGATCTTTAGGCCACATATAGCACCGGTGGTACAACATTAAGCTTGATCTTAAGGCCACGTGTGCCACCGGTGATACACGATTTGATAACTACAGAAAACCAGAGAAATACTTACGTCATGCTATGTATGATGTTATAACGTAATATTGTACGATAACACATATATTTTTTGTCAAAATATCAAATGGCCTGAAGTAGATTCCAGGCAAAATGACTTGGCAAGGAATGGGTTAAATACAACAGTTTCCGCTTACCTGCTGTTGAAGCTGCTTGAATTCCTTCGGATTCGTGTTCTTGGGAACGAACTGCAGAGTGTCGATCTTGAGAGGAGTACTGGAATGTCCCGGCGATCCGTCTTGTATCCACTTTATAACCAAAATCCGACCAGATCCCAGTCATTTTAGTTTGGTTTTATTTTTTTTTTAATTTTGTGTTGTGTGTTGTATATGTGTAAAAAAGAAAGAAAAAAAGAGAATTAGTACAAATGTTGCCAACGTTTACTCTATGATACAATTTAAAATGTTATATTTTTCTTTTGTTTATTTATATGATAAGCGAGGGTTCAAGGGTTAGTAGTGTAAGGATAGGAAGCCATATGGTTTTTTTTTAGAAAAAAAAAAGAGGTGCGAAGAAAGAAAAAGTTTGATTCTAATTTCTCCTCTATCCTGGTAAAATCATCGAGAATGTACAGTATATTTTAATTTTTTTTAAACGCTTTAAAAGGCAAGCGGCAAACATCCGTTAACAGCCATTCACCATGCAAAAGCCTTTTTTTTTACATTTTTATAATTAAAACAATAAAAAAAAAGCTAAAAAGAATATAACGTGCACATTTTTGGTAAAGATTTTTTTTTTTAATTAAACATCAGCTAATAAACAAGAGTAATGAAACGTGGGACAAAACACAAAATGGTTGTGTGCGAGGAGATAAGGTTTTTATTTGTGGCAACATTTCTCTTTAAATTCTACTAATTTCTCTTTACTTCTTTCTCTACACTGTACAGACTCGATGTTTTTTTTTAAGAGTAAAATTATTACTTTTTTTCTCCAATAACTTTACTCGACCAGGGTATGAACATAATGAAATGCTAATGACATAATTTTTAATAAAGCTTAAAGCTCATAGACGAATCCCACGTCACAGAAACAAAACCACCAGAAGTAATCCCGAAAGAATATATAAAAAAAGAGGCCGAATAACGAAGAAAAGTTGGTATAAACTCTGACAACTCGATCGATTACAATTATACTAGCTCTTGTCAACGGCTTTGTTCGTATTTCATTGCACAAAAGTAGTCCAGTTGAGACTTCTTAATGATCTTAAATGTGATTTCTCATTGTATATTAAAAAAAAATTTCTTGTATTATAAATAATTTAAAAAAATATAGTATTTCTAGTTTTTTTATATTTTTATTAATAATAAAAATATCAGCAAATTATTTTAAGTCAAAACTTTTTTAATTATGTAATTTCTGATAAACCTTACAAAATTTAAAAGAAATACTGTTTTTTTTTCTACAAAATGTGAACTCATTTATTGGAGTATATATTTAATGTATTATAATATATAATACACATTATTTTAAAGTCAAGATCGTTCAAATATTCTAACATTTTATTTTTGATTCTCACCGATATATTATTTTTGACACAAACTCGATATATATATATATAAAACAGCTATGTTAAAGTAAAATTAATTACTTCAGAAACACAGACATTTAGAAAATCATTTAATATCGAGAAAATAATAAGTTTCGCAAATAAACACAGAAATGATAAAAGATATGAAATAAAAATAAATGATTGCACATTGGGCATGGATTAAAAAAATGAGAATTTTGAAAAAAAAAAATAACCAAGATTATATTTAATTTTTAAAATTTGTCAACAGTATCAAAATAAACTTTAATATATTCTATTTTTTTTACAATACACTGGGCGAAGCTTGACGTCAGTCACACCTGATGGAAAGTGAGAGCTAGGTCTAGGATGTAGCGTTTTCACTCAGTAAAAACTTATTCACTTTTCTTATAAAGACCGTTATGTTGTAAACTTTTGGGAAAACATGTGTACCGAACATGAAAATAGTTACGGTAATTATTTGTGTATACATTATGGAAGAGATACGTTGACTATTGACATTTAGAATCGAGAGAAAACAGTAAAAATATACCAGATGAAAGGTTAACCAATCGCAATATTGTAGGATATAATACATCATGATTACATTTAACATATAAAATAATAATATCAAAACAAATATTAATAAACAACCGAGAAAACCTAAGTTAAAATTTGTTCTAAGACTTTTAAAATTATAAACACAATCATAATAAACCTAGGTGCAATGACCGGTGCCGAAAGCTGTAAGGGGCGACCCGGTGTTAATAACCTTCGATAATAAAACGGACAATAAACCCTTTTCTTTTGTTCATGTCGTTCCCACGTTCACTTTCAAGTGAAAGTGAAGTCACCCGACGGTTATTGACACTGTGCTTTAACATAGATGCGTAGAGGATTGCGTATAATTCTTGTATTTTTCTAGATAATTAGGTCAAATATTAAGCGGCTATTTTTTTAAATTTATTTAGGACGAGAATCGAGTGCAGACTACCCTCCATGAATATGGCTAGTGTCTAAACTTTCAGCCTGTATTATTAACACAGTATTCACAGTTCAAAACTAGCTTTTTTTCATATGTTGCCAATGAGGACTATTTACAACAAAACAGACAAGCAAGTAGCGCGTTCTAGATACGAGTTGTCAAAGTACACCGAAATGATATAAAGTGTTATTAAATAGTATATTACAAGTGAATCCAAAAACGTTATTACCTCTTCGTTGTTAGCGTCGACCCACTGGAAAACATTATTGTATTAGTCACAAACGAAACAATAAAAAAAAACACTGGTAAATTCACAAAAAAAAAAAAATCTAGTAAAACTTAAAAAATAAACCCGGTCAAAAGCATTTCATTGTGTGAGAGAAGCAACAGAAAGAGTTAGATGTAATTTTTTCTCATATTTTTTAATATATAATCATTGATTGTAGACATATATTTCTAAATAAGCAATCATTATTTATAAGCGAAATATAAACTTTTTGATTTTTTTTTTAATTATTTTTGCAAAAACTTTGTTGTAAACATTCGGCCTTTTTTTGTGAAAACATAAAGGAACAATCTTCTTTCTTAACTATAAGAGTTGAAAACACAACCAAGTAGTTACTAAATTAAAAACAAAAAAAAACTCAATTGTAATTTAAAAAAAGTTTTTGCAAAAATAAAATTACCCAAATATTCACAAAATTTCAATATATTATATTTTTAATCGCACATACGAAATAGCAAAAGATGTACATACAACTAACGAATTGATAATATATATTAATATCCAATAATATACCTATTAATTTACTAACAAAGAAAAAACGTAAAAAATTTCGTTGACTTGCATTGTACGATAGAGACAGAAAAGATACTATGAGCCGTAGTAGAACGTGATATTTTTTAAGACAAAATTTTTACAAAAAAAATGACGGACTTAAAAAAAATCACTAAAATCATTTTTGATCATAGTCAGGTAGCTACCTATTCTTAGATGGTCATAAACCTAGCCATATGTCAATTACTACCATTACTAAGGATCTTCTGAGGATCCCTGATGCATCTTCGAAATTCCAAGGTCCCAATGTTAATGAAAGTAAATTGGGACTCCCTTGAAAACACCCTCTTTTTCAATAAAAAAAAGAATTTTCCAAATCTATTTATAATCGACACGAAGTAACTGAGGTAACCAAAATAAAAATAGAACTAAATTGAAAAAACTTATTATTTTTAATCGATTAAAAATAGAAATTCAAAAATGGACGTGTCTAAACTTCGTATGTTCTAATATCATTCCAATATACATAATAAAAAATCGATACGATTTCAACCGACGTTAAAATCGAATCCCTCTTTAAAATTACTATCGAAGAATCATGTTCGATTATTACGAATAATCGACTGATTCCTCACGAGCGGGTCAATCGAACGGGTTACGTAATTTGCATGATAAGAGAAAATTATCGAAAACTATGGAATCATCCATAAATTACGCTACACGTACGTGTCAGGAAATTAGAATAAAAAGGGGGAGAAGTGCGTCATTCGATTCGTCATGGAACATGTACAATATAAAGCATGAGATCTGCTTTAAAATAAAAGAATACTTAAAATGTTTAATGTTTTGTTTATAGATGATGTTGGCACTGCTGTTACAATTTCAAAATTTCGAAACATGAAATTGCCAAAATACATGCATGACACCAAAGCATGAGACCTTGAAGGTCATACAAATGTGACAGATTGAAAAGGAAAAAATTATAAATGATATAATTTTGGTATGGCTGTTTTAATAACAAAATTTCGAAACATAAAACTGCCAAAATACATGACGTCACACTAAAAGACCTTGAGGGTCATACAGATATGACCGATTGAAAAATAAAAAATATATATAAATAATCTTGGTACTGCTGTTTAAATTTCAGAATTTTCAAATATAAAATTGCAAAATATATGACGATAACACTACGAGTCTTTCAAGGTCGCACAAAAGTGACCACTCGTGACATGGACGGGAGAGATAAATTCCCAAAAATCATGTAACTTTTGTCACGTAATTTATGGACGACCTTTATTAAAATGTTCGAGCAATCGATTATAACAATTCCTCATATATATATCACTAGCAATATCGAATACAATCGATATAGTCAGAAACATTGCACGAATAATAAAAATTATCGAGATACGACCATAAAGAATATCTATAAAGTGGATATTGAATTTACTAACTGCTAAATACTTTCTTTTTTGTAATCTATACCGCTTTTATAAATATATATTGCGACAAGTGGTCGTTAAAAAACCACCTTGATAGCCTTTCGACATACTAGAGTTTATTTTTTTCTATTCTAATCATCATCTATATGATACGAGAATAATCTACCCGAAACCCAAAGATATATAGTTAAAAAAAAATAATAATAAGAAAGAGTGGAATGTAATGAGAATAGGTTATTTAAGGGTCGATTTTTATAAAAAATGTCGAAACAGACATACTCCTGTTTTAAAAATCCGATATCACGCCTACGTGAAACGTAAACGCCTAAAAATACAAAACGTCAAATGACATAAATGACAGCTGTCACAATTGACACCTGTCAGTCAACATAGCGTTAAACAGGCGTTTAGTTGTTGTTAATACGTGACTGCGCTTAGAGGTAATTAAAAAAAAGACACAACAAACACACACACACACACACCAGTTCATGTGTATGGTTTATTTTAAATGCCTACAAACATGTGCGATACAAGCGAGCCCTGGATACATTAATTAGTATGTGTCACTGGTGATATATAACATATGATTTTAATCATCACTCACTAAATGTGATTTTTAACGGAAAACATCTTGCAAATTACCATCCAGAAGCGAAAACAGTGCTTTTAACATTCACCTGTGACTCGAAAAATCACAGCGCTACACACATGTCTAACAAATAACTTTGTAACAGCAGTGAATTAAAACTCAAGACATAACACCAGTGATTTATAAACCATGGTGTAGCATTAACAACTTAAAAATCACGGCATATCATCGGTGACACATAAAATCACTGTATATCACCGGTGACTACTAAAATCACGGTATATCACCAGTGACTCCTACAATCGCGGCTTATCATTGGTGACACCTAAAATCACTGTATATCACCGGTGACTCCTAAAATCACGAAGTATCATCACCAGTAACAGATAGAAACACTATATAGTACCGAAGTTACAGAGGTTATTATTATAGCTAAATTATAAAGCATAGAATTAGCTATCAATGTATTCAACGTAAATATCTTTTAATCCCTGAAAAGCCTCTATAATTCACACAACGTGGGTGATTTCGAAAAACTATAACTCCTTAAATATGTGATGTAACATTTTAAGCTGTGATACAGATAAATCACTGTCGAGTATCTGCTTTATGTTCACAACCAATATAATTCTTAATTTGTTATAACGATTCGAGGTTAATTTTTGCCGCAACCATAAAAATAATGTTAAACTGTTTTTTAAATGGAATTCAGTTTCGTTATAACTAAAGCAGATACTCGATATTCATTGTCTATGCTAGACTAGGCTAGACAAAATGTGATACGAATAGCTCATATCTGAAAAGAGATTTGTATAGCAAAACCTTTTAAGGTGGTGTCTGTTTAAACATGAGTCCTTGTATGGTAAACTTTTCTGATTGGTCGGTCGTAAAGTGTTAGATAACTCTACTACTACTATATGCGAATGCACTTATTATATGTTTTTTTTTTTTTTTTTTTTGTATTTCGGCACTAATCTAGAAATAAAACTAAAAAAAAAACCACTTCACAACAGATATAAAAACTATTAGAACTTACAGAATTAATTCAACATTCATTTATGGGTACAATATAATAAAGTTTAGAAAAGTTGGGAACGAATATTAATTAGAAATTTCTAGTTAAGCCGCGGAGACACTAAAAGTACCACATTTTGTCTAACTGAGGTGTTTATAAATGCAGACAAAGATTCTACCAATCTGGAAGGAATCTTTGACACTCTAGCGGTTAGTACAGTATCCTGCCTACTCCGCTTCGACCCTCAAGTATTCTACCTTGGTGATCTTCTTCGGGTCATTGGTCCCCGTCTCCAGCACTTCCACCTTCTGGTACACGTTTGGCGAGTTCAGCCAGCGGGTGCGCTCCCCGGTCTTGCCTTGACCCTTCTTCCAAACCCTGGGATGATAAATGAAAAATAAAAGAAAAAATTGTATGTATGATTATAATAACTATAGGTATATGTGCTATATATAATTGTACGTTTCTCTCTCTCTCCCTGCTGATGAATGATAAATAATATTACATGATAATTATTCTTTTTTATCACTGTTATTTTTCACACGCTATGAAAGTATTCCGTGACGTGACAGTCACGAATTTCTATCACAGCTACTTATCACATGATATGAAAAATAAATCACGGAACGCATAATGCGTTTGTTATATTAATTCCTGTATTTGTAAACAATATGCTAACTAATATTTATATTGCTATATAATATTTAATTATCAATGCGAATGTAATTTTGTCTGTTTGTTTGAAATTTTGCATACAAGTACAGAAAAAGTCACCCTTTCAACTGGTAAAAGTGCAAGGGAATACATTAAATCTATATTAATTTAACTTGACCTTATTCGAAGTTTATTATGAGATAAGCACTTCCGTTTCCCGACTGCGTGCCCGCTTTGACAGTAAATATCATTGACTTCCGGTCAATTATGTAACATGTCTCGCCCCAACATGGTAGAGTGGCGCCATTTTATTTGCTTCATTGGCGTCAGGCCATACAATCTTCGAATAATAATACTGCACTAAATTCCACAATCCACGATATAACTCCCAGATAAAAACTCAGAGGTCGCTTTGTTATAACACTAGAATATTAAAAAGTTGATGAAACAAAAGGATATATCAGTACGCCTAAGTACTCCTAAATTTTTTAATATAATAATGTGATCTTTTACATCAGCAAAGTTGCCGGTTTATAAATTTTATGGAAATAAAGGCATAAAACTGTAGGATAGTGTTAGTAATATTTAACTTTATATAGATTGTAAATTTCAAAATTTATATTATTTTTTGATTTAATGTTCTTTAGTAACTTTTCTAAACTCTGACATATAAAATACTGAAATCACAAACAAAATCGATGAAAAGCGCCTCGCTCTTTCCTTAAAATAAACAAAATAGGCAATTTACTAAAACAGAAACTGGCAACTTTGTCATTATTTGTCAAATTGTCGTCGCTTTCGTGAATTTTTGTAATTTGTTGCTTTATTTACCGTTTTTTCCATTAGTTTTTAACTAGTGAAAATAGTGTAACTTAATATTATCTTATACTTAATCAAATATATTACTTTATTTTAGTCTATATCCCAGAAATATGTAAAATAAATGAACTTAAATTAAGAAAACAATTTTCACTGCCGCTGTAGAGGAAGGAAATTCAAATATTGTTAATAGTATTTTGAACTTAATTTTCATTTTGTGTTGTAAAAATAAGATATTGACGTCGCTTGTGCTAGTAGCCAAAATGTTAATATCTAATTTGCAAGTTCAAAATGCTATTAATAATTTTTGAACTTGTCTTCTGAGGTGTTTTAGGCCGGCGATGCATTTACTCACAAAATTAGTTCCATGATTAAAATACAGATAGCGCTTTAGAAAGTGCCCGGCAGCCACCGAAAGATAGGTCTCTATTTCCTTTATACGGATAGTACTCTTTGATTGGCGTCTACTTCCCCGCCAAGAACGGACGTGCAAGTGGAATACTTGCACAAAACGTTGTGAAGAATATTAGAAATACCTTATTTATTAGGCAGTGAACATACCCTTGTTTGTAGAGTTCTTCTTCTTCGAGAAGATAACCGAGGGAGGAGACAGCGGGCGGTACTTCCACGTCGTTCTTCGGCTTCGGCACGTCGTTCTGTTGGTGAAATCGAAATTTCTAGAACAGTTCGCCACTACATGGTGCCGGATATATTATTTCTTAGTGTTTTTATATTATAAATGGCAGACGAACAGGCGGGTCACCTGATAGACACTACGAACCCCGGCGGAGTCGCAAGTGCGTTGCACGCCCTCTTAAAGTGTACGCTCGTTTGTAACTCGTAATGGTTGGGAACGCCGCCGCTGGGAGTCGGCTCCACAGGGTCGAAGTGAAGAGAACTGACCTGGAGAACTTCACCGTAGAAGACCTCCACCCATCGAGGTGGTGTGGATGAAATTATATAAAATGTTTTTCAGTTCCAGGCGGCCTGTACAATAGTGGAATGCAGCGGAAGGTATAAATCCAAACCAACTCGTCTCAACACTCACCCTGGTGGATGCGATAACGGACGCAGTACATTCTAATCCCACTTGGCTAGCTCTTAAAATGTTGTGTGACGTTTTACATGAACTGTCTCCGATGACATGTAACGGAAAGTGAAGTGGTGTTGGAGTACAAAAATTATGATATGTTCAGGACCTTGATCAAGGGGTGCCGGTAGATGTATCCGGTGCGGAAGCCGGCGTTGTCCAGCATCCTCATGAGGGCTTCGAACTCCTCGCCCCCGACGCGCCACTTGCCGCCTTCGGCTGGAGGCTTGCGGGACGACTCGTAGATCTGTCATCATATGATATCATATTAAATTTATATATACAAGATTACATATACCAGATGTTAGGTTAGTCGCTTAAAATATTCTAATAGTTCATGGTCACATTTAATATACAAAATAATAATATCAAAACAAATACTAATAAACAACGAAGAGAACATAAGACTTTCGAAAGTATAAACAAACGTAATAAACCTAGGTGCAATGACCGGTGCCGAAAGCTGCAAGGGGCGACCTAGAGTCAATTTCCTTCGATATTAAAACGGACAATAAACTCTTCTGTTTTGTTCACGCCGTTACCACGTTCACTTTCACTTCACCCGACAATCATTGACACTGTGCTTTAACATAGACACGTAGAGGATTGCGTATAATTTTTGTATTTTTCTAGATAATTAGGTTAAATATTAAGCACCTAATTTTTTATTTTATTTAAAACGAGAATCGAGTGCAGGGTATTCTTCATAAATATTGCTACTGTCTAAACGTTCAGTCTGTATATCTGTCGTATCCACACATAATTCAAAAGCTTCTGTAGTACGTACACATTAGAAGTTTGTCCCTTAAAAAATAAAGATTTTTATAAGCATTATGCGATTATTGATGTGCTTTTATAAGGTTGAAAACTGGGACATACGGTGTGCTGCCTATTTATTCTTCTCTGTACATATAACAGACTGTTTAATATAATATGCAGATAGGTTATATAGAAATGCTGACTTGAGAGAGCTTAGAAGAGCGAAATATATATTTGGCCAGCGCTGAGTCGGTATAATATACTCGTCTCCTGGTGTCCTCATCAATGAGAACCAGGTCATCCAACGGCACGGGACGTTTTTAAAAGAAAGCTAGTCTAACAGACTAAGCCTGGAAGTGGACTAACTGGAAGAGGCAAAGGGATGGGGGGGAGAAATGTATATTTGTCCAGCGGTGGACGTTATACCTGTCGCCTGGTGTCCTCGTCGATGAGGATGAGATCGTCCAGCGGTATGGAGGCGAGTCGGAGCTGCACGTCGCAGGCGGCGACGAGGTTCCTGGCGGCGTGGAAGGCCTCCTCGAGGGTCGCGCCGCAGCACAGCGCTCCCGAGCTGGTCACCATCAGCACCTTCGCGTGAGGGCCCAGAGCCCGCACCAGTTTATCCCGCTCCTCGTTGTCCAGTACACCTGTCAAATGATGACAATTTTTTAATAAATGCCAACATGGTTTAAAATGGTAAGCACGCTAAAACTAGAGGAGGACTGGCTCTCAAGTGCGTGTGCCGGAACACACCAACAGGTGCTCGGCTAAAGATTTTCACCTAGAAGGTGGGGTAAATAGCGTGGTGAGGCGGATGCCCCGCCATCTAGTTTAGGAGTGATAAGTTGTGTCGATACGGGTGAGACTTTGTCTTTTGAACTTAAGTTGCACTCTTCGCGATACTGTATCAAATACCTGACCCGCTTGCCATCGCGTGTGCATTAATTTTCTTTTTTTTTTATTGTAGCACGGCAAAATGACTGCACTATGCCTGATGGTAAGCACAGTACAATCCAAAAACAATGGCGACGACCGAGTGACACACTATCCATCGGTCGCCACTATCATGCCGGCCTGCAAAAAGCTGGATATGCATAGGCTGATCCCAAAACGCGACCCGCAGAAGCAAATCACTATGACGGACTTCTTCGTCATATACATGGTGGTTGCGACCCAGTCAGGCTGTAAAACCCTACCACCCCGCTGTCGCCATTGCCTCGTTCGTTATTCAGGGGGATGCACCACGTGCAGGTGATGTTGGCTTGGGTGTCTTAAGTCTTACGCACAATTACCGCTACATACCTTGTGTGTAACCCGCTTTAGTTTTCAAGTGTATTAAGGAACCATTTCCGCATATTAAGTGTTGTGTTACGTGTGTGAACGATCTGGTGGTCGCCAACACCCTGTGATACTCGTGATTCGTGGACGATCGAGGGTCGGCAGCCGCATCCAGGGGCGACTGGGTAAGCGAATAAGTGCTGTATACACCCCCTCCTATCGATCACATACTTTCACATTTTCACAATATAGAAAAAGTTAGAGTGACACGCATCCCCGTGTTCCGTCATATTAAGTTCACAAACCGCTCAGTGAACACTTATTTACAACCCTGGCTGACCATAAGATGAGTACTTATTCGCTTACCTAGTCTACCCTAGTGCGGCTGCCAATCACCATAGCGAGCGACAGATTTACAAAAAGTCCTACCAGCATACTGTGACTTTAACATTTTTTTTATGTGCGTGGATTGTTATGTGATGGACGGTGAGGTGGTACTAACCATGTGGCACGTGGTGGTAAGCGACATCGCCGAGCAGAGCGGCCTCGTCGCAGAGCGGCAGGAGTCCGCGACGGGTGGCGGAAACGGCGAGCGCGCTCGGGGACCGAACGTGGAGCACGCAGCGCACGTCCGGGCGGGCGGCGTGCACGGACGCGTGCAGAGAGAAACCTACAACGAACAGACACACGGTTTTACATCGCAACAGTTCGTTACGCCATCACGCGGCACGGGAACAGCAAAGTTGCGACATAATTCAACGTTTACTTATAACCATTGCGACACATCGACCACCTGCAGCATCAGGCGACAAGTACGAGGAATTGTGGTGTCGTCACCACCGTGGGATCATGAGTGCATTGGATCAGATTTGAAGGCACTAACTAGTCTTTCATACTTCGAGCTGTAGACACCTTATAAAGTGCATTTTTATTTACATCTCGCGGACACGACCCACATAATGAGTTCGTAAACTTGTACCATATCATCTTACGTACCCCTTACATAAAATGAAACAGTTAATTAAAAAGTAGCAAAAATTGCCAAAAGCTCCTTAATCAATCTATTCCTTACATTCGTCTATAGGAAGAACGCTGCTATTTTAACAGGGTAAGTAAAGAAATGTTTATTACTGGTATTATAATATAGAAAAATGATATCTGTTTCAATACACTAATTTAATAATCAAAATAGTTAAATAATTAAAAATTCCACAAATCGTTACAAAGGTCCTGGGAATATTTTTTATAAATCAACACATAAAAACAAAACATTTTCTATGAACAGAAATTTTACTATTGAATTAAAAAGCCATCGGCTAAATGTAAGCACACAAGGCCATCTTCCAAAAATTATATATCTCTGTTTCATATCATTACATAGTATAAAACAATGTCCCCTACCGCGTCTGTCTGTCTGTCTGTTCGCGATAAACTCAAAAACTACTGAACGGATCTTTATGCGATATTCACCAATGGATAAAATAATTCACGAGGAACGTTTTGGTATATAATTTGTCCAGGATTTTTTTATAATCAGGGAGGGACAACATCTGCCGGGGCCGCTAGTATATAATAAACCTTTGTCTCAACCGTTTGAGTCCTCACAATCTTCTATACATATAAAAAAAAACGTAAATCTAAAGTGTGTTTAGTACTTTTTCGATTTTCGTGATATAAAATTTTGCAGGTGTCTGAGAGAATAAGTAAAACAAACACTAAATGTTACTCAAGGATATGCTTTCTGATTTTCTTGAAAAGTTTTATCATGAATGCAGTTCTTTAGCAGTGATGCGTGTTGAAACAAACAAACAGAACAAACATATCTAAAAATTATTAAAAAATGTATTTCATTACTTCTTCCCAGACACGGGGCAACAATTTTTTTTATAAAAATTTAATAATTACAGACACCTTAGGTTTACATTCTTATTATATCACTACATATTATAAAACAAAATCCTCTGTCACGTCTGTCTGTTCGTGATAAACTCAAAAATTACTCAACGGTTTTCCATGCGGTTTTCACCAGTAAATACATTGATTCATAAGGAAGGTTTAAGTTTGTCAAGGTTTTTTATCATCAGAGTGGGACAACATCCGCCGGGCCCGCTAGTTTGATATAAAAAAAAATCCATTAGTAGTACAATATGTCTGTCTGTCTGTTCATGATAAACTCAAAAATTACTCAACGGTTTTCCATGCGGTTTTCACCAGTAAATACATTGATTCATAAGGAAGGTTTAAGTTTGTCAAGGTTTTTTATCATCAGAGTGGGACAACATCCGCCGGGCCCGCTAGTTTGATATAAAAAAAAATCCATTAGTAGTACAATATGTCTGTCTGTCTGTTCATGATAAACTCAAAAATTACTCAACGGTTTTCCATGCGGTTTTCACCAGTAAATACATTGATTCATAAGGAAGGTTTAAGTTTGTCAAGGTTTTTTATCATCAGAGTGGGACAACATCCGCCGGGCCCGCTAGTTTGATATAAAAAAATCCATCAGTAGTACAATATATTTAGTTTTGATCATCAAAGACTGAATTAGAATTGCCAATGGGCCAGAACGGTCTCTTTGGTGAAAACTTCCAAAGATTCCTCTAGCACTTTGCCAGCTACATAAAAAAAATTAAACCTACCATCAACGTTGACGGGAAAGTTGGTGGTGCCCTGATCCTGGACGACTCCCTGCATGTCGACCTTCACCAGCGAGGAGGCGGTCACCTCGTGCGGGAGCAGACCTCGAGGTGTCGTCAGCACCTGCTCCACTGCGGTGTTCAGCCGAGCGGTGATCTGACCCGTTATACCAGCTGGAAACGTACAAACAGACTAACTTAGATACACAGGAAACTTAGCGAGTACACGACAACAAAAGTTGAGGCAGTCTGAGGTACTTACTACCGACAGAAGTGAAGACTCAAAATGGTGGAATAACTGTGAATTTGTCTCTTTGGAGTTTTTATATTTATATATGTTTTTTAACTCAGCACCTCTAGCGATCTTAAGTACAAAAGAGCAATAAGTAGAAAAAAAATGCAGTTTTATTAAAAAAAAAATGCAAAAATCTATACTAATATTATAAATAAAGAGGTAAAGTTTGTGAGTTTGTGACGTTGTAGGGGGTAATCTCCGGAACTACTGGTCTGATTTGAAAAATTCTTTCAGCGTTATATAGCTCATTTATCGCGAAAGGTTATAGGCTATATATCATCACGCTAAGATCAATGTTATAGCATAAGCAATGTTTCAAAATATATTTTTTTTCTCTTGAGAGCTTCCGCTGCGTGTTAGCGTTAGCCCAAAGTAACTATTCCACGCGAACGAAGTCGCGAGCAGAGGCTAGTCAGTTATTATAATTCCACATTTAAACAAGATTTGATGCTAGTTCCCTTTTGTATTTTCTTGTTTACATGGAACAAATAACTACATATTATAAAACAAAGTCCTCTGCTACGTCTGTCTGCCTGTCTGTGCGCTATAAACTCAAAAATTACTTAACAGATTTTTATGCAGTTCTCACCAGTAGATAAAGTGGTTTATGAGAAATGTTTAGATATATAATTTGTCAGGGTAATTTTTATTATCAGGACGGGATAACGTCCGCAGGGATCGCTAGTATAATATAACATTAAAAACAATCCTCTAGTACAATGTTTTTCAAACTTTTTCCCGACACCGGCCCCATTAGTATGAAGAAAAATGTCGCGAACCCCTTACTTCTCTTTCACGTATTTTATTTTGTGACAAATATTCAATTTAACATATTTATTCATTTTCATAATTATTATTTTTTTTTTTATTGTAGCTCGGCAAAGTGACTGTACTGTGCCTGATGGTAAGCACAGTACAATCCAAAAACAATGGCGACCACCGAAAGACATACTATCCATCGCCGGTCGCCGCTGTCATGCCGGCCTGAAAGCGACCCAGTCAGGGACAGCCACCCCCCCCCACTCCCCGGTTGCTGGATATACACCGGCTGATCCTGGAACGCGACACGCCCAAACGTGCCACTATGGCGGGTGTTCCACCTGGTGTACGGTGGTCGCGATCCAGTCGGGTACAGACACCCTACCACCCCGCTAATAATAAAATAATTAGAGTTCGAATAAATACATAAGAGTTCTAAATTCTCTAAGTTTTTTTTATAATGTTTTGTTTATTTAATACCAATGATATGTCCTTTAGTTAATATTTTTCTTAATAAATCTTTTAAAACTTTATTGTTGTTTTTTAATGCAGTAGCATTCATAAAAGCAACTCCGCTATAGAAGCTTCGCGACCCCCCCCTAAAGAGGCTTGGGGGTCGCGACGCACACTTTGAAAAACACTCGTCCAGTAGATTATTACTGCCATTATATACATATGTACATATTATATATTACAAGTTTCTTGCGATCATTTCCATGTTCTATCAAGATGGTGGCAGTCTTGTTAGAACTTTCCAGGGCGTTTTTGTGGCAACTCAGAATCCATGCTCCGTGGTATTACTTCCACTCCACTTCACGTAAAACACCACCAATATTACAAAATATAGAGTCAAACAGCACAAGATTATGAATAAAATTTAAAACACACGATATGACATTCCGAATTCCTGTCAAAAACTCTTAGACCGAAATAGTAGGCGGGGGGTATATAGTGGACTCACTCTGGGTCCAACCGAACAAATCGACGAGGCGGTAGACCGCCGCGAGCTTGCACCGGAGTATCTTCTCCCCTTTCTCGTAGCCGATGCCCTCGATGCCACGGATATCGTTTATGGGGAGGACGCAGCTCGGACCCTGGAAATGGTGATAATAAAGAGTTCATATTAAGATATCAAGAGGCGGCCGAGACCGATTGTTCACTTGGTGACACGTCGCAACGCTGTATTATTTTGAATTTTTGTAAACACTACACATCTTTATATATAAATTTCTTCTGTACGTGTGTATGTCACTGAACTCCTCCTAAACGGCGGGACCGATTTTGATGAAATTTTGTGTGCGTGTTCGAGTGGATCCGAGAATGGTTTAGATTTTGGACCCTGTAGGTGGCGCTGCGGTTGAATTTTAGATATATTTTTTTTATTATCAATGCAGGACAACGTCCGCCCGGTCCGATAGTATATTATAAAACAAAGTCCTCTGCTCTGTCTGTATGTTCGCGATAAACTCAAAAACTACTCAACGGATTTTCATGCGGTTTTGACCAGTAGATAAAGGGATTCA
The DNA here is from genome assembly GCA_036509395.1 of Antheraea yamamai. Classification (NCBI taxonomy): domain Eukaryota; kingdom Metazoa; phylum Arthropoda; class Insecta; order Lepidoptera; family Saturniidae; genus Antheraea; species Antheraea yamamai. Next base: position 10,545,606 of record AP028454.1, read on the forward strand.
CAAGGAAGGTTTAAGTATATAATTTGTCAACGTTTTTTTTATTATCAGGGCAGTACAACGTCCGCCGGGCCCACTAGTATTTTTTTTATATTATAGGAGGCAAACGAACATACGGGTCACCTGATGGTAAGTGATCACCGCCGTCCATAGACACTAGCAACACCAGAGGTGTCGCAAGTGCGTTGCCAGCCTGAGTTCGGGGGGAGGGAGGAGTGGGGGAAGGGGGAGAGGGGGAAGAGGAGATGGGCTTCCGGCGCTCTCACTGACGGAACAAAACGTAACAATGCAAGCACTGTTACTTCACGTCGGTTTTCTGTGAGAGTGTGGTACTACCCCGGGCGAGCCGACCCATTCATGCTGAAACCAGAAGTAGCTTCAGCGTGGCTCTACTGTATACTTTAAATGTAAGTCAAACTTCTTTGGATATGATGACAGTAAAAATCTAAAGGTCAAACTGTAGTATATCGATAGATTAACACAAGATAAAAGCCTGTAGAGAGGTGAACGACCGTACTAAGCCGCGCGCTGTCATTTCATTGTTATATTTTACTTCTCGATTTAGGCTAATTTATGCATAATAACATCATTTACATAAGCTGTTGGACAGTCTTTTACTGGTCTAAGCGGATCTAGTCTAACAAATCTTATAATCTATCACCCCCACCTTCTTTATGTGTGTTGAGGACGAATGAGTCCAGTTTTATTTATATCGTGTGGTGATTTGTATAAATATTTGTATCGTTCTCTCGTGTATCTCTACATTGTATATACATATAATTATATATAATTATGCGTTTGTAACAATCGTGGTATAAAGTAATAATGTATGGTCGAACGTGTATCACGACTAAGAGGCACGCCGCTTACTAGTTGTAAGTATAAAAACTCACAAGGGTCGTGGCAAATCGTAGGAAGGTCCGGCTCGTCAGAAACAATTTGTATAAGTCACTCTGCAGGAGTACAGTCCTACTAGAAAAACGGGCTCTTCGAGCAATTCATAAAATCAGGCCTCGCGAGTCATTAAAGGCAAAGTTCCAGGAATTTGGTACCATAATTCTGCCCTTCCAATACATTCTTGATAATCTAATGTATGTAGGCAAAAACTTAGATAAGCTGGATTTAGTAAAAGACCGATATAATTTAAATATTCGAAACAATAACAAAATGGTTACTTACTAGAAACAATACAAATCAACAAACGACATAAAGAAAACTGGACCTGGACAATGGTGTCTATCTCAACTGCTGTTCGTCCACAAGGAGACGACAAAACAATTGAATTTCCTATAAAATATAGTTACCCTAATGCTGCCGGTGTGCAAGCGTCCGCCGACCATCTCCTTGATGCGTTGCAGTAGCGGAGCGTCGTTGCCCTCGTGCATCTGCTGGTCGAGCACGCGTTCCAGCTCCTCGCGGAACAGCTTCGAGGACATCAGCGCCTCGACACGCTTACGACGCTCCATCTCCCGTACGTCCTGTAACATCCATTTTATACCTCAATATTCATGAATCAATGGTTTCTTCTAAACTTATTGAACCCCGCTTGATTACTATCGTGTTTAGAAAATTACGACACGCTTGAAAATACAAGCGAACACATCAAATATTGATTTCGTGACAAGCCAAGTTCAAGCTTAAAGCAAAGCGAATGGCGAGCGCGCGCTACCGTGTGTAATATTACACGAGCCATTTGGAGCCACTTTTGAGCCCCTCATAACTCAAAAACTAAGCCAAGTCAGACCTTCGGCTTCAATATATTATCCTAAGTTGTATTCAGAAATTACATTGAATTGTTTTAAAATATTGAACTTGGCACCCGTTTAGACCTCACTTCTTTTGTCGTTGAAGTCAACAACCAAGGCATATATCATAATATCCAACTTGGCTCTCAATGACATTTATGTTTTTGATGGGATCTATATAAACAAAAAACAATTGGGGAATGCCCGTGCGTGCTTCAATTCAAAACGGCTGCACATATCCCGGCTAATTCTTTTTATATTGCGTTTGTAATTATCTGGACAAGATTTGTATGAAAGAAAATGTTTGACAAATCCTACGGAAAATTTTCGACAGAAGACGAGACGGTATCTCCAAAAATATTGACAGAATTGACAGTTCAGTTACTGTTTTATTTCATTATATGGTCGTAATGTGGAGGAAAGATTTGAACTAATTATCTTCGTCACGCCTGCGAAGCCGGAGCGAGTAGTTTATAACAAGATGGTGGCCCTTCCCTCTTGTTAGAACTCTCCAGGGAGTTTTTGTGGCAAGTCATAATCCATATTCCGTGTTATCATTTCCCCTTCACTTCACTTGTGGACAATAACCCAACTATATTACGTAAAATGCCACCAATATTACAAATTATAGAACCAAATTACACAAGATTATTAAAACTATATTAGTATTATAAAGCTGGAGGTTTGTTTGTTTGGTCGAACGCACTAATCTCAGGAACTACTGGTCCGATTTGAATTTCTTCCAGTGTTAGATAGCTCATTTATCGAGGATGGCTATTATATGCTATACATCATCACGCTAAGACCAATAAGCGCAAAGCACCAATGAAGAATGTTTCAAAAGCGTTTTTTTTTCCTTTTGACAGCTTCCGCTGCGTGTTAGTGTTAGCCGAAAGTAACTATTCCATCAGCACGAAGTTGCGGGCAGAAGCTAGTCAAGTATAAAATCCGCTACATGACAGCTTCCAAGATCCCGCCAAAAACTCAGATTCACTATAGTTATAGAGTGATACTCACAGCGTCGATGTCAGCCGGGCGTTGCTTGAGCCTCTCGTCTTCTTCTTCGTTAGATAGCGGTCCCGTGCCATTCGGCAGCGTCTCTGTGTCAGTGTCCGCCATCGCGACCTCTGGTTCCTTCACTCTGCGAACAGAAAACATCGATAAATTAAAGGGATATCAAACTACAGAGTAACAAAACATCGATCGACGCAGGTCCGAATACTTGCGACAGAGGCGGGAGCTTTAGGTGTAAGGCTTTCTCTAAGTCGACCGCTAGCTATCTTCAAATTGAAAATCAGTCGCCAAGCATCCGTTGGTGTGTTCCGGCAGCCTCACTTGTGAGCCAGTCGTCCTCTACGTTTAGCGTATTTACTATCTTCAGTTAAATAAATAAATCGAATAAACCGGTTACATCATATGATGTGTGAACTAGTGCGCAATCATTTGAAAATGATATCTAATTCCACAGCTTTTCCATGAATTCTATTGTATCGTATTAGACGGTATTAGGTTACATATTGAGGGCATGTGTAATATTAATTTGAAATTATTATGTAAATGCGTTCGTGTATTTATTAATTTCGTCTATATATTAATATACAGCAGGCTTTGTCTGAAAATCAGCGCTGCAACGCTTCCACATGGAAGCTTGCAGATTGTGCCGAAACAAAGACCTTTTCACCCCGTGCAACACTTGTCTCTCTTGATTTTTTTTAAATGTATATTCTTGTAAGTATGTGTTGTATAGATATAGATATAGATCACATCGTCATTTAAATTTTACAGAGAAATGAAGTTATCCAACAAGACTGTACGAATAGCGCAGTTATTTAAGCCGTGTCGGTGACGGGACCGACGCAATCAGTGCTGCGAGTTCGAATACCATACAGGACAAATGGAGTATATATGACATGAGACACGTTAGGTTAGACAGACATCTCAACAATACGGTCTATACGTGGGGTTTTAGTCCGTGGGAGTCGAACATAACCCATTCTCTCCCCCGGGAGGGTGGCGTATCCATAATGGATTATTTAGACAGACACGTTAGGTTTCAACTCGCTTGCTTGCAGGCGTAATTTTGAAAGTATAGGATCCAAGGGTGCTACGATCGTAAGAGGTAACACTGATTGCATAGTACTTGTGTCTAAATTATGTCGACTTTATCTGCGAATAATTATATAGCTGCACGTCGGCATGTCATACTGTGGCACATCTAAATTCAACCCTCATTCAGATGCTTCGACGTGATTGCATTATTTTATTGTTTAGTTTTAGGTTAATATATTCATATATGTATATATACTGTTTTAGTTTTATGTGTAAACATTTGTTTTACGTAGTATGGGTATAAGTGTAACACTAGGTAAAGCTATACTAATATTCAGTTAGTAATCTATACTAATATTATAAAGAGGTAAAGTTTGTGAGTTTGAGACGTTGTAGGAGGTAATCTCTGGAACTAGTGGTCCGATTTGAAAAATTCTTTGAGTGTTATATAGCTCATTTATCGAGGAAGATTATAGGCTATATATCATCACGCTAAGACTAATAGGAGCGGAGCACCAATTAAGAATGTTTCAAAATCGGGGTTTTTTCCCTCTTGAAAGCTTCCGCTGCGTGTTAGTGTTAGCCCAAAGTAACTATTCCACGCGAACGAAGTCGCGGGCAGATGCTAGTCTATAATAAAATCCATAAATTATCGGTTTATAAGTGACTAGTAGTATTATAATGGGGTAAAGTTTGTGACGTTGTAAGGGGTTAATCTCTGAATCTGCTAAACCGATTTTGAAAATTCATTTACCAATAGAAAGCCACGTTATTTGTGTCATAGGCTATATATATTAAAACGAAAATTGAAAAATCTTTTTTGTGGTAGTCGGATTTGCAAAGTCAGACAAAAAACGGTAGAAGGAAAATATTTCTTACGAATGCTACCTTAACGATATATGATTGAGTTCCAGAGAAAAGTTGTAGAGCTTGATAATACCTACAAAAAAGTCAGCGACAGCGTATGTCCAACATCAAGGTTTTTTTTTATTATCATGGCGGGACAACGTCCGGTTGTTGGGGAGAAATAGGAATCTAAACTTTTCTGAACATACTGCAGTTTTGAGGACAGATCGATTATGATACATTTTTTACTTCCCTACCTACCTACTGCCTACCTCAAATTCGACTCTAGCTGAAGTCCGATCACAATACATGTAACGCAATGAAAGAAAGAACGACAGTAGTCATATAGGTCGTTCTTCTTCTATTTTATTTTTGGCAACCAGTCTTCTAATAGATTATTACTGTCATTGCGAAGCGAGTATCGATATTACAAGTTTCTTGATATAATTTCAATGAACTAACACGATGGCGGCCATCTTGTTAGAACTTTCCTGAGAGTTTTTGTGGCGAGTCGGAATCCATGCTCCGTGGTATTACTTCCGATCCACTTCACTTGTGCACTATAACCAAATTATATTACGTAAAGCACCGCCAACATTACACAATATAGAGCCAAGTAACACGAGATTATGGATAAAATATAAAAACCACTACATGGCATTCCAAGATCCCGGCAAAAAATTCTCATATAGGTCGTTATTTGAGACCCAATTGCAACCGGCTACAAACAAGTATTATTGGAGACCTATTTTTTAATACATTCCATTCTTTATGACGTTGCGTTTATAACGACAGCTCTAATACAGGGGACCTTCAATGCACAGGTGAGGCTGACGAGGGGAGACGACTGGTCGTGTACCCAGTAGTCTCTCTATAGTAGGACGAAGCCTGGCGTTCACTCGCCAGGCTGCCGCAGGGGCGGTTTCTCAGGAAGACAGCAGGTTCGATCCCTGGCCGCCCCTACCATACGGCGGACGGTACACCGTGGGGTTTTAGTCCGTGCGAGTCGGACATAACCCACTCTCTCCCCCGAGAGGGTGGCGTATCCATAAAGGATTTCCCCACGTAAATAAAAAAAAAGGGGACCTTTCAAAGAGAAATAATATACAATTCTCGATTGATAAATTAAATTATTTTCAATGCGAGCAAAACCAGGGGGAAAAGTTAATAACATAAAACAGTTGAGTCCAATATAGATACTTCGAATTTATCGATACGGGCGAGATAATATTCATTCGTGTTCACTATACACATCGACACCCACGGCACGTCCCTAAACGCATTGACCGATAAAGATACGGCAAGAGTCAAAAGGTACGCGACGCGACGTAACGCAACGCAACTCGCAACACTATTATGTCCGACTGTACAATCGGGTACGATCCGATCGCCTCGATAAAGTTCGTTGACACGCGCGCGCATTGTCGTCACGTCTTCGGGTACATTAGACGCGGGCCACGTAACAACACGGTGACATAATTGCTGTCATAAAAAATACACATCGAAATGGAAGAAAAAAGTCGGGGCAGTCATGAGGACTGCCGAGAGAAGGTAAAACTCAAAACGATGGAATAAATGTGTTCTCTTTTGAATTTTCATATTATAGTGTGAATGATGATATTAAAATTTTAGAATTTGTTTATTGAAATTATCAACATTAGTGTGGTTTTCATATCTACTGGCACTCGGACCATTAATTTTATACATTTTCATAAAGTCTATTTATCAATTAAACCAATTATGAACTGCAAAATATCAATATTACATGTACACAGGCCGCTATACCGCGTGTCGCTAATTTGACGCAAGCCGCGTAAGCGCAATACGGTCGGTCACGCTTACTAGCATGTCATGATGCGAAATTATAAGTTTATCTCCTGCCAACAAAAACCGCTCGACGCGTCTAAAGAAATGTTCACTTCAACAAAGTTATTTTCATTCGGCAAACGTCTTACGTAACTACTGATCGAAAATGTATTAAAACACCGTTTAGCACAGAATCTATGAATTAAATTATATAAGCAACTGGGAAAGGTATATGGCGGTTTTCTTTAGATATACTTAGTCATTTTTACCGTATGAGACCGTACCGTATATATTAGGTACGTAGTAACTTTAATCATGCTACTTCCTTATATCACGCCATTTATCGGTCACCACTCTCCAAGAAAATCGCATATTTATTGCGCAGATTTGGCTCAACGATCGTTGCATTCGACAACACCCAACTTTGCAAATTATCGTCACATACAATCTTATCTTAACAATGACAAACAATGAAAGGAATATAGGCAAGTAGATATGTATGTTATTGTATGCTTGACAAATCGGAGAACAGCAACGATCTAGTGAAGATCTCTTTTGACTATATCATAATTCTATCACGAAACAACGCCCTTTACATTTCGCCACTTCATTATGACCCTAATAATTTGTATAACAACTATCACCGAAAATGTTATAACCAAAAATTATACAGCCATAAGAAATCATACTTAGACCCTAAAAAAGTTCAAAGTCAAATCGTCTAAACTTGGTTTCGATTGCGTGGGCGAGGTTCGTTGCTCCTACATACAATACCTCGAACTGTATAATTATATTGTACGCATATTTGGAGTTACTATATATACGTATATATAAACACATTAAAAAAATAAGAATGGCTTGAATAAACTATCAGAATGCCACGTCTAGTCACATATAATCATTGTTTGTAATACATAAACTCTCTGTAAGTAATACTGCTCTACTTTCACTAATATAATATTTATTAAGGAGCAAGCGTGACGGATATATAATAAAATATCATAATAAATACTATTTTCCAAGTAAATTTGGAATAAATATTATACAATAATGTTTCGTGTGAATTACTTGTTTTAAAGAAGTGGTATGCTTTCCAGGTGTTTATTATTTGTATTGGAAGCAAAGAAAACTCTTTCTCATTTTTTTTCTTTTTTGAGTAATTTTATTGTATGCACCTAGCTCCTGCAAAAAAAACTATGTTACTATATGTAACTTGGATCCTTTCTAGATTTTGTTATACATTAATCTGAAAAATGCATTCGAATTCATACAGCGGTACGAGAAATCAATAATTAAAAAAAAATTACTAACTTTTGAAATGAAAACTTCCTCAGGCGCGTTGAGCGGTATTTTTGGCCGGAGATCAAATTATAATTTCGCGTCATGACATGCTACGTAAGCATGATCGGCCATATTGCGCTTGCGCGGCATGCGTTAGACTAGCGACGCGTAGTATAAGCGCCTGTGTATATATAATATTGATATTTTGTATTGAGATTGTGGAGCCCACCATATCTTAATATATATATTTCTTGTGTGCGTGTGTATGTGACTGAACTCCTCCTAAACGACTGGACCGATTTTGATGAAATTTTTTGTGCGTGTTCGAGTGGATCCGAGAATGGTTTAGATTCACAATTGGAACCGGTAGGTGGCGCTGCGATCGACTTTTAGGATTTTTTTTGTTTTCAAGGCAGGACAACGTCCGCCCGGTCCGCTAGTATTTGATAAATTAATAAGCTGTAAAGTGTTTTTGATTTGATTTGATTTGTATAAAAAAGTAAATATTTTTTATTCGGAGTGCCAATAGACGTGAAAGAAAGACTAATGATAATAATTTCAATTTACTAATTATGAAGGTTAAATAATTCACACTATAATTAATTTAAAAATTCAAAAGATCACTATTTAAATTCCATTGTTTTGAGTTTTCACTTCTGTCGGCAGTCCTTTTTTTAAATATAAGTAAAGATGCGAATTAGTTTTTTTTATATATATTTACCCTTTCACACCTTAACTACTCAACCATTTTTCATGAAAATTTTGCATAAATGTTAATAGAGACACAAACAAGACAGGGTATTTATTTATCATCCCGAAAAAATGTACCAGATCAGATGAGATCAAATCAAAGCGAGCGAAGCCGCGAGCAAAAGCTAGTAAACAATAAACCTACTTATGACCCATTCTTTGACACCGACTTACAAAACATTTCGACCGCCGTGAAACGTGCCGCGTGACGTGGCATGCGTTTAATACACCCCAATCTCGCAACGCGGCGTACAGAGCGCGGCCCGTGCAGTACACCCAACAGATACGATGATCAACAAAGTAGGCGGGTATTCACGCAACAACACCAAAAAAAAAAAAAAAATAATAACCAAAATTACCATGATAGGTTACTTCGACATCGACTACAAAAAAAAAAAGGATTTATAATGATAGATGATGTTGAGTCACTTTTTTTTTGTTGTCGCCGTACCAAACGAGACGCGCGTGACCACATTCGACACCCAAGATGAATGAATGTAATAATATACGTCAGTTAGTTTAACAATGCACCTATAAAAACTGCGTTCGTGATCGACAATCGGTTACGCTTGGACCGGTGTAATATAGTCGATTCGGTGTCATTTCTATACACAGTCTAAAGCAGGGCGGCTCAAATTTGAACTGCTAGCGATCCACCTCACTATTCTTAGACTGGGATCGATCGACTCTGATAGGCTACAAGTGTGTAAAGTAAGAAAATAAAAAAATGAATATACAATAAACTTTATCTATCTATGTTCGTATTTGTCCCGGTTTCGCTCGGTCTCCGGTATTATTGTCAGGCATATATATGGTGGCCACTGTGCAGCCGAGATAGTGAGGGGCTTTATCGACAGGCACATTCGTAGCATTTTGTAACTTTTTTGAATGTATACATATATACAGATGCTATACAAGGCAAATGCTTGTTCCGCGTTATCGCTTGCACGCTCGGTTCAGGCGGAACGTGACAATGAGACATGCGCGTGCAGCCGGACGGAATGCATTCATAACACATTATCACGTCAAAAGAAATCATTTATTTAAATAAAAACAACTTAGTTAAGAAAAGACAACCACTCTAATAAGGCGTCAGACACTAAACCTGACTGATAGATAATGAGCGAAATACTAGGGGAATATCGTTAACAGCACAAGAAGGGGTACATGCTCTGTACCACTGACCCTAACACGGTTGGAACATAACATTTTGTAGGTGGTAGAGCCACGCTGAAGCTATTATTGATTTAGGCATGAAAGGGTCGGCTCGCCCGAGGTAGTACCACCCTCTCATAGAAAACTGACGTGAAGTAACAGTGCTTGCATTGTTGCGTTTCGTTCGGTCAGTGAGAGCGACGGAGGCCCGCCTCTCCTCCTCATCAGGTGATTTCAAACTCCGAGAAACCCACAGTTCTTTGTTTTCCCACATATAGTAGTACTACAAGAACATTTCTCAGGTTCAGGTTCCCTCCATCTTGACACCTCAGGCCGCACATGGGGCCCCCTAGGCGGGGACAACACCGGTCGGAAGAGCAGACGTAGTATCGATTAGACAGTTCCCCCGGCCAAAAGGTGTAAGAAGGCACCATGGGGTTTTAGTCCGTGCGATTCGGGCATATCCATGCTTTGCTGCTCGGCGGGATGGATATAGGTTAGAGATTTCCCCATGGAGGAAAAAAAAGGTTCAGGTTCCCTCACGATGTTTACCTTCACCGTCAGCCGATACTGTTACCAATTTAACATTAGTAAATGTATGCCAATTCCGAAGAATTCATTGCTACATGCCGGGGTTCGAACCTGCGGACATCGAAATGATATACCACCGGTCAAACAATTAGACCACAACTACTTCTAACACGGTCGGGGTACAACAGAACGAAGATGCGGGTAAAGGCTAATATGTTATATATATTTGTTCTGTTAATAAACGATGCAGACAAAGTCGCGGATGGCGACTGGTTTATAAAGTAGACTCGAGTATTGAGATCGCGAGTCAAGGGGGTAACGCGAGAAAGGGCCCGCGTTGAGTCACGCGTCTCGAGAGTTCGTTGAACCGTGCGTGGGCGCAGCGCAGCCTCCGTACACCGACAATCATATAAAACAGCCCAACGAGATGTATCGCCACATTTATAAAAAAAAAAATCGAGGCAGTCCTTAGACTGTGGATAGAAGTGAATACTCAAAACTCTTCTGAATTTTCATATTAATTATAGTGTGAATGACAATATTTAAATTACAGAATTTGTTTATTGAAGTTATTAACATTAGTGTGGTTTCCATATCTATTGGCACTCGGAGCAATAATTATATACATTCTTATAAAGTCTATTAATCAATCAAACGTATGATGAGCTGCAAGATATCAATATCACATGTACACAGGCCCCTGTACTACACGTCGCTAGTGTGACGCAAGCCACGCCAGCGCAATACGGTCGGTTACGCTTACGTAGCATGTCATAACGTGATATCATGTATTTTTTTATATCATAAGAGGCAAACGAACAGGTGGGTCACCTGATTTTAAGTGATCACCGCCGTCCATAGGCACTAGCAACACCAGGGGAGTTGCAAGTGCGTTGCCACCCTGTGTTTGTGGGGAAGGGGGAGCGGTAAGAGGGAGGGAGGGAAAGGAGAGGGAGAGGTGGGTATCCGGCGCTCTCACTGACCGAACGAAACGCAACAATGTAAGCACTGATACTTCACGTCGGTTAGCTGCCGAAGAGCCGACCCATTCATGCTGAAATCAATAATTCATCTCCTGCCATAAAAATACTGCTCAACGCTCCTAAAAGAGTTTTCGCTTCAAAAACACTTGTGTAATACAAGGCTCGTAACGTTTGATAAAACAGGTCACTGGTCTTATTCCAAATCAAAATATCCTTTATTCAATTAGGGCCCTGAGAAGGCGCTTATGAACGTCAAAGCTACCGCCTATCCATTCGTTAGTATACACGTGTGAAGCCGCACCGGCAAACTAATCTATACTAATATTATAAAGAGGTAAAGTTTGTGAGTTTGTGGGTTTGTGAGTTTGTGACGTTGTGGCGTTGTAAGGGGTAATCTCAGGAACTAATGGTCCGATTTGAATAATTCTTTCAGTGTTATATAGCTCATTTATCGAGAATGGTTATAGGCTATATATCACCACGTTAAGGCCAGTAGGAGCGGAGCACAGTTGAAAAATGTTTCAAAATCGACAAGTTTTTTTTTGAGAGATTCTGCTGTGTGTCAGCATTATCCCAGAGAACTATTACTACGTGGACGAAGTCGCGGGCAGGGGCTATAATCTATATAGTAATATTATAAAAAAGTTAAGTTTGTGAGTTTGTGACGTTGTATGGGGTAATCTCAGGAACTACTAAACCGATTTTGAAAATTTTTTTACCAATATAAAGTCACGTTATTTATGAGTGTCATAGGCTACATATCATCACGCTAAGCCAATAGGAGCGGAGCAACAATGAAAAATGTTTTAAAATCGGGGTATTTTTTCCTTTTGAGAGCTTCCGCTGCGTCTTAGCCCAAAATAACTATTCCACGCGTGCGAAGTCGTGGGCAGAAGCTATTAACTAATTATATTATCTATAATCTATACTAATATTATAAAGAGGTAAAGTTTGTGAGGTTGTAGGGGGTAATAATATCTGGGGAGTCGGAGAAAAATGGTCGAATGAAAAAGTTTCTTACGAACGCTGCCTTAATTATGGGATATATATGATTGAGTTCTAGAGTAAAGTTGTAGCTTATAATGCCTATTACCGCCCAACGAAGTGGGCACGGGTCGGCTAGTTAGAAATAAATTAATTCTCATAGCGGCGTGTAAACAACACGTCGATTCATTTAGCTAGTATTAAAGTAAAAAAATAAAAAAATAAAACAAGGCTGTGTACGTGAGCGGTCGTCGCCGAGCCCCGTTAATAATAGAAAAAAGAAAAGCATTAAAGTTGGTGAAAATTTCAAATTTGGAACGGGCGGATGCGCATTCCGCGTCCGAGCGTCGTCTATTTCGGTCGTGTCCCTGTTTGTTCTATTCTGTCTCTTTTTGGATATATATATATATATATATGGACAAAATAAACATGACTCCAAGTCTGTATGCGGAAGAACAGTAAAATCTACACCAATATTATATAACTGAAGAGTTTGTTTGGTTGAACGCGCTAATCTCAAGAACTACCGGTTCGATTTGAAAAATTCTTTCGGTGTTAGATAGCTTATTTATCGAGCAAGGTTATATCAGCTAATACAAATAGGAGCGGAGCAGCAATGAAGAATGTTTAAAAATCGGCTACCTTTTCCTTTTGAGAGTTTCCGCTGCGTGTTAAGCGTTAGCCCAAAGTAACTATTCCGCGCGGACGAAGTCGCGGGGGGAAGCTAGTTATAATAAACTAGTTGAACTAACTAACTAAGTGAAATAGTTAGATTTAATCAAATTAGACTTTTCATATGTATTCCAGGGGATCAAGTGCATAAGCAGCAGTAGTACCTTCTCCCTGACCAAGAGCTATGTGAAGAATACCAATTAATAATTTCGCGTCATGACATGTTAGTAAGCGTGTGCGACTGTATTGCGCGGCTTGCGTCATACTAGCGAGTTACAACGGCCTGTGTACATGTAATGGTGATATATTGAAGCTCGTCATACGCTTGAATGATTAATAGACTTTATAAAAATGTATATATTTATTGCTCCGAATGCCGATAGATATGGAAACCACACTAACGTTAATAATCTCAATAAACAAATTCTGAAATTTAAATAATTCACACTGTAATTAATTTCAAATTTCAAAAGAGAACACAGTTTAAATTCCAATATTTTCGGTTTTCACTTCTGCCGGCAGTCCTTACGACTGCCTCGATTTTTTTTTGGTCGCGGCTTGCGGTAGACCGCAGTCATAATAATTTGGTAATGATGTTAACAAGATAATCTCAAAAGTGGTACTAGTCTAATTTTTAAAGTGAAACTTTTATTACATCGTCTCAAACTTTTTCGTGTGTGTGTTGCATGTCGCGTGATGGTCGGCCGCGGAGTAGGGATAAAGTGAAAGGCGCTCGTCAGAGCAGCCAGGGCCAATATGGCGGTGCCTATAGTTCGCAGCAGCTGACCGTGTAGTGTATAGACTATTATTAGTTAAATGTCTATAGTGTGAAAAAAAGTTTCACTTCTACCATGGTTTCATAAAACCACACAATCCTTTTCTTATTTTTTTTAATGTCATAGGAGGCAAACGAACAGGTTGGTCACCTGATGTTAAGTGATCACTACTGTCCATAGACACTTGCAACACCAGGGGAGTCGCAAGTGCGTTGCCAGCCTGTATTTGGGGGGAGGGGAGGTGGGCCTCCGGAGCTCTCATTGACCGAATAAAACACAACAATGCAAGTACTGTTACTTCACGTGGGTGTTTCTATGGGTCGGGTGGTAGTACCCCGGACGAGCCGACCCATTCATGCTGAAACCAGTAATAGCTTGTAGCTCTACCGCCTACTAAATGCGAATTCATTCCAACTGAACCCATTTGGAATTATTTTAGCAAAATCTATGTGATCAATGACGCACGGAGTCAACAGAAACTAGTTTTTCAAGGCAATTTAGCTCATAAAAATTAAAACTTCGAATTAGGAATCAACGTTGGTCTTTATTACTTTTATGTCGACATTTCTCGAGCGTTCACATAAATCGTAATAGAATGTTAATTTCGAATTATAATCTACTTACGGATTCCCGCGACTTTGTCTACGTAGTTTCTTATCCGAATCGTTTTGTTATATGTTATACTAGCTGTGCCCGCGACTTCGTCCACGTGGAACCAGATGTACAAAACAATTACTAATAAAGCCATCTGAACGTATTTACTCTATTCGCTTATCTACTTTTCTCTCGTACTTAAGTCGCGGCGCCATTAAAATTACAATAACTATTGATAGAGTGGACCGATTTTAATGAAACAAAGACTAAGTTACTTATATGAGGTTTTATTGTGAACCCAGCACCAAATGATTGAAATGTATTCTATTACTTATTCCTAGACTCTTGCAACAATTTTTTTCACGAAAATGAAAAAAGTACAGACACGTTGGATTTACATTCTTATTATATGTATAGAAGATTAAAATGGCCGTGATTTGTGAGAATCGAAATGGATTTAGTAATCTTTTAAAAGAGTACGGCCGGACTTTTTGCGGAATTTGGCAGATGTTCCCATGGACACACTGCCTCGTTACAACAATTACAACGGTATGCGTACATGGGAATATATGCCTCCTTTAATCTTAAACGCGTTACCAGCCGAATATATAACAGAACTACAAGGAAGTAATGTAAAACAAACGAAACGTATTTTAAGAAGATATTTAACATACCTACCGCGATAAATTTAAATATATCTATATATGTCTGTATATATTATCTTGTCGGCGTGTTGACGAGAACAACTCTCCTCGATTAAACCGCAATGCGGTTTCCTCAGGAGAGTCCTACTGTAACGATATGTAATTTTTCTATTGTCATAAATAAATAAATAAATAAAAAATATCTCCAAAGCGATTAGGCAGCGTTTTCAACGAAAGCTCCCAGCCGGCTTGACTTTTTCCGACACTTCCAACAATTACCGTTATATTTCAACCAATTTACAAAAAATCTTAACAAATTATACACCTAAACTTTCCTCGTGAATCACTTTATCTATTAACTATGCATTATCGCATGAAAATCCGTTCAATAATTTTTGAGTTCATCGCAAACAGACAGACAGACACGGCGGACGACTTTGTTTAGTAATATCACTGTCCCATCCTGATAATAAAAAAAAATTGAGCCGTCACGGGACGCCTGGCAGATGTGAAACACATGTATAACGTAGTAAACAACACTGTATACATTATAGGTATGCGAGCTCAGTGCGGCAAGAGAGATTGCGCACAGTCGCTTGCGCATGGCATCGCGTCGCCACGTCTCGGCACGCCAACAATCAGGTTTACCCTCAGCTATAGATAGCTTTGACAAATTATATACCTACACCACCCTCGTGAATCGCTTTATTTATTGCTGAAAAGCATATGAAAATCCGTTCTGTAGTTTTTGAGTTTATCGCGAACAGACAGACAGAGAGACGTGGCAGAGGACTTTGTTTTATAAAATGTTGTGAAGATGCGCGATAAAAAGATAGACCCGATCGTGTTTGTAGTCGGTTCTTCTCGATGAGTGGGTTGTTTGTTCGACCCGGTGGTAGTTTTGACGTTCGTAAGTGCATTCTCAGGGCCTAAATTAAATAGAGTACCTATATTTCGACCGGTTCGGACAAACGACCCAGTCATCGGGAAGAACCGTTAACAAACTGATCGATCTGGTTTATCTCTTCATGTTATATATTTTTACAAAACATAAATAGTTACATTCGTTTATAGTGGACGCACAGAGAGGGGGGCGCCATTTCTAGACGTCACAATCGTTCACATATTGATCCACCCTATAGACGTTAAAACCCGCTTGACATGGTATTTCAACTCGCTATGCGGCAAATCGGTAACGTGCTTTGGGACTTTGTTATAAAACGTAACACTATTACATAATGATTGCGGAAAATAGGTATCTTTCAGAGTTCTAAACTCGTTGAAAGCAGAGACAGAAGCTGCATTAGAATCGTTTTAAATCGTCGAGTCGACCGTGTAAAAAGACACACAGAGGGTCGGTTCTATTCCCTTCCACAGTACAGTTCATTGATGTTGTTAATTGCGCTAATCATGTTAAAATTTGGCCGCGTGCCACAACGCTGAGTGTATTCCGTGTGAATGGACCGGGCGCGGGCCACCGGCCGGGCCATTGTTTCTGTACGTAACAATAGCTGTATCGTGTAACGTTTCCCGATGATTTGATCGCGGGTTTTATAGTCTCGCGTTTAGCCACACTCTCAGCGTAGATAATTACGTATGTGTAAGTTATATATATCGTCGTCCAAAATTAGAGGAACGCGTCCGCCGTTTTTTTTGCAGTACTACCGCCGTCCATCTATACTAATCTATACATATAACTAGCGGTCACGGAGGACGTTGTCCTGCCTTGATAATAAAAAAAATCCTAAAAGCCAACCGCAGCCATCTACCGGGTCCAATTGTGGATCTAAACCATTCTCGGATCCATTCGAACACGCACACAAAATTTCATCAAAATCGGTCCAACCGTTTAGGAGGAGTTCAGTGACATACACACATACAGAAGAAATTTATATATAAAAGAAGATAAGAATGTAAATTTAACGTGTCTTTACTTTTAGATTTTTAAGAAAAAAATGTTGCAGATGTCTAGGAATCATTGTTACATAGTATAAAACAAAGTCCCTTGCCACGTCTGTCTGTCTGTACGCGACAAACTCAAAAACCACTGAACGGATCTTCATGTGGTTTTCACCAGTAGATAAAATGATTCATGAGGAACGTTTAGGTCAATAATTTGTCAAGGATTTTTTTTATAATCAAGGCGAGACAACGTCTGCTGAGTTGGCTAGTCTATATATATAATAGGAATGTAAATCTAACATGTCTATAAGAATATGTAATAAAATTAGAGATTCCCACCTATATATTGACTCATCACGATATCTCTGGAACCATAAGGCGTAGCGACTTGAAATATGGTAGGAATATTCCTTTCGCCGAGTAGAGGTCAGCTAAGAACGGATTTTACGAAATTCCACCCACAAGGGGGGTTGCAGGGGGGTAATCAGGGCGGGACAAAGTCAGCCGGGCCCGCTAGTATGTAATAAAATACATTTCAATCAATTTTAGAAGTATCTGTCTGTCGCTTTGTTTGGACACGCGTCACTACTAAAGTATTGCGTTCACGATAAAACTTCAATGATGAAAATCATAAAGCATATCCTCCAGTACCATTTAATTCTTTGTTTCATTTAAACCACTCAATCTATCAAAAGTTATTGTAATTTTAATGGTGACGCGACTTAAGTACGGAATTGTTACTTTGGGCTAACGCTAACACGCAGCGTAAGCTCTCAAAAGAATGTCGCGATGCGATGGTCACTGTTAATATCAGCACCTCCAGATATCAGTATTTTTATCATTTTTTATAATTTACACTATTCTTAATCCAAATTTGTTAAATTTTATTTTCTGTTTTTTAGTTGGATTTTTTATGACAGCGTGTTTTTTTAGTTTTTTTTAAACTATTATTTATTTTTCATTTTTTAGTTAATTTTTTTTTACTTTTTTTTTTTTCGGATTATTGCATTGTCATCGACCTTTGACAGGTGTGCAAAGTTTGAATTAAATCTGATCGTTCAAAGTTGGACAAAATCGAGCTCAAAGGGGTCGGTTACATACATACATACATACAGGTGAAGCTAATAAAAGCGTGATAAAAAAAAACAATTTTGAAACATTTTTCATTTATGCTCCGCTCCTATTGGTCTTAGCGTGATGATACATAGCCTATAGCCTTCCTCGATAAATGAGCTATCTAACACTGGAAGAATTTTTCAAATCAGACGAGTAGTACTTGAGATTAGCGCGTTCAACCAAACAAACTCTTCAACTTTATAATATTAGTATAGATCAGCCAAACGGATTGTAACGACCAAATATACCGTAAGTGGTGAAAAATGGTCAAATGTTTGCCACAATACTTTACCTTTTAAGAGGTGAACTAAAGCCATTTCGACGATATTGAATTAACAAACTTTAGGATACTATACCCGTAAACAGAACTCGCGAGCAAAGGCGACAACGGGTCGGGCGCCAACTGTCTCGGAGCGAACAAATCGATACGCGACTCACGCACCGGGCGCTCCTTCCTTCGTGAAATCGGTACACCGTTACGTTATAACGCCTAAATATTATAAAGAGGTAAAGTTCGTGATTTTGTAAAGTTGTAGGAGGTAATATCTGGATCTACTAAACCGATTTTGAAGATACCGATAGAAAGCCATGTTATTTTGTGAGTGTCATAGGCTATATATTAACCAGAAAAATGAAAAGACTTAGTGGTAGTCGGATCTGCAAAGCAAGTCAGCGTTTCTAACGAACTCTGTCTCGACGATGAGAGATATATGATTGAGTTCTAGAGAAAAGATGTAGAGCTTGATAACGCCTACAAAAAAGTCAGCGACAGCGTATGTCTAACTTTTATATTTACGTCACAAAAACAGTTTTTTATAAATGTTTACCGCCCAACCAACTGGGCACAGTTCAGCTAGTAAGTAACACCTATAACATTCAAAACATGTATAGGCCATTTTTAACTATACAGTAAATTAGTAAAACTTGACTCGTTACATTTCAAAATGAGGTAAATCCAATCTTAACCGTTCCTAATATAGTATTTTATCATCAGATTTTGTACATGGTAAAATATGAAAATTATAAAAAAAGGTCGAAGCAGTCATAAGGACTTCAGTCAGAAATGAGAACCAGAAACAATAGCGTTCTGAAGAGTTATTCAACTTGATCCCTTCCTCTCCTTTTCATAACCGCACCACGCGCGCTGGTCTTCGGAGCCACAGTTTTACGGTAAATCCTATCTGGGCATGAACTAACAAGTTCGCAGCGTCTTATCTTTGCCGTACCGTGAAGCTGTGGAACAATCTCCCGGCTCGTGTGTTCCCTCCTTCCTATGACATGGGGTCCTTCAAGCGCAACGTGAAGAGATACTTGCGCAGGCCGGCATGACAGCGGCGACCGGCGATGGATAGTATATCTCTCGGTGGTCGCCATTGTTTTTGGATTGTACTGTGCTTACCATCAGGCACAGTACAGTCATTTTGCCGAGCTACAATAAAAAAAGAAAAACAATGAAACACTGTGTTTGAATTTTTAAATGAATTATAGTGTCAATTGTTTAAATGTCGTAATTTGTGTATTGAAATTATTAACATTAATCTGGTTTTCACACATGTGTTGGCACTCGGAGCAATCTTATATACAAAAATTTCGTGTCACGGTGTTTGTAACTGAACTCCTCCGAAACGGTTGAACCGATTTTTATGAAATTTTTTATGTATATTTGGTAGGTATGAGAATAGGTTATATTTAAAAGTATATTTTATACCTCTAGGTGATTAGATTGTCCCTATTGAGATTTTTTTTGTATTATTCTGGCAATTTTTTTTTGGTAAAATTATAAATATTACATTTACACAGGCAGCTATAGTACGCGTTGCTAGTGTGACGCAAGCCGCGCAAACGCAATACGGTCGGTCACGCTTACTAGCATGTCATGACGCGAAATCATAAGTTTAACTCTTAACAAAAAAAAATTACAAGTCAAATACTAAAGAAGTTTTCACTTAAAAAAAAATTACATTTTCATATGAACGGAATAGCGGGCGACAACTAGTCTACAAATATTAGACAACCCGACAAAAGCGGGCGACACCACGTCGGGCGCCAACCGCCGTAAGTGAATAATCAATACAGCGTAGGAAGCACACGCAGCCCCCGTAGTTCAAATTAGTTCTACTAACGCATTATTCATTCAGGTAACAAAAAAGTTGAGGCAGTAGGGTAATCTCAGGAAGTACTAAACCGCTTTTTTGAAAATTCTTTTACCAATAGAAAGCCACGTTATTTGTCAATGTCATAGGCTATATATCATCAGGCTAAAATCAATAAGAGCGGAGCACCAATGAAGTATGTTTCAAAATCGGGGTTTTTTCCTCTTGAGAGCTTCCGCTGCGTGTAAGCGTTAGCCCGAAGTAACTATTCCACACGAACAAAGTCGCGGGCAGAGGCTAGTACTTTATACAATCATAGACCGTGCGGCTGTTCGCACAATCGATACACCGTAAACATTACATTACACAAACAAACAACAATAGAACATTTTATATGCAACCGGTGAACGCTTCCCATTATCCTGAATAGAGAGTACTACTTTCCCGTCGCTTTGAACGCTTGAAAACACCGTCATCGCTAGAAAACAACCAATATACACCATAAACTCATACCCTTAAAGTTCAAATTATCACGTCAGTGGTGGAAACCAGGTTTATGGTTGCTGTATATGGTCGAATATAAATTATGACACGGGGCAAGCCTCGGTTACCGGGTTCGAGTAAACACGTGGCCTGTTTATTCTTGCCCAATATTTTACTCCAAAGTATTAGGTTCTGCAAGGACTTTTAATCTCTTCTTTATATGTTACTTACTCGTAGCCAAAATTGTCAAGTCCTAAACGCATCTACGCAGTAAATCGCTCCTTTAATTAAAAAAAAAAATCCAACTCAAAAATTACGTTTTTCGAGATTTCACCAGAAAGTAAATTAACGTTGCGGGAAGAATCTATACTAATACTAGCGGACCTGGCGGACGTTGTCCTGCCTTGATAATAAAAAATATAAATCCCAAAAGTCAACCGCAGCGCCACCTACCGGGTCCAATTGTGAATCTAAACCATTCTCGGATCCACTCGAACACGCACAAAAAATTTCATCAAAATCGGTCCAGTCGTTTAGGAGGAGTTCAGTCACATACACACGCACACAAGAAATATATATATTAAGATTATAAAGAGGTAAAGTTTGTGAGTTTGTGACGGGGGTAATCTCAGGAACTGCTGGTCCGATTTGAATAATTCTTTCAGTGTTATATAGCTCATTCATCGAGAATGGATATAGGCTATATATCATCACGCTAAGGCCGATAGGAGCGGAGCACAGATGAAAAATGTTTCAAAATCGAGATGTTTTTTTTCTTTTTGAGAGCTTCTGCTGCGTGTCAGCGTTAACCCAGAGTAGTAACTGTTACTACGCGGACGAAGTCGCGGACAGGGACTAGTAATGTAATAAAGAAACGAATAGTCAGTCAGTCAGTCAGGAAAACCAATGAACACTCTGTAAGTAATGTGACTATTGCCGCAGATCTTTTTTCTTTCTCGAACTGAATACGCTATTGACCTAGCAAGGTCTTAACAGCTTCACCGGACTACTAAGGCGAGCGCTTAAGGCACTCGGCCGATTTTATTTGACAACTAGCTCAAGGGTGCACGGCACACCTCGGCTTGGGCTGTTGCCTGATACATGCAATTCGCGACCCATCTGAGCTAAGCTATCTATTCATACATATACCAGTTGTTGAAACATATATGTGTACCAAGCATACATAGCTCAACAACTCTTTAAATTTCGTATCGGATAATTTTCTAAACTATTTTAGTTTGATAGGGGAAAAAATAAAACCCTTCCACTTGCATGTGTAAGCGTGTATGCGTGCACGTGTGTGGAGGTGATATGTGTAATGTTGTCGCAATGATGTAAAATTTTGTGTCACTGTATCGCGCGAGCAGCGCACGCAAGGGCTCCTCGCCGAGAGAACGGACCTAGGCTTGAGCCGTTCCCGAGGGGAGCCTAATCTGGTGCTCGCAGACCAATGACATCTTGCCTTTTATAGGCCGAACTCTCTAATAGGGTGGCGTTAGTGGCAACGTTCCGGTCGCGTCTCGGATGTGTTGTAGCGGTATCGGAAATAGATGATAAGTCCATTTAAATATCATTTTCGCTAATAAAAATATTATAAAGGCTATATTAAATCATTAAAATTACTTAGAAAAATAGAAATACAATAGGCACAACTCAATAGGCACTTCAATACGATCAAAACTAGGAAAATACATGACTGTTGTTCTCTTCTTCATCGAAACGTGTCAAAACCTTAGTTATCCGAAGATAATTAATAAGGTGAAGTAATACGAAATAAGTCGATGTTTTAATTATAAGAAATTATCTTATTTACTTCAAATTATTTAACAAAATTATGTCATATCTTTTAAAATATTTTTAAAAAATTAAGCCGTCACGGGACGCCTGGCAGATGTGAAACATCGAAATTGCTTTGTATAAGTTATATGCATAAAAGAACAGATTACGACAGGAATCAGCTATGGCGTAATGAAAAGATAAGGCATTACAAATTTGTTCCATAAAATAATGACTGTTTATTTATTTTATTACATAGATATTCATTTTTACAAAATACAAAATTCAACTAGGCGCAGGCGCGGTGTGTTTGGCGGCATTTATCAAAGAGCGCTGCGTAACACTAGTAAACGAGTGGCCGATAAAACAATTTCAGTCTTATGTTTATACAGATAGGGTTGCAAATGTTTTTTAGTATTTCGTTAGTACTGCAAAGTTCATGTTTTTCGTCGACACGCGCGTCGCCCTGAGCCATAATCAGGTTTAGAAAGAAAGAAAGAAATACTTTATTGTTGGAACAACAATACAATTAAATTAAATTACACACTAATTAGACAGAAAAAAAATACATTTTAAAAATGAAAAATAGATGTCCAACAATTGGCGAACCCATTCAGCAAAAATCTGCAATACTGTAAGTAGTACTGCAGCGCTGATTTTCGATGGGAGCCTATATATGATGATACACAGACGTTAATGTCAATACAGAATTAGAAACGACCAAACAAATAACACAGACGCACGTAACACGTCACGGATGGCCATACTAAAGAGATATAACAACTGTAATCACAAATTTAGGATTAAGCAAAACAAATATAAATTTAGAAGAAAAAAAAGTTAATAAAAATAATACACACCAATAAACAGAGCTTACAATAGAAACTACAATAGAATACTAATACTATTCACATACATTATACGTCACTCTAATTACTGAATTTGAAATTGCAATAGATAATGCTTATATGAGAGTTTAAAGCTAAGTTTACTCTTTTTGGATCGACATCGACATTTTACATCAGAAAATCCTCAAAACCGCCTCAGGAAATTAATAGACTCCCCCTAATATTAATAACTCAAACTTTACCAGATTCTCTTCATTATATTGAACGATACTTTCATTGTAAGTAAAGAGAAAAAAAATTTAAAGTTTTCTTTTGTCCCAACCTATTTGCATAATATACTATTAGAATGATAGTAAAGTAGGCAAGCCCCGATCGACCGCGCGCGTTTCTCTAAGCTAAAACAGACTAATGACTGCTAAGTGACTCCAAGTGAGTCATTAAGATGAGGTAAGCGCCACCATTATAGGAAGTGTGTCGTGCCAGTCACGTCCTATTATACCACAATAGTGTAAACAGCACAGACGTTTCACGTACGTTACTTGAATGCTTATTTACGCGTTATTAGCTTACCGTCCGGATAAAGGAATAGTGAAATGGCGACCTTCAGAAATACCTAACGTTAACTAGTATCAAGTAACTAGCTTCTGTCCGCCGCGTGGATTACCCACTTTGGGCTAACGCTAACACGCAGCGGAAGCTCTCAAAAGGATAGAGAAACCCGATTTTGAAACACGACTCATTGGTGCTCCGCTGCTATTGATATTATCGTGATGATATCTAGCCTATAGCTTTCCTCGATAAATGAGCTATCTAACACTGAATGAATTTTCAAATCAGACCAGTAGTTCCCGAGATTAACGCGTTCAAGCAAACAAACTCTTCAACTTTATAATAATACTAGCCTCTGCCCGCGACTTCGTCCGCGTGGAATAGTTACTTTGGGCTAACGCTAACACGCAGCGGAAGCTCTGAAGAGGAAAAAATCCCCGATTTTGAAATATTCTTCATTGGTGCTCCGCTCCTATTGGTCTTAGCGTGATGATACATAGCCTATAACCTTCCTCGATAAATGAGCTATATAACACTCAAAGAATTTTCCAAATCGGACCAGTTGTTCCTGAGATTATCCCCTACAACTTCACAAACTCACAAACTTTACCTCTTTATAATATTAGTATAGATAAACACTAGCGAGCTCGGCGGACGTTGTCCCGCCCTGCAAATAAAAAAAACCTTGACAAATTATACACCCAAACCTTCCTCTTGAACCACTTTATCCACTGCTGAAAACCACATGAAAACCTGTTCAGTAGTTTTTGAGTTTAATGCGAACAGACAAACACGTGGCAGAGGACTTTCATAACATGTAGGTAGTGATACCGTTGGAAGCATCATCCATCGTCAGCCTGTGAGAGACCCGCTCCAGGGTCATAGGCCTCTTCTTGAAGGAAGGTATGGGCATCATCACCACGCCAGCTGACGACGTATTGGCGATTTCAAATTCCGAGTAATCCACAGTCTGTATATTGTTTACCACATACAATGGTACTACAAAAACATTTCTCAGGTTCGGGTTTCCTCACTATGTTTTCCTTCACCGTCACACGATACTGTTACCAATTTAACATTAGTAACTTTTGTTACCTCTCTGTTTATTTTGTTGTCGAGTAATTTACTATTTTGTATCGCATTTTAGTTTGTAACAATAACTAAATCGAAAATCCCTCGTTCGTATCGTGACTTTGTGTGCAAATATATTTCGGGAGACGTGTGGGGTATATGGCTATATATATGGCAGTTAGCTTTTGATCGCGGTTTCACTCGCAAAAATTTAGATATGTATTCCTCGGGAAGATTACATTTTTTTTTGGGTGAAAGGTAACCTATATAATTCTTTGTGTCTTTGACAATAATTATACTTTTTTTTTTGTTTCATGGGAGGCAAACGAACAGGTGAGTCACCTGATGTTAAGTCATCACCACCGTCCATAGACACTTACAACACCAGACAAGTCGCAATTACCTCACTTGCCACCGTATTTGGGGGAGGGGAGGGGAGGTGGGTAATCCGGGGCTCTCACTGACCGAACGAAACGCAGCAATGCAAGCACTGTTACATAACGTCGGTTTTATGCGAGAGCGTGGTACTACCCCGGACCGGCTCGTAAACCAGTAATAGCTTCAGCGTGGCTCTACCACCTATACAAAATTTATGATAATCGGTTAAGACGTAAAAGCGTAACAAACAAACTCACATTCGCATTAATAATATCAGCTAAGATTGTCAATAACCATCTCGGAATATAGTTTTTACAGATAGACCACGAGTCAACAGTAAGAATGTACAACGAGTCTAAATAGATTCTAAGAAAAAAGCGCGCAATGACTCAAGACATGATTTCTAATTTAATTCACAGCGTACGAAACTTTCTTAAATTTGGGACAATGACTAATGTAAACATTTATATTCGGTACTAAGATAGCGCTTCAAAATAAACCAAATCACGTAGTAAAGATTAAAATATCCGGAGGGAATTGCGAATTAAGATATGCCCGTAAATCACGTAGCACGTAAGATTAAATTAACAGAGAATTACAAAATACTAGCTGGCCCTGATAATAAAGAAGTGAGTGCGTGTAACTGTCACACGCGATTGAAGTAAAACTTCTTTGGCGTTATATGAGATGTTCATATTTTATTTACTTTATAACAAAGAGTTGTTAATAATACTTCCTGTGTTATTTAAATTTAAGTCCCGAATGAGTTGACAGATGGCACTACAGAAACTGAAGCTTTGATTTAATTTGTTACTTACTTACGTTGAAACCAGATGGCAGCACGGTCGTGCGCTCATATATACATAATTAATTCTATTGTATGATTTTTATTATTATTCAATTTAATATTTCTTATTAATTGTTTTTTTCAAACATTTTTGATTGATTTGTTTATAAACTACTAGGGGGCCCGGCAGACGTTGTCCCGCTCTGATTATAAAAATATCCTCGACAAATTATATACCAAAACCTTCCTCATGAATCACTTTATCCACTGGTGAAAACCGCAAGAAAATCCGTTCAGTAGTTTTTGAGTTTATCGCGAACAGACAGACAGACAGACGCGGTAGGGGACTTTGTTTTATACTATGTAATGATTTATTGAGAAAATCAAAAATATTTATAAATCGGATGGTACAGAAACGTCCCGCCATATTGCCGTAACGGACTTCCGTTGCATTGTAGTCCAGTTGCCTCCTAGTCGCGCCTAAAGAAGTTTTACTTAAAAAAAACCGGAAGCAAACACATGCTCTACTTTAAAAATTTCTTCGTTAACAATGTTATCCGTTTACTGAAACTCACCTACGCGTGCGCACATCACCGCTTGCCCCATTTCAACACTAAACACGATTAAAAGAGCCGTAGTTTCTTTTAACAATAAATAGTACAGATTACGGATTGACTATAAAACGTGGGAAATATCATACCATTGTCTGGTAAACGGTCTATATAAAAACCGTAACATAGTATTATAAATATTATATTATACATACATATAACTGTTCATTATTAAAAACAGGAACAGTGTTAATACAAAAAAAGTTAAATACGTATTGAATACTTGCTTAAAAAAAGTTTGGGTGCTTTCGTATTAAATGCACCGCGCTCGCCGACCGCTGCCGCGGCAAGCTCGTGTTATCCTTTTTCGCACGTCTAACCTAACCTAACCGAGATAAAAAAAAAGATGTCGAATATTCGACGAGCGCGGTGCATTTAATACGAAAGTGCCAAACTGTTTTACAGCAAGTATTCAATACGTACATATTTGATTTTTTTCTAATAACACGGGAATAATTGTAGTACGGTGAAGCTGTTAAGACCTTGCTAGGTCAACAGCGTAATCAGTTCGAGAAAAAAAAACACGGGAATAATCTACAAATATAAAAAAGTGTATGTGTACTTATGTACACGCGTTAGAAGTTAACTTCTTTGGCGTAACAAGATAAAAATCTTTTCAAAAATTTTATCTTTCGCCTTATTCTACGTTTGTAGAAAAAACGACACTAACAATAGATAAAATGTATTTAATACATTGAAAGTTTTAATACAAAGAAATACAAACAACAAATACAAAGAAACAAAATGTTGACTATAGCTAACTTCAGGGTTCGTGGCGGTGTGCGCGCGCATCGTAATAACTTCAGGGTGTCGGTTTTTCGTGACGTTGTGCGCGCGCATCGTAAAAATTTACTCACATCATTTTTCCCTAACGCGCCAAAAGACGTATAACTTCAAAAAACTCGAGGTAATCATAAGGACTGTAGACCGAAGTGAGAACTCAAAACGATAGAATAACTATGTTCTCTTATGAATTTTTAAAATAATTATAGTGTGAATTATATAAAATTCATAATTTGTATATTGCAGTAATTAACATTAGGGTGGTTTTCACAAGCTTAATATGAGACATCAATATCACATGTACACAGTCCTAATACTACGCGTCGCTAGTCTGACGTAATTAACGAAGTTACCGTGGTAATATCATCTCCTTTTTTGAAGTCGGCAAAAAAGCGCAAGGCAAGGATTTACATTACACGGCCAATTAACAAATACGGCAGGGCATTTCACGGCCGACATTATTTCCGCTAGGCATCCCCCTTTAGTATTACACGGGTATATAGTAGAAAAAAAACAAAATTGTAACCGCGCATTCAAAGGTCCCAGGAAGTAGCGTTCCGCAGGACGCTCCCAATTGGGTACGCGCCGGATGTAGTACGCGGTTACACTGTACAAAGCCACGTGTACCTGCTTCACCTGGATTTATATATATATCTTACTAGCTGACCCGGCCACGCGTTGCTGTGGCTCAGTTGAATTAAAATCATGATAAAGTATTTAGTAATATGGAGTAATGAGTCTGCCTAAAAACTTGGTACAGAAAAAGCGACGTTACGTAGTAAATAGATTAACAGAACACGCACACTATAAACTGGTGTTGAAAAAGAAATTCAAAATTAAAACGCGGTGTCATCTATGATATATCTATAACAGTCAGTCCTACAGTTTTCTGTCGACAAACTAATTTAAAACGCCATCTGTTCGAGACCGATGAAAACTAGAACTAATAACAATAATCAACATTGACAATCATTTAATTTGTAATTAAAAAATAGTCGAGGGCTAAAATCGAAATAAAATCATCCTCCCAAATTGCACCGAATTATACATATGTATAACGTTTTCTATGAAGATCGATTAAGTAGTTACAGAGTTCATAGTGGACAAACATCATGACACTAGATTTATATATATTTAGATAATCACGTGCCAACTCGTTTATTAATATGTCCGATCATTCTGTCATTTAGCAATATTAAGATTTTTCGAGTAACTTCTTTAGACAGTCAACGGAATCTAGAACCATCTACGAAAATCAAATGGCCATAGACCTACGTCGATACCTTCAGTATTAACTCTACTGACCTACAAAGGAGTTGTATTTTCATAATCACTACATAGTATAAAACAAAGTCCTCTGCCACGTTTGTCTGTCTGTCTGTTCGCGATAAATTCAAAAACTACTTATCGGACTTTCATACGGTTATCGCCAATAGATAAAGTGATTCGTAAGGAAAGATTAGGTATTTAATTTGTCACGGTTTTTTCTATTACCATAGCGGGACAACGTCTTCCGGGCCCGTTAGTATATTAGAAGTTACAAGAAGTGGTGGTCTAGTGGTTTCACCTGTGTAATATAGCTCAGATGTCCGCATGTACCGACGAATTTTTCGGAATTCGCGTACATTTACTAATGTTAAATTAGTAACAGTATCGGCTGACTGCGAAGGAAAACCGCGTGAGGAAACCTGAGCCAGAGAAATGTTCTTGTAGTATCTTGTAGAATAGTACCACCGTATGTGGGGAAAACATAAAACTGCGGATTTCTCAGGGTTTTGAAATCACCAATACGTCGTGTGCTGTAGCGGGGGTTATTATACCCACACGTTCCTATAGGAAGAGGCCTATGGCCATGCAGTGAGTCTCTTACGGGGTGATGATGATAATTAGAAATTTCAACATAACATGAAGAACCAAATTTTTTTTAACAAAACATTCCTAAAAAAATATTTAGGCCAAATAATAATGAGTCCATAACCAGAAATAAATCGCGTGATCTAATCATGTTTTTGGTACAATAAAACTATGAGGCATTTAATAGACAAAGTTACTTTATTCTTTAACAATTTATTACAAGCAATATGGAACTTTATTACTCAGAGCGACGCGACGCGCCGGACTGGCGCGATCAATATCGGACTGGTTTATTACACACATTTAGACGTTCCCGTAGCCAAAAAAATATGTCTTCATATACCATTATTTCAATTTAAACTGACAGAGTTGCCAAAGAGAACGGAGACGAGCGCTTCCATTGGTTATGACGTTTAAAGTTTGACTAGTCAAACTGCGTGCATCCAATCGCAAACGCGCATTCAAAAACGTCACAAAAATTAACCAATCACGTACAAGGTATTAATATTGCGTTGGAAGTTCCCTTTTAACACTTTTGGCAATACTTTGTCGATAAAACATAATTATGAAGCGGTTATTGCTTCGTACTGAGACGCCGTGCTCGTACATCGATTTATATACTGGAACCAGCGTTCCCGGTAGGCGTTGTCCCGCCCTCATAATAAAATATATCTTGACAAATCGTATACCTAAACCATCCTCGTGAATCACTCATATACTGGTGAAAACTGCGTGAAAATCCGTTGAGTAGTTTTTGAGTTTATCGCGAACAGACAGACAGACGTGGCAGAGGACTTTGTTTTATAATATGTAGTAATGATGTATGCTTTTTAAATTTTACGTCTGTAATATTCATGTGTGTTGCACACAAATGTATTTTTTCTTTCTAAAAAATACATGACTGTCATTGATATATAAAAACTCGAGACGCACAATCTCGAATAAAAGTAGCACTCAAAACCGACCGCAAAAACTCTCCAATATATATATATATATATATATATCTTAATATATATATTTCTTGTGTGCGTGTGTATGTGACTGAACTCCTCCTAAACGACTGGACCGATTTTGATGAAATTTTGTGTGCGTGTTCGAGTGGATCCGAGAATGGTTTAGATTCACAATTGGACCCGGTAGGTGGCGCTGCGGTCGACTTTTAGGATTTTTTTGTTTTCAAGGCAGGACAACGTCCGCCCGGTCCGCTAGTATATATATATATGTATATATATATATATACGTGGGTTTTTTTTATATCATAGGAAGGAAACGAACTGGCGGTTCACCTGATAGTAGGTTACTACCGCCGTCCATAGACACTAGGAACACCAGGGGAGTCGCAAGTGCGTTGCCAGCCTGTATTTAGGGCGAGGGGAGGCGGGTCTCCGACGCTCTCACTGACCGAACGAAACGCAACAATGCAAGCACTGTTACTTCACGTCGGTTTTCTATGAGATGGTGGTACTACCCCGGACGAGCCGACCTATTCATGCTGAAACCAGTAATAGCTTAACTACATACTGAATGATTTAAAGTTGTTTTTACAAGGACGCAACCGACGCGAGACTATTTGAAATGACTGCATAATCCTAAATTATGCACTCATTTTTCTGTACCGGCTGTGAGACGTTAAGTGTGCATCTTGGGTTTTTGTATATCAATGATGACAGGCTACAGTCACGCCGCTATGAGCTCCCATTTGAAACGTGAGTTACACAATACTACAATCACCAATATAGCACCAACGTTATTTCTTACGTTATAACTTGTATGAGGCAATTTTCATTCCATATTCATTCGACACAACACAAGACCGGTCGATCATTCGACCTACAACGGAGCTACGACTCGGCCGGTAATAGTTTAGATGGATTTTAAAGTGATAACGGGTCAAGGCGAGCAATGAAGCGGTTACGTATCATATACGGTTAAAAATAACGAGTAAAAACGCTGTTATTAAAAGCTTTTATTTAGCTCGTTACGTATGTGAGTTTGTTTAAGCCGAGGCGTTTTGCTCCAGCGTGCTCGAGGAACATCGCCAGCGCTCGAGAATGCTCGGCTCGTCAGTCAGTTTCGAACCACGACGCCGCAAGCTCAATTAAATATAGTTTCTTTAGAACTACGACTTTGCAATTTTACATGTTTGTGTATTCGTGATGGTAATAAACAGAGAATGAAAAAAAAATGGCCGTTTTACATATAAAAAAATATCCGATTAAGTTGATAATGGACATGTGTGATAAGTCTTGAGAAAAATAATTGACATAACAAAAAAATTAGGGCATTTCAATAAAAAACATCAAACATTTAAAATGTGTACTTCTAACAATATAGTACGTATAATGAGCGGATAGGTGTCGGTTAAAAGATAGGCGACGGTAACGCAATTACACGATTCTTCAAATGTTTTAAAATCATCATTAAATATTATAAAACAAAGTCCTCTGCCACGTCAGTCTGTTCACGATAAACTCAGAAACTACCGAACGGATTTTCATGCGGTTTTCACCAGTAAATAGTTAGTATTATAGTATATATAGTAATAAATAGTTATTCAGGAGGAAGGTTCAGGTATGTTTTTTTATTACCAGGGCGGGATAAGTTCTGCCGGGCCCGCTAATATAATAATAAACTAAACACGACATATGCTGCTAACACGTATATATTTAACAATATAGTACGTATAATGAGCCGATAGATGGCGTTAAAAACAAATGGGACGGTGACGAAATTACATGGTTCTTCAAGTGTTTGAAAACTATACGATAGTTGATTAAACACGACTTAAGCGCGTCACAGACACCGCCTGACCCGTTTTTCCGAACACATAAAAATTAACCGAGTCCGTATAATGCCATTACAGTAGACGGCAACGCGACGCCATGTCGTGATCGATACCGCGAACCGGCGGCGTGTTTGTCTTTCTGTACCCCCGTATTTTATTACAAAAAGTTGAAATCGCCTCGTCTGGAAACGAGACAGAACTATAACGGACAGCGTTGTGCGAACGGTGCGGAAAGATTCACCGACATTGCGGGCAGTTAGACTACTTAATTCCGTCCTCATTCGTGGGCTAAAATGGCTTCCATGTTACAATAGACGCGTTGGTAACACACAGTACAGTAAGTCAGTACCGAATGGTAGTTGCATAGACTGCGACTAGTCACTTGTACAGAGGCTGTAAGTCCGGTTAAGGTGTAAAGGCCTTGCTATGCCAATAGCACAGTCAGTTCCAAAAAAAGTGTGTGTGTGTACTTATGTACACGCGTTAGAAGTTATACTTCTTTGGCGTAACAAGATAAAAATCTTTTCAAAAATTTTATCTTTCGCCTTATTCTACGTTTGTAGAAAAAACGACACTAACAACAGAAAAAAGGTATTTAATACAAATAAATACAAACAACAAATACAAAGAAACAAAATGTTGACTATAGCTAACTTCAAGGTGTCGGTTTTTCGTGACGGTGTGCGCGCGCATCGTAAAAATGTACTCTCATCATTTTCCTCTAACGCGCCAAAAGAAGTACAACTTCAAAATAGTTATAATTTTTCCGACGTACTGCATAGATTTCGACGGTGTATAAAATTTATATGCCAAATAAAAACTCACTCAATAAGTCGTGATGACGATCCCTCTTAAAGTGCACGTCGCCAGGAAATCATGCACTGTATGTACCTTGAAACAAATTAAATTATACATTAATATATCTTACAAATAAAACAACTTCCTCGATATAATCATTTTATGAAAGGATGCAACTTGTTGGATTCGCGGTGACCAAACCAAATAACAAATTCCCAATAAATAAAGACTTACAACTAGTACGTTGTGTACAACCTAACATATTTTCAACCAATCCAGTACATTTCAAATATAATTTTAAAAAAATTAGAGCGTATAACCGTCACACGCAATTGAAGTAAAACTTCTTTGGCGTAAACATAACCAAAACTTCTATTTTAGTTTAATTTGTTACTTGTCATAGTAATATGTTCGTACTTTTGTATATTTTGTTTACTTTATAACAAAGAGTTGCTAATAATATTTCCTGTGTTATTTAAGTTCCGAATTAGCTGATAGATGGCACTACAGATAATTAAGCTTTGATTTAATTTGTTACTTACTTACATTGAAACCAGGTGGCAGCATGGTCGTGCGCCCTTATATACATAATTAATTCTATTGTATGATTTATATTATTATTCAATTTTTTTTTTATTTTTTCATTGATTTATTTATAAACTATTTATCGACAAAATCAAAAATATTTAAAAACCGGATGGTACAGAAACGTGACGCCATATTGCCGTAACGGACTTCCGTTGCATTGTCGTTCAGTTACCTCCTAGTCGCTCCTAAAGAAGTTTTACTTCACTAATACACATTCAAAGAGAACGAAATAGAAATGTATTATTGGGAAGAGATAGAAGGTTAAGGAGTAATCTTTATTCATACTTATAATACGAAAGCGTGTTTGTTTGTTACGGTTTTACGTCTTAAATACTCAGCCGATCATAGTGAATTTCTGCATACACGTTGTCAGAAAAGGGCATGAGAGTAAAACAGCGAGTAAAATCTAGTAATAATTCATTCATCATCAACCCACTGTAGGCTCATAGTCCTCTTCGCGAATTAATGTATGGACATAATCACCTCACGCCAGCCCACGACGTATTAGCCATTTCAAACTCTGAAAAATTCTCACTTCTATATTTTCCCACATACAGTGGTACTATAAGAACATATCTCAGGTTTAGAGTTCCTCATGGTTCCTCACCGTCAGCCGATACTGTTACCGATTCGAATTAATAAATGAACGTGAATTCCGAAAAATTCGTTGGTACATGCCGGGGCGTTTGTATTGTTGGGCCATTGTATTCAATTTCAAATCTGTTAGGTATGATAAAATAAAACAGTTTGTGAACTACCGCTTGTGTTTCACTACGCAATACTTAACTGGCGACGAGTATTATTGAATTTAAATTGTTTTTACAAGTATTTATTAGTGTTACGACATGCCTTACGGTAAAATAGAGTGTTTCGACTTATCTTCGCGAAAATGGTCAACCTACGTGAGCCGTGTCAAACAATTTATCGCGCTGAACGAAATCAAAGAATCGTTACACACAGCGACGTTAATTACAGTGGTCGGCGCGCAAACATACGATCTTATGTGTGATTTATGTGCTCCGATTAGCCCAGAGGACAAAACATTTGCTGAATTGGTTAACATTTTACAAGAACATTTAGAACCTAGACGATCTGACATCGCCGAAAGACATATTTTTCGGTTACGCCGTCAAATGTCAAACGAGGATTTGAGCACGTACTTACACCACTTAAAACATTTAGCCAGCACCTGTAATTTCGGAGACAAACTAGAAGAAAATTTGAGGGATCAGTTTGTGTCTGGCTTGGCGAGTAACGATATGCGTAGTCGGTTATTCGCGGAGAAGGATGTGGACTACAAGCGGGCGGTTGATTTGGCGCTGGCGTTGGAGGCTGCTGAGCGACACGCAGAGGCGAGCCGCTCGGGTGGCATGGCGCCGGGCGCAGGGGCAGTTGCGGCGGATGGCGCCGCCGCCGGTCCATCACCGGCAGTACATAGGATCGGCACGAAGGAGACAACTAATTATCGAATGAGAGACACGCGGCTGCAGCACTGCTGGCGGTGCGGTCGAGAACATGCTTCAGATAAGTGTCGATTTAGGCATTATAATTGTGATCAGTGCGGTGTAAAAGGTCACCTGAGGGTCATGTGTCGCGGTAAAGTCGCGAAAGACCGAACGGCGATAAGGCAGGTTTCTAAAAGAAACCAATTTTATATGGAATCTGATTCAGATAATAGTGATTGTGAGTTTTACAACATGCGCGTCAACGGAACCATGGACGAACCGTATGTAGTAACTATTTTTATTAATGGTATTCCATTAAAGTTTGAAGTTGATACCGGCAGCAAAATATCTGCTATCAGTGAACATTGTTTTAACAAATATTTTAAAAATAGTTTACTGTCAGAATGTCATTTGAAATTAAATTCATATACGGGCGAGAGAATTCGTCCGCTCGGAGTTTTAACTGTGACCGCGTCTTATGATAACGGTACGGGGTCGGCAGAGAGGCGCGAAGCGAGCGGGTTGCGTTTGTACGTTATACCGGCTGGCGGGCCGCCGCTACTCGGTCGCGCGTGGTTACGCCGATTAGGATTTAAAAATATTTACATTAACAACATTAATGATTTTGATTATGATTCTCGAGATGATAATATTTTAATACAAAAACTACAGAAAGAATTCTCTGAGGTGTTTTCACCTGGGTTAGGGACGTGCACTAAAATGTTTTCATTGAAACTGACCGACAACGAACCTATTTTTCATAAGGCGCGTAATTTACCATTGGCTCTGCGTGGGCCAGTAGAAAAAGAATTGGAACGTCTCGTTAGTGAAGGTACTATTGTTAAAGTAAATAATTCTGAGTACGGCACGCCCATTGTACCCGTAATAAAAAAATGTGGAGGTATTCGAATATGCGGTGACTATAAAGTAACAATAAACCCTAAATTAAAACGTAACCCTTATCCTCTCCCGCGAATAGAGGAACTTTACGCGACATTAAGCGGTGCAAAAATATTTTCGAAAATTGATTTAGCCCACGCATTCGAACAAGTCATGTTGTGTGAAAATTCTCGAGCATGTACAACGATTAGCACCCATATCGGTACGTTCGAATATGTCCGCACTCCCTACGGTCTTTCATGTATTCCTGAAAAATTTCAAAAATTGATGGATGAGGTCATCAGAGGTATACCCATGACAGTGGTATTCCTCGACGATATTTGTGTGGGTGGATATTCAAAATCTGATAATATTAATAATTTAAGAAAAGTTTTAAGTCGTTTGCAATCAACAGGATTGAGGATTAAAATTGAAAAATGTAATTTTTTTAAAACAAATGTAAATTATCTAGGTCACGTGATAGATAGCTACGGGTTGCACCCGGACATAAATAAAGTTAAAGCGATTTCGAATGCTCCTCGTCCAAGTGACGTTCATCAACTTAAAGCTTTTTTGGGGTTTGTAAATGATTACGCTCGTTTCGTCCCGGGAATGAGCTCAATATTATACCCGTTATATAATTTATTAAAAAAAAATATTGCTTGGAGCTGGACACCAGAGTGTGATCAAGCATTTTGTAAAATTAAAGAGATTTTATGTGATGATAAATGTCTAGCCCATTATAATCCAGAACTACCGCTGGTCCTAAGTGTGGACAGCAGCGCTTACGGTATTGGCGCAATATTAGTGCACAAATATCCCGATGGTTCAGAGAAGCCTATCTGTTGCGTATCGCGTACCCTGAATGATACGGAGAAGTCGTATAGTCAATTAGATAAAGAAGCTTTAGCTATATTTTATGGTGTGATTAAAAATCATCAATATTTATTTGGCAGGCGTTTTGTTATTCGTACAGACCATAAACCACTCTCGTATATTTTCGGTGATAAAGCAGGTATACCACAAACTGCTGCGAGTCGTTTACAGCGTTACGCGGCGCGTTTAGCTGCTTACGATTTTTCTGTGGAATGGGTGAGCTCGGTACGCAATGCGCCTGCCGATTGTTTGTCGCGTTTGCCACTCAATCATGATTCTCGTGCAAGTGATACCGATTCAATATTTTATTTATTATATTTAGAAAACGAGTTCCCAATAAGTTATAAAAATATAGCCGAAGAGACTAAAAACGATCCAGTATTGCGAGTAATATATAAAAATATATTATTCGGGTGGCCAGACGATACCGAAGTTGATCAAGAAAAACCATATTTTTATCGTAAACAGAATTTGCTTGTGGATCACGGTTGTATTGTGTACAACTACCGTGTAGTTATTCCACCTAAATTTCGTGAGTATATTTTACGCGAATTGCACGAGAGTCATTTGGGTGTAGTAAAAATGAAAAATACTGCTCGTAACTATGTTTATTGGCCAGGGTTAGATAATGATATTGAAAAATTATGTAGAGAATGTATTTCATGTTGCCAACAGCGCGATGCTCCCCCGCACGCACCCCTCACGCCCTGGGAGTTTCCTTCACGACCATGGCAACGCTTGCATGCCGATTTTGCAGAATATCAAAGTAAACATTATCTTATTATTGTTGATGCACATACTAAATGGATAGAAGTTTTTTCTTTGCATAGTACCACTGCAAGGATTGTTATAAGCAAATTCAGAGAACTTTTCGCACGGTTTGGCTTACCGCGACAAATAGTGACGGACAATGGTCCTCCATTCACATCTCAAGAATTAAAAGAATATTTTGTTAAAAATTGTATACTCCACTCATTAACTAGTCCGTACAGACCTAAGGGAAATGGAGCAGCCGAAAATGCTGTAAAAACAGTTAAAAATTGTATTAAAAAGGCTTGTTATGAAGGGGTTAATGTGGATGAAGTCTTAAACAAAATGCTGTTTCAGTATAGAAATTGTGAGCATGCAACCACGGGAATAGCCCCAGCAGTCGCTATGATAGGTCGGCGGCTGCGCGGTCGTTTAGATGTTCTACGACCAGATACTGAGGGGCGTGTGTATGACAAACAGTGTAAACAAATCGAGCGCGCTGGTGGCACAGAACGTTCAGTAAATATAGGTGATAAGGTGTATGTTAGAGATTACACAAAAAGTAAAGATAAATGGACAGAAGGGCAGGTTAGTGGCCAAGAAGGGACGTCTTCATATTCCGTCAAATTACAAGATAGTACTGTAAAAAGGCATATTGACCAAATAATACAACCTAAGCAGGTAACTAACAATAGATTTTCTCTATCCTGTACATCTAATCAAGAGAGTAACGAGACTACTGTCCAGGATAATGTTGATGTCCAGTCT
Organism: Antheraea yamamai; assembly: GCA_036509395.1. Lineage (NCBI taxonomy): Eukaryota > Metazoa > Arthropoda > Insecta > Lepidoptera > Saturniidae > Antheraea > Antheraea yamamai. The sequence goes on from AP028454.1 coordinate 10,583,559, forward strand.
CCCAAGGCTGCTGCCCTACCACCACCCCAAGATGTCGACAAAAATTCTCCTATTGATTACAGACATAGGCTACGTGCACTTCCACATAGAAAACTTAATCCATAATTTATGTAAGGAGGTGTTAGGTATGATAAAATAAAACAGTTTGTGAACTACCGCTTGTGTTTCACTACGCAATACTTAACTAAATCAATAACATATTTTTGTTTGAAAATGTAAAATATATCTTTATCTTAATATATATATTTCTTGTGTGCGTGTGTATGTGACTGAACTCCTCCTAAACGGTTGGACCGATTTTGATGAAATTTTGTGTGCGTGTTCCAGTGGATCCGAGAATGGTTTAGATTCACAATTGGACCCGGTAGGTGGCGCTGCGATCGACTTTTAGGATTTTTTTTGTTTTCAAGGCAGGACAACGTCCGCCCGGTCCGCTAGTCTTTATATATAAATTTCTTCTGTACGTGTGTATGTGACTGAACTCCTCCTAAACGGCTGGACCGATTTTGATGAAATTTTGTGTGCGTGTTCGAGTGGATCCGAGAATGGTTTAGATTCACAATTGGATGCGGTAGGTGGCGCTGCGGTTGAATTTTATTTTATTTTTTATTATTAAGGCAGGACAACTTCCCCGGGACCGCTAGTAGTAATATATAAAAATAAATAATAGGTTGACACAACGGAGCGTTTTTTCATAGAGAATTTTATTAGAAACAAAAGAAAGCAAAGACGCGGGCATTACTAGTCTAACTATATTACGAGGTACATGTATAAAAGAAGAATGCATGTGAATTTTCCCAGTAATCACATAACAATAATTAGAAACTATAGAATCTAGTGCGAGGAAGTCCATGACGCAAGACGAATTTTATTGTGAACTAAACGTTTACGCAATGAGAGACTTCAGGCATTAATATCTGTGACCTGGATTAAAATCCTACAATGAACGTCGACGTTCTATGAAGAAATCTTACGTATTGCAGTAGCCGGATTAGAAAAAACTGTCCCACTTTCGGAATTTTTGGGTTCTAATTTAAAGTTACTAGTCGAAAAGAGAAGGGTATGTGTAACCCGCAAAAATAATGATACCAGGTAATGACAAATCGTTTGCATGGTTCTACTTATACGAGAGACAGGTTTAGTACACTGATTCTATAAACACAAGTCAAATTAAATTTTAAGTAACCGTACGTCTGCACACGACGACAGCTCGATACCGAATGCGCTCGCCACGTAACGCCTCCCTTTATTTTATTTTTTTAATATCGTATATTTGATTTCTACCCTACAATTTTCTATCGAATCCAAACGTTTTTTAATCTCTCTTTATAATTTCTGTACTTATGATTTTTTCATATTTGTATTAGTATAAGACTTTCATTATTTATACGTACATATAATTAAAACTAAAGTTCCTGTTGTTTGTTCGCGTTAATTTCGGAAACGGCTGAACCGATTTTGACTAAAACTTTACCGGTAGATAGACGAATTTTTAAAGGACTATGTAGGTGATATAAATATATGCTTTCCGAAAGAGACTTATCAGTATTTTTAATAAATTTAATATTAGTGTATTTAATTCGGTCACAGTTTTATGGGAGTTAAGTGGTAACGAGAAAATCACAATTATCTATACATATAATCATATTATAAAACTAATGTGTCTGTACTCTTTTGATTTTTGTAAAAACAATTTTGCCTGTTTCTAGGAATAAATAATAAAATACATTTCAATTTGAGAAATGTTTGTCAGTCTGGCTGTTTGTATGAACACGAATCACTGCTAAAATACTGCGTTCCTGATAAAACTTCTTCAAGACAATCATAAGCATATCTTTGAGTAGGAAAACTTCTTCAAGACAATCATAAGCATATCTTTGAGTAGGAAAACTTCTTCAAGACAATCATAAGCATATCTTTGAGTAGGAAAACTTCTTCAAGACAATCATAAGCGTATCTTTGAGTAACATGTAGTCTTTGTTTCATTAAAATCGGTTCACTCGATCATAAGTTATTGTAATTTTAATGACGACGCGACTTAAGTACGAGACAGCAGTAGGTAAGTAAAAGGACTTAATAGATTCAGATGACTTTATTAATCCCTGTTTTTTTACATAAAGGTTCGCGCGGACGAAGTCGCAGGCCCAGCTAGTACTTTTAATAACAATCGAAAATTAATACTTTATTTGATTAATTCTCATATGAACAAAGTCGCGGGCATCAGTTAGTTTCGTAAACGGAATAACAAATTCACAGTTCAACCTTACAATAAGCCATTCATATACCACAAAAGGCAAACAGAATTGACTTGCTTTTTTTTCACGTATGACTACCATCTGTCACGGTCTATATGGTACGGTAATAGGGATGAGCTGTCTTAGAAAGATGTCGATTTATCGATATCGATGTAAAAAGCAAACAAATTTCTCGTATAATCTCAGTTGCCACGTTGGAAGCCATCGGAACCAAAGGTTACAGGTGCTTGACACATCCTTTTCTAGAAGTCGACCAAAACTTCATTAACGTGTCTTTGTGTCAATCTGTCAATGTGCCACGAATCGACATTTATTGAAGTGACATTTCGTATGGGAGGTTTTGAAATTCTGATCCGCAATCTTTTTGTATGACGATGCAGTTATGGGTGAAAACACCGTGTCGGATAGAGTGGGAGCAGTGTCTCGCTTGCTTTCCGGTATTGGAGGACATTGATACATACGCTCTTCTCTCTTTCAGGTAATTACTTTCCCTTAGTAATTAGAACACTGTCCTCGTTATAAATACGTGCTGCCGTTCTGATGTGATGCGCTTACATACATCTGTCAATTGATTTTTATTTACATACCAGCATCTGCCCGCGACTTCGTTCGTGTCGAATAGTTGTTTTGGTCTATCGCTGACACGCAGCGGAAGCTCTCAAGAGGGAAAAAAACCGATTTTGAAACATTCTTCGTTGGTGCCCGCTCCTATTGGTTTTAGCGTGATGATATATAGCCTATAACCTTCCTCGATAAATGAGCTATATAACACTGAAAGAATTTTTCAAATCGGACCACTAGTTCCTGAGATTACCCCCTACAACATCACAAACTCACAAACTTTACCTCTTTATAATATTAGTATAGATATAGTATAGAAAGACAAAGATAACATAAAACTATTTAAATACTGTTTTTTTTTATCGTTATCGTTCGACAAAAACACGTGTCGTCGCCATGCTGCCGGTCTCTATTAGTGACGTCATAGCGCGGCGTCGAATCGGGTGCGCCTGCGCAAGTGGAGCGCGACTGCAACGCTTCGCGCACGCATCGAACGCACTGTCTTTTGACCTTGCTGCCCATCAATTCGCGCACAGCGGTCAATGGAATTAATCGCAACAACGGTCACCGTTATTGGTCATTCGATACTACCCACCGATTTAAAGGCGAAACTCATTGGCGCGTTACATTCTTTGAAATGATATTTTTCATGAATTTTTCATTCCCTCTGAATATAGTTGCGGAGAACACAAATATAGTTATAGACACATATCACTACATATTATAAAACAAAGTCCTCTGCCACGTCTGTCTGTCTGTTCGCGATAAACTCAAAAACTACTCAACGGATTTTCATGCGGTTTTCAGCAGTAGATGAAGAAAAAATTGTCAAGTTTACTATCATGGCGGGACATGGCCAGCGAGCACGCTGGTTTTCCATAAAAATTGTAATTTTACATTACACTAGCGGGCACGGCGGACGTTGTCCCGCCCTGATAAGAATAAAAACCTTGAAGTTAGACATATGCTCGCTGACTTTTCTGTAGGCATTATCAAACTCTAAAACTTTTCTCTAGAACTCGATCATATATCTCTCATCGTTAAGGCAGCGTTCGTAAGAAACGTTTTCGTTCGACCGTTTTTTCTCCGGCTTACTTTGCAAATCCGGCTACCACAAAAAAGTCTTTTCATTTTTCGGATTAATATATAGTCTATGATACTAACCAATAACGTGGCTTTCTATTGGTAAAATGATTTTCAAAATCGGTGTAGTAGTTCCTGAGATTACCTCCTACAACCTCACAAACTTTACCTCTTTATAATATTATATAGTATCATTACATAGTATAAAACAAAGTCCCCTACCGTGTCTGTCTGTCTGTCTGTTCGCGATAAACTCAAAAACTACTGAATGGATTTTCAAGCGGTTTTCACCAGTGGATAAAGTGATTCATGAGGAACGTTTTGGTATATAATTTGTCACGGATTTTTTTTATAATCAGGGCGGGACAACGTCTGCCGGGACCGCTAGTAGATATATATAATTATAAAAAAATTAAATTAAAAAAAAATTATATTATAATTATAATACATAATTTGTATTATTAAAGTTTCGTAATAAATTCCTAAATTTTTCAAAAAAAAACTTATGCTGCCAAACTGTCTCTTGGCCGGTACCTTATAAAGTCTATATTCGTTTGTATGGACTTTAAGCCGTTATAGACTCGAAGGGTAAAATGTGCTCTCAGTTGCAGTTCCTCTGCGTTACCGCAAGGCGTGCTGCGAGTGGATATATATTTGTCAAATAAACTTACTGATACTGGTCGGAAAAAATACAGTATCAGTTTTATTTATCCTCTGTATATCGCGGCAACGGTTGAAAGATCAACAGGTCGACGCAAAGACACAAATCAACACATAGATTACTAACCCTAAATACAGAGGGGTCATCAGATAACGTCGGGCATAGAGCAGACGAGTGCACAGATTGCCCACTCGGGTATGGATATGAAACCGCTTACACTTAGAAAAGAAGTTGCATAAGCGTCGTGCCTGCCTTACCACTTATACATGATTTTTTCACGTATGTCCTTCCCGACTCCTCTAACCATGATCCTTCTGTTCGCGCGTCTCTGTCAGTGATTGTCTCCGTTAAAATATTATTTTACACAGTAAATATGTCTAATTGTGCAGTGAAAACTTGTAAAAACATTACAGAAAGAAGAACCTAAAGTCTAGTGGCATCTCTCTTCACGTGTAAGTATTGATTATTATGTTTCTTTGTGAAATAAAATATTAACAAAACAAAATGTCATGGCAGAGCGTCATACCTCTAAGACGTCTGTAGTGTTGTGCCTATCCGGATTATACCGAGTATCTATAAATTGTTTTTGAAGTTATACTATACTTCTTTTGGCGCGTTAGGGAAAAATGATGAGAGTAAATTTTTACGATGCGCGCGCACACCGTCACGAAAAACCGACACCCTGAAGTTAGCTATAGTCAAGATTTTATTTCTTTGTATTTGTTGTTTGTATTTCTTTGTATTAAAACTTTCAATGTATTAAATACCTTTTATCTATTGTTAGTGTCGTTTTTTCTACAAACGTAGAATAAGGCGAAAGATAACACTTATGAAAAGATTTTTATCTTGTTTCGCCAAAGAAGTATAACTTCTAACAATAGAAAAAGGGTATTTAATACATTGAAAGTTTTAATACAAAGAAATACGAACAACAAATACAAAGAAACAAAATGTTGACTATAGCTAACTTCAAGGTGTCGGTTTTTCGTGACGGTGTGCGCGGGCATTGTAATAACTTCAAGGTGTCAGTTTTTCGTGACGGTGTGCGCGCGCATCGTAAAAATTTACTCTCATCATCTTCCCTAACGCACCAAAAGAAGTATAACTTCAAAAAAACGCTTACAATGCAAACAAAGGCGTTTGAAGCGCAAATTATTTCGAATGGAAGATTTACTGCAAGCGTTAAAGCAAAAGGAGTTAATAAACAAATCAGATATTGAAGTTTTAAATGGTATCACTATCACAAGTGCCGATATAATGAAAAGACAATTTATTAAAAGCCAAAATCTACGTAACGAAAAGGTATATTATAGGTTATATTAATAACTAGCCTCTGCCCGCGACTTTGTTCGCGTGGAATACCTACTTTGGGCTAACGTTAACACGCAGCGGAAGCTCTCAAGAGGAAAGAAAACCCCGATTTTGAAACATTCTTCATCGGTGTTCCGCTCCTATGTTCTTAGCGTGATGATATATAGCCTATAACCTTCCTCGATAAATGAGCTATATAATACTGAAATGATAAAGATAATGAAAAAAATCTATGACAAAGTATACCTAAACCTTCTTCATGAATCTACTGCTGAAAACCGCATGAAAATTCGTTGAGTAGTTTTTAAGTATATCGCGAACAGACAGACAGACACGGCGGAGGACTTTATTTTACTATGTAATTATTTCTTCTGTCCGTGTGTAATGACTGAACTCCTCCTAAACTTTCCTTCCGTTTGATGATTTTTTTGTGACAGTTCAGATGGATTCAAGAATGGTTATATTCACAACTGAACCAGGCAGGTGGCGTTGCAGTTGAAATTTAGGATTTTTTTATTATGAAGGCAGTATAACCTCCGCCTCCGGCCCCACTAGTAGGTATATAAAGTTGGAACGGCGCTTGCTAACACGCTAACATGCACTAGACAGGCAATTTGAAAACGACATATTATTACAGACCAGCACACCCGTACCAACTTCGTTGGGCGGTAAACATTTATAAAAAAACACGTTTTTGACTTAAATATAAAAATTAGAAATATGCTGTCACTGACTTTTGTAGGCATTATCAAGCTCTACAACTTTTCTCTAGAACTCAATCATATATCTCTCATCGTTAAGGCAGCATTCGTATGATACGTTTTCGTTCGACCGTTTTTTCTCTGACTTACTTTGCAAATCCGACTTCCACAAAAAAGTCTTTTCATATTTCGGGTTAATATATAGCCTACGACACTCACAAATAACGTGACTTTCTATTGGTCAAAGAATTTTCAAAATCGGTTTTTAATTATAAAAAAAATCCGGGACAAATTATATACCAAAACGTTCCTCGTGAATCACTTTATCCATTGGTGAAAACCGCATGAAAATCCGTTCGGTAGTTTTTGTGTTTATCGCGAACAGACAGACAGACAGACGCGGTAGGGGACTTTGTTTATACTATGTAATGATTAGTATATATATCATAGATTTCAACGACTTGGAGCGGAATTATTAATTGACTAGTTGTATCACGCGGTTTCTCTTTTCAATTTTGATGTCTTTAAATAGTTGTTTATACAATCAGATCGAAATGGTAAGCGGGATTTGAAAAAAAAAAAAATTAATCATGTTTTTATATTCTGATAATCATCACATAGTATAAAACAAAGTCCCCTACCGCGTCTGTCTGTCTGTCTGTTCGCGATAAACTCAAAAACTACCGAACGGATTTTCATACGGTTTTCACCAGTGGATAGGGTGATTCATGAGGAACGTTTTAGTATATAATTTGTCAAGGATTTTTTTATAATCAGGGCGGGACAACGTCTGCCGAGCCCGCTAGTAATTACTAAATTGTAAATATAGATAGACTCTAATCTATATATATATAAGAGATTCCCACCTATATATTGACTCATCACGATATCTCTGGAACCATAAGGCGTAGCGACTTGAAATATGGTAGGAATATTCCTTTCGCCGAGTAGAGGTCAGCTAAGAACGGATTTTACGAAATTCCACCCACAAGGGGGGTTGCGGGGGGTAATCAGGGCGGGACAACGTCAGCCGGGCCGGCTAGTAAATTATATTCGTAGTCAAGGTCAAAAGCTTAGTATTTTTTTATTAATTATAAACAGTTTAAAATTAAATTAAATGTAAAAAACAATGAAGTAACTACGAACAGAATAATTACTACTAACGAAGAAAAAAATATTGCCCAAAAACGCAACATCGTGCACGTCCAACTGGCGTAACTTTTCAATGAGATTCTTACTAAGCGTCTAAAATGTATATAAGTCGTAGACGTGTCGTAGTCCAATGAAGCTGTTAAGACCACATATCACCTCCACGCACGTGCACGCATACACGCTTACACATGCAAGTGGAAGGGTTTTATATTTTTCCCTTATCAAACTGAAATAGTTTAGAAAATTATCCGATACGTAATATATATAGGAGTTGTTGAGTTATGTATGCTTGGTACACATATATGTTTCAACAACTCATATATGTATGAATAGTTAGCTTAGGCTAGCTCAGATAGGTCGCGAATTGCATGTATCAGGCAACAGCCCAAGCCGGGGTGTGCCGCGCACCCTTGAGCTGCTTGTCAAAATAAAATCGGCTGAGTGCCTTAAGCGCTCGCCTTAGTAGTCCGGTGAAGCTTTTAAGACCTTGCTAGGTCACTAGCGTAGTCAGTTCGGAAAAAAAAACTTTTAAGACCTTGCTAGGTCACTAGCGTAGTCAGTTCGGGAAAAAAGCTTTTAAGACCTTGCTAGGTCACTAGCGTAGTCAGTTCGGAAAAAAAAACTTTTAAGACCTTGCTAGGTCACTAGCGTAGTCAGTTCGGAAAAAAAAGCTTTTAAGACCTTGCTAGGTCACTAGCGTAGTCAGTTCGGAAAAAAAAGCTTTTAAGACCTTGCTAGGTCACTAGCGTAGTCAGTTCGGAAAAAAAAACTTTTAAGACCTTGCTAGGTCACTAGCGTAGTCAGTTCGGAAAAAAAAACTTTTAAGACCTTGCTAGGTCACTAGCGTAGTCAGTTCGGAAAAAAAAACTTTTAAGACCTTGCTAGGTCACTAGCGTAGTTAGATCGAAAAAAAAACTTTTAAGACCTTGCTAGGTCAATAGCGTAGTTAGATCGAAAAAAAAACTTTTAAGACCTTGCTAGGTCACTAGCGTAGTTAGATCGAAAAAAAAACTTTTAAGACCTTGCTAGGTCACTAGCGTAGTTAGATCGAAAAAAAACTTTTAAGACCTTGCTAGGTCACTAGCGTAGTTAGATCGAAAAAAAAACTTTTAAGACCTTGCTAGGTCACTAGCGTAGTTAGATCGAAAAAAAAACTTTTAAGACCTTGCTAGGTCAATAGCGTAGTTAGATCGAAAAAAAAACTTTTAAGACCTTGCTAGGTCACTAGCGTAGTTAGATCGAAAAAAAAACTTTTAAGACCTTGCTAGGTCAATAGCGTAGTTAGATCGAAAAAAAAACTTTTAAGACCTTGCTAGGTCACTAGCGTAGTTAGATCGAAAAAAAAACTTTTAAGACCTTGCTAGGTCACTAGCGTAGTTAGATCGAAAAAAAAACTTTTAAGACCTTGCTAGGTCAATAGCGTAGTTAGATCGAAAAAAAAAACTTTTAAGACCTTGCTAGATCACTAGCGTAGTTAGATCGAAAAAAAAACTTTTAAGACCTTGCTAGGTCAATAGCGTAGTTAGATCGAAAAAAAAACTTTTAAGACCTTGCTAGGTCACTAGCGTAGTTAGATCGAAAAAAAACTTTTAAGACCTTGCTAGGTCACTAGCGTAGTTAGATCGAAAAAAAAACTTTTAAGACCTTGCTAGGTCACTAGCGTAGTTAGATCGAAAAAAAAACTTTTAAGACCTTGCTAGGTCAATAGCGTAGTTAGATCGAAAAAAAAACTTTTAAGACCTTGCTAGGTCACTAGCGTAGTTAGATCGAAAAAAAAACTTTTAAGACCTTGCTAGGTCAATAGCGTAGTTAGATCGAAAAAAAAACTTTTAAGACCTTGCTAGGTCAATAGCGTAGTTAGATCGAAAAAAAAACTTTTAAGACCTTGCTAGGTCAATAGCGTAGTTAGATCAAAAAAAAAACTTTTAAGACCTTGCTAGGTCACTAGCGTAGTTAGATCGAAAAAAAAACTTTTAAGACCTTGCTAGGTCAATAGCGTAGTTAGATCGAAAAAAAAACTTTTAAGACCTTGCTAGGTCACTAGCGTAGTTAGATCGAAAAAAAAACTTTTAAGACCTTGCTAGGTCAATAGCGTAGTTAGATCGAAAAAAAAACTTTTAAGACCTTGCTAGGTCACTAGCGTAGTTAGATCGAAAAAAAAACTTTTAAGACCTTGCTAGGTCAATAGCGTAGTTAGATCGCAAAAAAAATAAAATCGTACACGTGTATGTAATCAGAGGGCAGAAGTGAACCATCTGTACGTATATATGTTCTATGCCTTTGATATCATACATAATGTAACTGTAAGTTATTGCTTTAATAAAACGAAGTGAACAGATGTTTTATTATATCGACACACATATAGCCGGTAACGAGTTGGAATAAATGCGACGGATTCATGTTTCGCGTGCTCCAACGTATTAACTGTATGTCTGGGTGTTAAATATCCTATATCTTCTATACATATAATAATAATGTTAATCTAACGTGTCTGTACGTTTTAGATTTTTGTGAAAATAATTTTTGCAGGTGTCTAGGGATAAGTAATAGAACACATTTCAATTATTTTTAGAAAAGTCTGTCAGTATGTTTGTATAAACACGCATCACTGTTAAAACCCTCAAGAAAACCATAAAGTATATCCTCAAGTAACATTTAGTCTTGATTTCATTAGAATCGGTTCAGTCTATCAAAAGTTATTGTAATTTTAATGACGACGCGACGTAACTACGAGAGAAAAGTAGTTACGTAAATGGACTTAATACATTCAGATAATTTTATTAGTCACTGTATTTACATTAGGTTCCACGCGGACGGAGTCGCGGGCACAGCTAGTATGAAATGACTCAATACAGCGTTCACTCTGGATATAACTCTTCACCTATCTATACTACTATTACAAAGGTGAAGAGTTTGTTTGTTTGGTTGAACGCGCTAATCTCAGGAACTACTGGTCCGATTTGAAAAATTCTTTCAGTGTTAGGTAGCTCATTTATCGAGGAAGGTTATATATATCACATATATATCATCACAGTAAGACTAATAGGAGCGGTTCACCAATGAAGAATGCTTCGAAATGTTTTTTTTTTCGCTGCATGTTAGCGTTAGACGAAAGTAAATATTCCACGTTGACGAAGTCGCAGGAACATCTAGTAACTATAATAAAATGCCAAAAACGTCACCGCTTCTTGCACAAAGATAATATAAAGTCGATATTGTCTTACAAAACATTGAAAACATAACCGAAGCGGAGTGAAATAAGCGATGCCTTATCATCTTTCCATTCCAATATTTTATCAGCAAACTATTTTCTTATACTTAAAGCCTCGTGCGATAACACACCGCTGATAAGATACGAGCGTCCAATACGTGATCGCTTCACCGACAGTGGAACGGGCTCGCTCTGAACAGTGATTCTCAAACGGTGCAGTTGCAGTTCTTTGAACGCCCCTATTGCCCCTTTAAAAAAGATACATAAATTATTTCTTTCCTAGATACATGAATAAACCGTGCGCGATGTAAAAGTTGCGGTGAACTAGTCGTTTCACGGGTGGAATTCCAATTCGATGTGCGCAGGTTCGAACCCCGGGCATGTACCAAGGAACTTTTCGGAATTCGCGTACACTTACTAATGTTAAGTTGGTAACAGTATCGCGTAACGGTGAAGGAAAACATCGTGAGGAAACCCGAACCTGAGAAATGTTAACACTCTAGCCTTAGTGTGTTACAGTCTTAAGCCATAAGCCTCGTGGCGAAGCCGCAATGAACCCGTACAACAGAGTTAGATATCGCGTTTTAGATCCCGACACATGAATAACTTTTGGTTAATGAGCATAATTGTCAGTTCTCTGTGTCTAGCTGTTAAGTATTTACACTATATGTATGTATGAATGTTTGGTAAAATAGAACGCAGGGTATGAGCGGATGCTAGTGTATCTGTGGTGGCAGCGTTTTACGAGATGGCGAATGTACGGTATTTATGATAAGACGAGACAGGTTTAAAAATTATTAATAAAGTTATATAAACTTCTTTGTGCTTAAATTAAAGTATGAAAATATTTGTCAACATTTTATTGCATCCCGCATGATGCATGGCCACTATATGAGTGTCATAATATTATGTTTACTTCGGAATTACATTACCATATATGAAATTGTATATCCATTTTTAATTCTTTTATTATTATTATTATCGCTAATCCTATATAACAATAGGAAAAACGAGTGTAACAACTAATCAACATAAGACATTTTAGATCAGCATCATAAGAGCCTTTAAATCGGGGGCGTTATTTATAAGTTTGAGAAACGCAGTCTCGTGCAATCTTATCGCTTATATCGAATACAGACTGTATTGTTTGTCCTTTTTTTATGTCGAGATTTGATAGAACTGTTAGTTTTGACTCACTGAAAAAGTGTGTTTTATTTTCAGAATAATTTAAAAAAAAAACGCCAATATATTTATGACGTCATATTTTTTTGCTAAATCATAATTACGGAGATAGGATTTAAGACGTATACCTACGTTATCAATATAAATTGGCAGCGACATCCGTTTATTTTTTTTTATCAAACGTCAAGCAAAGAGACGTCTTTAGAGACATAAAATACGATACACGAACAACTTTTACACCGTTTTGATTTGAAAAAAAAAATCGAGGCAATTATAAGAGCTGCCGATAGAAGTGATCACCCAAAACTGGAAGAAAAATGTTCTCTTTTGAATTTCCATATTAATTATAGTGTGAATGACAATATCTATACCTTTAAACGAGCAATTCTTGTATATTTTTATTATTTATTTTATTGCTATATATTCAGGATCTCGGAAACGGCGGCAGCGATTTCCGTGAAACTTAGTATGTAGGTGGTAACTCGATCTAGCTAGATTTCGTTCATAGAAAACTTTTTTTATTTGAGTTTTCAGGAAATGAAAAAATATAGCTAGAATATAAAGGTAAATTTCACCACCGCTGTCAAAACAAAAATAACTCAAATGGAAGTCGGCTGTTTCGAAAAACCGTCTAACCCCAGTTCGAATCCGAGTGAGACCAAAAGAGAGATATCTTTTTTAATTTTTTTTTGTTTTTTTTTTATATAACATGCTTATTTTGTGATGCAAACCTAACAGTTTATTTTAATTTAAAAGTGTTTTTTAAAGAACCGAGCTAGGCTCGGTCGTCCAGGCACTTTAAATTTTAAACAATTGGTTTATTGAAATTATTAACATTAGTATGGTTTCCATATCTATCGGCACTCGGAGAAATAATTATATACATTTTTATAAAGTCTATTAATCAATCGAACGTACGAGGAGCTGCAATATTACATGCACACAGGCCGCTTGCAAACTTCACTTATATTTAAATACTAAAAATTGTCTTTCATCAGCCAGACAGATTTAAGTAAAGTAGCTCTTATTTCTAGTCACCTTTCTCACCTGACACCTGCGCATTTGTCATACACTCAAACTCTGTGAGTACGCAATCGTTCTAAGTAAATGAAACACTACTCAGAACGTAAAGTTTCATATATTTAAAACCAAGGTGTGTCTAATCGCTTTGGAATCTTGGATTATAACAAGTTCATACAAACAGAGCAGCCAATCAAAGCAGCCAATGGGAGGAGCTAGCCGTGGTCCGCGCTAAATGGTGCCTAATTCATGAAGGCCAAACAAAGCACGACACGACCCGTTTCCGGCAACTAGAAGAAAAACGCATGAGGCGTCATGAGCAAGCCTCCAACCCAGGATACATATATACAAACGAATGTGTTCCCGGATCGGTCTTGTCAGCCACCTACGATTGTGCCGCTAGAATGCTACTTGAATCATTTGTTAGAGATGAAAAGAACTATAACTAACTAACAAACAGTAGAATATTAAGATAGACCCTCGGAGTCTTTTACCTGATCGCTCCGACTTCACTCCAAGGTCGATACATTATGATAATATGAGATCATAATAGAATGACAGCATCGCGAGTAGGCGACAAGGTCAATCGAGTTAACGCGAGATATTCAGACCGTCGCAAACGCAAGAATCCCCGCACCATCGTCCCGTGGGAAATAGACCAGACTAAAACTCCTTTATACACTAGCTGTGCCCGCGACTCCGTCCGCTTGGAATGTAATGTAAAAAAAAACCAGTGTCTGATAAAATCATTTGAATGTATTAAATCCATTTACTTATTATCTGCTTTTCTCTCGTTTCATCATTAAAAACACAACAACTTTTGATAGAGTCGACCGATTTTAATGAAACCAAGACCAAATGTTACTCGAGGATAGATCTCAGTAGTCCGGTGAAGCTGTCACGGGCTTGCCAGTCCAATAGTGTAGTCAGTTCGAGAAAAAAAAAAACAGAAATAAAGATTACCATAAGGAAAAAAGTCAAGTGGCCGGATGAACCAATCATTACATCTCGTGAGGCGTAATCTCGATTAAACGAATCCATGTTATGCGTTGTCGTATTAAGCGGGTTATCTTCTATAGATGAATAGTCAATGGGGAAACGATTAACAACAACTCCCTCCTCTGTTTCTCAATCGAGTTTTGTCATTTGTATCTTTTTATCTTTTTATCATTTTTATCTTTCATTTGTATCTTAACTCTGCCCTCCCAATACATTCTTGACAATTTGATGTATGTCCGTAAGAACTTAGAAAAGCTAGATTTCGTAAAATACCGGCACAATCTAAATACTAGAAACTGTGACAAACTGGTTGTCCTACGTTTTAGACTTAGTAAAACCAGTAACAGTTTTTTGTGAAATAGTGTTAGATTTTACAACAAAGTCCCAAAGGATATTACCGATTTGCCGGATTGCGAATTTAAGCGCCATGTCAAGCGGGTTTTGGTGTCAAAAGGCTATTATAGAGTGGATCAATATATGAACGATGGTGATGTCTGGAATTGACTCATCTCTGTGCATCCATTAAAAACGTTTGTGAAATTTACTATTATATAGAATATATTATTATTCTAAATATTATATATATTTGTTAAAAAGATAAACCAGATCGAGTTTCTTGCCGGTTCTTCTCGATGACTGGGTTGTTTTCCGAACCGGTGGTAGTTTTGACGTTCATAAGTGCCTTCTTAGGGCCCAAATTGAATAAAGTGTTTTGAATTTGAATTTGAATTTGAATTCTTTTCTCGTTTAGTATGTATTGACGAACTTTAGTGTTATGAATAAAAAAAAATGGAAAGTTTATTTGAAGTGGAAACTTATTTAGGCGTGTTAAGTGTTATTTTGGCAGGAGATACATTTATAATTTCACGTCATGACATGCTATAGTCACGCATTTTAAACTGAATCGTCGGGCAATAAATGTCACTGACAGTAGGAATGTGCACGCTATGCAACCCGTTATCGATACTTAGCTACCTGTGCACGCGGTGTCGATGCGTCATCGTGACCTTCATTAGCACTCTGACTCCTGATTGGTCGTTACGAGTAAGGGTTGTTGTTTTTCTATAAATATAAGATGTTTTGTTATGACACTCATTACATTACTTACGCTTCGTTACGCAATACGCACAATGGAGAATTTATTATCTAACGTGGTTTTGAAGAAATTAAACGGTGACACCAACGCTCAAGCCCGGGCTGTATTTCACAACATGTTCCTGTTTTTATAAGAATTGAAAACTGACCACATTACGATCTATACAGTTTCTCTATGATTACGTCGAAACAAACATTTTATCTTACAAACTAGCCTATGCCCACGACTTCTTTCACGTGGAATAGTTACTTTGGGCTAACGCTTACACGCAGCGGAAGCTATCAAGAGGAAAAATAACCCGATTTTGAAACATTCTTCATTGGTGATCGATTCCTATTGGCCTTAGCATGATGGTATATAGCCTATAACCTTCCTCGATAGATGAGCTATATATCACTGAAAAAAAAATTCAAATCGGACCAGTAGTACCTGAGATTACTCCCTACAACGTCACAAGCTCACAAACTTTACCTCTTTATAATATTAGTATAGATTAAAAACTTTTATTTTCGGACAGCGAAAAATTATTCCTATTAATACTTAACATAAGTTAGCATATCGATCGTACCTATCCCGTTATCGATATGCACCTCTACAATTCTTACGCACATCACTACACCTCTCCATAAGACCTGTAAGTGCGAGCGAGACAGACAGATAAATATGATTTATGACCCGAAGCTTCAGTTCATAATGCGTCGACTATATAGTAAGCGTGAGTGACCGTATTGCGCTTGCGCGGCTTGCGTCAAACTAGCGACGCATAGTATAGGAGCCTGTGTACATGTAATACTGATATATTGCAGCTTATCATACGTTTGATTGATTAATAAACTTTATAAAAATGTATATAACTATTGGTCCGAGTGCCAATAGATATGAAAACCACACTAATGTTAATAATTTCAATAAACAAATTCTAATCTTTACTAATCTATACTATAATAATCATCATTACATGGTATAAAACGAAGTCCCTTATCGCGTCTGTCTGTCTGTCTGTCTGTTCGCGATAAACTCAAAAACTACTGAACGGATTTTAATACGGTTTTTACCAGTGGATAAAGTGATTCATGAGGAACATTTTTGTGTATAATTTGTCAAGGATTTTTTAATAAACAGGGCGGGACAGCGTCTCGCAGGCCCGCTAGTATAATATAATCTATACTAATATTATAAAGAGGTAAAGTTTGTGAGTTTGTGACGTTATAGGGGGTAATCTCAGGAACTACTGGTCCGATTTGAAAAATTATTTCAGTGTTATATAGCTCATTTATCGAGGAAAGTTATAAGGTATATATCATCACGCTAAGGCCAATAGGAGCGGAGCACAAGTGAATAATGTTTCAAATCGGGGTTTCTTTTCCTCTTGAGAGCTTCAGCTGCGTGTTAGAGTTAGCCCAAAATAACTATTCCACGCGGACGAAGTGGCGGTCAGAGGATAGTATTTAAATATTGTCATTCACACTATAATTCATATGAAGACTCAAAAGAGAACACAATTATGTCATTGTATTGAGTTTTCACTTGTGACGGCAGTCATTATGACTGCCTTGACTTTTTTTCTCTATGATTGAAATTCGACCACTTGACGGGCACTCGTCTATTTAAGTTACTATATTTTTTCCCGCGGCTCCGTTCGTTTTAACGTCGCTTTGACCTATACCTCAGGAATAGTATGTTCTTGCCTTTTTACATCCTGACAAAATGCATCCAAATGTCATATTACTCGCGTTCACAATTATCAATATTAGTTACGACTAGCCGTGCCCGCGGCTCCGTCCGCATGGAACCTGATATAAAGAACTAATAAAATCCATCTGAATGTATTAAGTCCATTTACTTATCTTTACTTATCTACATTTGTCTCGTACTTAAGTCGCGTCGTCATTAAAATTACAATAACTTTTGATAGAGTGAACCGATTTTAATGTTTCGTTTTTTGATGTTTCCTCATGAACGCAGTACTTTAGTAGTGATGCGTGTCCAAACAGACAGACAAACAAGCATTTCTAAAAATGATTGATATGTATTTTATTACTTACTAGCGGGCCCGGCAGACGTTGTCCCGCCTTGATTATAAAAAAAATCCGGGACAAATTATATACCAAAACGTTCCTCGTGAATCACTTTATCCACTGGTGAAAACCGCATAAAGATCCGTTCAATAGTTTTTGAGTTTATCGCGAACAGACAGACAGACAGACGCGGTAGGGGACTTTGTTTTATACTATGTAATGATTCCAAGAGGGCTGCACCAATTTTTTTCACAAAAATTAAAAAATACAGATACATTAGATTTACATTCTTATTATATGTACATGTATAGACTAGCGGGCCCGGCGTACGTTGTCCCGCCTTGATAATAAACAAATTCTTGACAAATTATATTAAGTACCTAAACCTTCCCCATGAATCACTTTATCTCCTGGTGAAATCTGTATGAAAATCCGTTGATTAGTTTTTGAGTTTATCTTGAACAGACAGACAGACAGACATGGCAGAGGATTTTGTTTTATAATATGTAGTGATAACGCAAGCGTCCCATTCTGTCTATATTAGATATATCACAGAATTCGGTATATATTAAAAGCCGGCAACCCCGTACCAAAACGAGAGACAGACAAGAATCTTAATTTTTTTTTTTTATATTTCAATTTATCCGTGGACCCGGTTCGACCGGTCCTCGAAATCCTTAGAGCGAGACGGAAGACCACGTGTCGGAGTAGGAAAGAAAGTTTTAGCGCACGAAGCGGCGACGTTATATGTATGTTTTATACCGCTATACTCTAGCATTTCGTTATAGTTGTGTCGTTCATATAACATGTTTAATTTTTTTAACATTTCCAATTGTTATATACATCCTGAACGAAGTTCAAATTTTGTCGTTCATAAGTTTTCAAGTTATACTTCTTTTGACGCGTTAGGGAAAAATGATGAGAGTAAATTATTACGGTGCGCGCGCACACCGTCACGAAAAACCGACACCCTGAAGTTATTACGATGCGCGCGTACACCGTCACGAAAAACCGACACCCTGAAGTTATTACGATGCGCGCGCACACCGTCACGAAAAACCGACACCCTGAAGTTATTACGAGGCGCGCGCACACCGTCACGAACCCTGAAGTTAGTTATAGTCAACATGTTGTTTCTTTGTATTTGTTGTTTGTATTTCTTTGTATTAAAACTTTCAATGTATTAAATACCTTTTTTCTATTGTTAGTGTCGTTTTTTCTACAAACGTAGAATAAGGCGAAAATTAAGATTTTTGAAAAAAAATTTATCTTGTTACGCCAAAGAAGTATAACTTCTAACGCGTGTACAAAAGTACACACACACTTTTTTTATTTATTATCTCCATACTTTGCATGTACATAATATGAAGATCTTGAAAGATAACGTAATATATTAGAAACGGCTAAAATTGAATTTAGCTCATTTTGAAATGTAACGAGTCGGTTGTAGGCAGAGTTATTATATCCAAAGTGAACGGTTAATTGACTTATCACAATAATTACATATTATAAAACAAAGTCCCCTACCGCGTCTGTCTGTCTGTTCGCGATAACTCTAAAACTAGTCAACGGATTTCCATACGGTTTTCACCAGTATGTGAAGCGATTCACGAGGAAGGTTTAGGTGTATAATTTGTCAAGGGTTTTTTTTATTAACAGGGCGGAAAAGCGTTCGCCGGGCCCGCTAGTAGAAAGTAAAAGATAGATAAAAGATAAGTCGATTAAAATGAAATTAGCAGCGGGCACATCTAGTGGTTTATATATCATCATTGCATAGTATAAAACAAAGTCCCCTACCACGTCTGTCTGTCTGTCTGTTCGCGATAAACTCAAAAACTACCGAATGGATTTTCATGCGGTTTTCACCGGTGGATAGAGTGATTGATGAGGAACGATTTAGTATATAATATGTCAATGATTTTTTCATAATCAGGGCGGGACAACGTCTGCCGGGCCCGCTAGTCTATGTATACAATTGAAACAATCACCACAGGTATCACCTACAAACGTCTTGGAACCGAACGGCTGTGACAGGGATACTGTACAACGAAAACAACAAAAAAAAACACGTAAACAACAAAAAAAAAACACGCGTGATGTTACCCACATAGATACCGTAGATTCAAGACATCCGGCCGTTGAGACGTTATAGTTTAAAAATAACTCGCAAACGTCTGTCAGAGCCACGTAGGATTCTATACGACGGTGCTGCGGTAAGCGTTGTTAATAAAAAAAAACTTTTTTGTTGTTGTTATTTTACCCTTAAAGTAAACAAAAAAAAAGCCGAGGCAGTCATAAAGAATGCCGACAGAATTAAAAACTCGAAACAATGGAAGGGATTTTTATCATTTCTAAATTTCTAATGTTAAATAATCACCGCCGTCCATAGACCCTAGCAACACCAGGGTAGCTGGAAATGCGTTGCCAGCCTGTGTATGTGATGAGAGGGAGAGGAGATAGTCCGGGTGGGCCTCCGGCGCTCTCACTGACCGAACGAAACGCGACAATGCAAGCACTGTTAGCTGACGTCGGTATTTCTGTGGTTCTGGTGGTAGTACCCCAGGCGAGCCGACCCATTCTTGCTGAAACCAGTACTAGCTTCAGCGTGACTCTACCACCTAGCGAGCTATCTTCCTAGCTACCACCCTCAAGTTGAAGATCAGTCGCCAAACACCTGTTGGTGTGTTCCGGCTGCTGCACTTGAGACCCAGCCCTCAAAAGGTTACTCAAGAGATTGTAGCGTGAGACAACAATCTAAACCTACGTTGAACGACGCTGTGATTTAAACTTAGAGGATCGACTCGCATATGCTGTTACCGGAACACACCATCAAATGTAGTGTAGTAGTTCGCCAGGCGGGATTAGTAAAGGCCTTACCATTATGCCTTAGCTACGTGGCTTAGTGTATATCCAGAGTGGACGCTTAAATCGAGCATCGAGCGTGGCGGGGCGTGCGGCGTTCGTCTAAAACAAATGCATTAACACGTAGGTGTCCTGAGTGGCGCGCGATCGGCGCTCCTGGTCGCTCCACGCCCCGCCGAACGCTGATTCACTCAGACCGTACAAATTTATAGTCACCATTATTTATCAAGAATCGTATCGAATCACGTCGGGGTCACCACTTTGGCTACGGGGCTTTATTCGATTTGACCGAATAATGGTCCGAACAAGACAGAGTTACGTAAACGACTAAGTATACGGCCTGAGTGAATCTGCGTTCGGCGGGGCGTGCAGCAGGACACTCGCGTATTAATGCATGTTTGACACGAACGTCGCACGCGACGCCCCGCTCGGCGTTCGATTACAGCGTCCACTCTGGACGTACACTAACGCCTTAGCGGGCAGTCGGACCGCGTTAACAAATGTGCGGCGTCAGCGCCACAATAATATGGTCTCGTCACGATATTTCCCTTCACGGACAGCTCCGACCCTGACGCTACGACTCGAACCTACGTTCGTCGACGCGGTGTCCGGACACGCTAACGACTGAACCGTCACCGTGTCGATTTATACAAATCGAGCGAGGATTAAATCATTTGTTTTTCCTTGAATAAAAGCTCGGGTCACGTCGACAGAGTTCGCCGTCGAAGTTTCTAGAAATACGAGATTTTATCGCGCGAGCAACGGTGATTTTAAATGGCATAATATTTACGGCTTAAATATCATCCGATGTTCTGTGAAACACCGTTACGTACCGTCAGCAGAAAAACAATACGGTCCGCCCGTAACCGTCAGATATACCCATTGAAAAATCTATACATATAAGTAATAAGAATTTAAATCGAGCGTGTCTGTACGTTGTCGATTTTCGTGAAGAAAATTGTTGCAGGTGTCTAGAAATAAGTAATAGAATACATTTCAATCATTTTTAGAAATGTCTGTCTGTCTGTTTGTATGAACTACTGGTCTGATTTGAAACATTCTTTCAGTGTTAGGTAGCTCATTTATCGAGGAAGGCTATAAGGCTATATATCATCACGCTAAGACCAATAGGAACGGAGCACCAATGAAGAATATTTCAAAATTGATTTTTTTTTCATTCGGAAAGCTTTCGCTCCGTGTTAGTTAGCCCAAAGTAACTATTCCACGCGGACGAAGTCGCGGGCAGAAGCTAGTATATTAATAGATCAACTAGTTGGAGTATTTGGTGGGAATTTAGTCTGACATGTAGTGGCTTTCATATTTTATTCATAATCTTGTGTGTACTATACTTTGTAATATTGGTGGCATTTTACGTAATATAGTTCCGTTATTATACACAAATGAAGTGGGTGGGAAGTAATACCACGGAGCATGAATTCTGAGATGCGATAAAAACTCCCTGGAAAGTTCTAAGAAGGGGGCCACCATTTTGTTAGAATATTGAAATGATTACAAAACATTTGTAACTGGAGGTTTTTTTTTGTTAACGCAATACTTTATCAGTGTCTTACTGTAGTAGATGCGTGTCCAAACAGACCGATACACAGACAGACAAACATTTCTAAAAATGTATTTTATTACTTATTCCTAGA
Organism: Antheraea yamamai; assembly: GCA_036509395.1. Lineage (NCBI taxonomy): Eukaryota > Metazoa > Arthropoda > Insecta > Lepidoptera > Saturniidae > Antheraea > Antheraea yamamai. Next base: position 10,605,323 of record AP028454.1, read on the forward strand.
CATCTGCAACAATTTTTTTTTCACAAAAATCAAAAAAGTACAGACACGTTAGATTTACATTCTAATTATATGTATGTATAGATATAGATAAAGATGTAAAAGGCTTTACAGTTTGTGCAATTTATTAAAATCTCCATGTCCGTTACGCAAGCCAGGCTACGCTTTAAAGTTCTTTTATTAAAGCTGCGATCCGAGATACACCGGTATGAGGTTAAGCATCATGCACATCGAAAGCTATGCGATGTATTCGCATTTCACGTAGTTCGCGTGACTGCGTTCTGCTAAAAATCTTAACTACCTTATGCATTCCTAATACCTAATGCATTACAAAGTCCACTGCCACAATGTTTGTCTGTAAGCGATAAACTCCAAAAGTCCTGAACAGATTATCTTGCGATTTTTACAAGTAGATAAAGTGATTCATAAGGAACGTTTAGGTATATAATTCGTCAAGGTTATTTTTTTACTATCAGTGCGGGACAACGTCTGCCCGACCCGCTAGTTTTAAATAATTCTGGCTATAATTATTTTCAAAATTTAATAGAGAACACAGTTATTCCATTGTTTTGAGTTTTCACTTCTATCGGCAGTACATATAACTGCTTCGATTTTTTTTAACGAGGTTGTCTCCCCACCTTTTTTTTTTTTTTACATGGGGAAATCCCTACGGATATCCACTCTAGCCGGGCAGCTAGGGTGGGATATGTCCGACTTGCACGGACTAAAACCCCATGGTGCCTCCTTACACCTATTTGGCCGGGGAGCAGGAACTGCCTACGACACTGCCACGATGCGCCTCCACCACGTGGGCCTGCTATAGTCCCTCTTCCTCCTCCTCCTCTCCCACCTCCTGTAACTCTTTTAACGCGGTTATCTCCCACGGTACTGTTATCAAATCTACATTAACCTCGGCAAAACGGCCAGCAAAAGCTAGTACCATATATTATATAGCGAAGTCAGTCATTTCATGTAAATTGTACTGAAATGTGTCGTTATCAACGCTTCCGAGTAATAAAACCGCAATATTTTATATGCCCCGGTTACGAGACCTGCAGAATAATTTATCAGATTTTAATCTCTTATTTATACGTACATATAGATATTTGAACACAATGCACGTTTTTTGTTAGTAACTGAAGTTGACAATTTGACATATGTGTCTTGGAATAAGTAATCATTACATAGTATAAAACAAAGTCCCCCACCGCGTCTGTCTGTCTGTCTGTTCGCGATAAACTCAAAAACTACTGAACGGATTTTCATGCGGTTTTCACCAGTGGATACAGTGATTCATGGGGAAGATTTTAGTATATAATTTGTCAAGATTTTTTTTATAATCAGGGCGGGACAGCGTCTGCCGGGCCCGCTAGTAAAATATATTTCAATCATTTTTAGAAATGTCTATCTCTCTGTCCGTCTGTATATCCGTTTATTTGAACTCGCATCACTGCTAATTTACTGCGTTCACGATAAAACCCAGAAAATCATAAAGCATATCCCCGAGTAACATTTAGTCTTGGTTTCATTAATATCGATTGACTCTATCAAAAGTTATTGTAATTTTAATGACGACGCGACGTAACTACGAGAGAAAAGTAGATAAGTAAATGGACTTAATACATTCAGATGATTTTATTAGTCACTGTATTTACATTAGGCTCCACGCGGACGGAGTCACGTGCATAGCCAGTATCTAATCAACGTAAAAAGATTTGTCATACATTATGCCATTTGCTACTGGCTGTACAATATTTACAAGTAATTTATGAATTTAGACGGCTCGACAGCAATTATCTACTAATTTGAAACTTATAGTAATTAAAGTGATCGAATTACTTATTTTAATAAGCATTAATGTTTCCTGTCATATAATTTTCCTAGAATCAATTATATTACTTGTTAGGTTTTAGCGTTTGACCACAATATTACTTGATGTTATATAACAATACTCCACTATGGAGTGCTGCCGCTACCTGAGACAAGCCTCGCCGTTTAGCACTAAGCCTTATAGGTGGTAGAGGCACGCTGAAGCTATTACTGGTTTCAGCATTAATCGGTCGGCTCGCCCCCGATACTACCACCCGACTAACAGAAACACCGACGTCAACTAACAGTGCTTGCATTGTTGCGTTTCGTTCGGTCAGCGAGAGCGCCAGAGGCCCACCTCCCTCCCCCCAAACACAGGCTGGCAACGCACTTGCGACTCCCCTGGTGTTGCTAGTGTCTGTGGACGGTGGTGATCACTAACATCAGGTGAACCACGTGTTCGTTTGCCTCCTATGATATAAAAAAAAACTACTAGCTCTCAAATACAATTGCCTAAAGACAAGTGTGAGTGCTTGGCGATAGATTTTCAACTGGAGAACGATAGCTATAAAAGCGAATTTAGAAAAAGGCCTCACCACCATGCTATGGTTTTGTCACAATATTTTCCTTCACCAAAACCTATGACGCACTCCTGGGATCTTGACCTACTACGATCGACGAGGTGTCTGAACACGCTACCACAAAGCGATCATTTTTGGCATCTCTAGAAAGATTTTCACGTGATAACGTCTCGTAAATCGATGAACGCCGGCTGCACGCATTCAAAACTAAAGGACTCATTCCACTCTCACACTCAAAAAGGACTCATTGTTACGTTCCGCCTGAGTCGAATGTGCAAGCGAGAGCACGGAATAAGCGATGGAGAACCGCGATCGGCCTGAGCGTTCGGCTTGCGACGCCTCTCTGTCTATATATAGAATAATTCATTTCAATTCATAAAATATGCAATTTTACATCAAAGTTTTCTTATGGCACGTTATCACGTAAAACTATTGTCCGTAAACTGACTTTACACACAACCCAATTTTTTTTAAAAGTGCATAGTTCTTTTGGCGCTTCGATGGGTATATTTTGGCAGCAGACAAACTTATAATATCGCGTGATGACGTGCTAGTAAGCGTGACCGACAGTATCGCGCTTGCACGGCTTGCGTCAAACTACTACTAGCGTCAAACTAGCGACGCGTAGCATAGCGGCCTGTGTACATGTAATATTGATATTTTGTATTGAGTTTGTGCGTGCAGGCCATGTTATGTTTGATTAATTCATAAACTGTATAACAAAATATTATTCGGAGTGCCAATAGATGTGAAAGAGAGACTAATAATAATATCATTTCACGAAATTTAAATAATTCACACTATAATTAATTTACACATAAAAGAGAATACAGTTACTGCATCGTTTTGAGTTTTCACTTCTGTCGGCAGTCCATTTGACTGCTTCGATGTTTTTTCCTCGCGGGTATTTATTCCTAATCTGGACTTGAAATGTAGTCTTCACAAGAAGAGGACCTTTCACAGTGTAATAAGAAATCCTAACCGTTACACAAGCGATATATAGTATAGCTATGACTAATATATAGCTAGCGATGTTGTACGGGGTTTAAACCCGCGACACCGGTTCCCAGCAGTCTGTGGTATGGCTGCCTCGCCGAAATGAACTTTTCATGTCTTACGCAATAACAAACCCGACAACTCTGCCGTGGGGATATGAAGTTTAAGACATAACCCGAGTTTACTGCGAACCGAAGCGACGGTCGCTCGAATGGCTTAATATTCTACAGTAAATGCCATTCGACGACACGTTATGTCCGAAAGATATTGCACCCGTTTCTTAAAGCAATGACAACTATTTTTATTTTTTTCTCGAACTGACTATGCTCTTGACCCGGCAAGGTCTTTACAGCTTCACCGGACTACTAAGGCGAGCGCTTAAGGCAATCAGCCGATTATATTTTTAGGTAACACGCTCTAGGGCGCTCGGCACACCTCGGCTTGGGCTGTTACCTGAGAAACCCGAACTGACCTAGCTAAACTATTCTAAGCTATTCATACATATATTCGTTTGTGAATCATACAATCGAAATTGCATGATTCACAAACGCGTACGTGTATATCGGAGCAATGACAATTATATATCGGGCTTAACCAAGCCTTAACATAGCGACGATACTGCTGCTTCTATGCATGTCATACCAGAATCTCCTTACAAGCAAATCAATAGAGTGCACATTTTAGGTTAAATACGACTGATATCGATACATATAATAAGAATGTAAATTTAGCATGTCTGTACTTTTCAAATTTCTGTGAAAAAAATTGTTATTGGTGTCTAGGAATGAATAATAAAAAAATACATTTAAATCATTTTTAGAAATGTCTGTCTGTTGGTTTGTTTGGACAAGCATCACTGCTAAAGTAATGCGTTTATGATAAAACCTCACAAATAAAATCATACAGCATATCTATACTAATATTATAAAGAGGTAATGTTTGTGAGTTTGTGAAGTTATAGGGGGTAATCTCAGAAACTACTGGTCCGATTTGAAGAATTCTTTCAGTATTATATAGCTCATTTATCGAAGAGGGTTATAGGCTATATATCATCACTCTAAGAACAATAGGAGCGGAACACCAATGAATAATGTTTCAAAATCGGGGTTTTTTTTCCTCTTGAGAACTTCCGCTGCGTGTTAGCGTTAGCCCAACAAAGTAGGTATTCCACGCAGACGAAGACGCGGGCCGAGGCTAGTCCTCGAATAACTTTTAGCATTCGTTTCATCAAAACCGGTTGACTCTATCAAAAGTTATTGTAATTTTAATGAGGACGCGACTTAAGTACGAGAGAAAAGTAGATAAGTAAATGGACTTAATACATTCAGATGATTTTATTAGTCACTGTTGATTGTACATTAGGTTCCACGCGGACGGAGTCGCGGGAACAGCTAGTATAATTATATTTTGTCATTTTCAAGCCTTGGCCTTACGGGATAAGTATTTAAAGTTAATTCAAATAGAATTATAATACCCAAGTATTATATAACGAATGGAATAAACCCTGTTAGTAACGTAAGTACGTGAATTTACAGAGTTACCACGGAGGGCACGAACATCAACATTTCGAGCAATTCTCTGTACTGCTCGCACTAACATAAATCTCGTTAAGACTAACAGAGACAGATGTAGTGTTTGCACTTTCTACGGACTACAAACATGATATTTCTAAGAACTTCGTACTGCTTTTATTGGCGCTTACGTTAAGTTTCTTACATATTACCATCAAAGTGATAGACGCAGATACACATAGATGGCGCGCGAGTCGTTTCACAAAATCAGTGCATTTCATATTCTATTATTATAATTATATTTCGATAACAGCATTGCTTACTTTTGCTGAGGGGCTAGGAGACGGTCAGAAATTACAAAAAATCTGCTTACGTAATACCTGAACGGCTCCATATCATCACGCTAAGACCAATAAGAGCGGAGCACCAACGAAGAATGTTTCAAAATCGGTGTTTCTTTTTTTCCTTTTGAGAGCTTCCGCTGCGTGTTAGCGTTCTATTCCTATTCCACGCGGACGACGTCGCGGGCAGAAGCTAGCATCGATACATTTTATCATTCGATATTCGTGAAGAGTTGCCGTAACACGGCAAAACCGCTCCGCCACCGTACCAAATCTAAAAGGTTAAAATGATTCGAGCTGGCCAATTGCCAAATAACGTACTTGAGAATCTAATTCTACGTGTTTGGTAAATAATAACCGCTATATGTTATGAAATACCTATTTTTGGCATTCAACACTAACGCATGCTAAGGTCGGAAGCGTTCTGACGTGACACGTGCAAAATGGAGTCGGAATAGCCTGTCAGGGTTATGTTTGTTTTCAACGCCATCTGTCCGCGCCACCTTCGTACTACATTGTTAAGTGCACGCGTTTTAAATGTTTGATATTTTATTATGTTAACAGATTTTTTTTGAAGTTATACCTCCTTCGGCGCTGTTGGTAACAATGATGAGAGTGAATTTTTACGATGCGCGCGCACACTAACCAAGCTCAATACGGGAATCATCTGAACGATTGTATTTATTACTAGCAGACCCGTGCCCACTTCGTTGGGCGGTAATAGGTATTATCAAGCTACAACTTTTCTCTAGAACTCAATCATATATATCTCATAATTAAGGCATCGTTCGTAAGAAACGTTTTCGTTCGAACATTTTTCTCCGACTCCCTAGATATTACCCCCTACAACCTCACAAACTTTACCTCTTTATAATATTAGTATAGATTATAGATAATATAATTAGTTAATAGCTACTGCCCGCAACTTCGCGCGCGTGGAATAGTTATTTTGGGCTAAGACGCAGCGGAAGCTCTCAAAAGGAAAAAAGACCCCATTTTAAAACGTTTTTCATTGTAGCTCCGCTCCTATTGCCCTTAGCGTGATGATACATAGTCTATAACCATTCTCGATGAATGAGCTATATAACGCTGAAAGAATTATTCAAATCGGACCAGTAGTTCCTGAGATTACCCCTTACAACGCCACAACGTCACAAACTCACAACGTCACAAACTTTACCTCTTTATAATATTAAGTATAGATGTACTAACTGTGCCCGTAACTTCGTCCGCGTCATTCCTTATGCAAAAAAAATAGTGATTATTATTATTCTTAACCTTAATGTGGTTTTCATATCTATGGGCACTCGGAGCAATAATTATATACATTTTTATAAAGTCTACTAATCAATCAAACGTATGATGACCTGCAAAATATAAATATTACATGTACACTGGCTCCTGTACTACGCGTCGCTAGCCTGACGCGAGCCGCGCGAACGCAATACGGCCGCTCATACCTACCTAGCACGTCATGACGCGAAATTATAAATTTATCTCCTGCGAAAATACCGCTGAACGCGCTTAAAGAAGCGTTCACTTCAAAAAAGCTCATTACGATTCAATCGTAAATGCTTCAAACGCATTGAAGCATGATAGTCAATTTGCATTATAGGTAACAGATATTTATAAAAAAAAAAAAAAAAACAAAAAAAACCCCTGAACAATGGGTATGAAAGACCGGAGCGAATTTTGTCGCATCATAACCGAATATCAATACAGTTAGATTTTATTGTGTTTTTTATAGCTTTATCTCTCCAGTTTATACAATGAATTCTAAATTAACCCAGAAAATTGTCGTTGCACGGTGGAATACATTGTCTATGTCGGATCTCGGTTCGATTTGTGCCTCTAATTTTTTTTTAAATCATCATCAGCCTGTAAGAGCCCCACGTCTCTTCCCGAAGGTATCTATGGGTATGATCACCACTTCAGCCCACGACGTATTGTCACGATTTCAAACTCTAAGAAATCTAATTGTATGTTTTCCCAAATATGGTGCTACTTTTTTTTATATCATAAGAGGCAAACGAACAGGTGGGTCACCTGATGTTAAGTGATCACCATCGTCCATAGACACTTGCAACACCAGAAGAAGTCGCAAGTGCGTTGCTACCCTGTGTTTGGGGAACGGGGAGGGGGGAGGGGTTGGGGAGGTGTGTTATCCGGCGCTCTCACTGACTGGACGAAACGCAACAATGCAAGCACTGTTAGTTCACGTGGGTGTTTCTGTGGGTCGGGTAGTACTACCCCCGACGAGCCGACCCATTCATGCTGAAACCAGCAATAACTTCAGCGTGGCTCTACCACCACAAGAACATTTCTCAAGTTCGGGTTTCCCCACGATCTTTTCCTTCACTATCAACCGATACTGTTACCGTAAATTATACACCTAAACCTTCCTCATGAATCACTTTCTCCACTGGTGTAAACCGCATGAAAATCCGTTCAATAGTTTTTGAGTCTATCGCGAACAGACAGACAGACGTGGCAAAGGACTTTGTTTAATAATATGTAATGATAAATCAATTTTATAACCATCTTTAAAATATATGCGATGTTATTATGAAAAAGTTAAATACGTATTGAATACTTGCTTTAAAAAAGTTTGGGTACTTTCGTATTAAACGCACCGCGCTCGCTGAACGTTCGACATCTTGCTCTTTTATCTCGCTTTGGTTACGTTAGAATAGATGTGTGAAAAAGGACAATGCGAACTTGTCGCGGCAGCGGTCGGCGAGCGCGGTGCATGTAATACGAAAGAACCGAAACTTTTTTAAAGCAGATATTCAATACATATTTCACTTTCTTGTAGTAACACGGGAGGTGTCGTATCGTGTCTTTTGTAGGCACTAAAAGAATACACGAGTCATTAGTTAGTTGCTGCCACATTCTAATTAGGTATGAATGTACAAACATGAGGCACCAGTTTTAATGTATGTACAAACAACAACAATGTGATAAAAGGTCTGTTTGAACAGATTAAAATTATTTGGCACATGCCACAATCAGGTTAATTAATGCTTATAGTGATAACAGCAAATTTGTACATCATTTGTCGTTTTTTATATTTTACACTAGCCTCTGCCCGCGACTTCGTCCGAGTGGAATAGCTACTTTGGGCTAACGCTAACGTTAACTCGCGACTTCTCTTACGTAGGAAGTGAAAATATTTTTAAATAATATATAAGTTAACACGGATTTTGAATCATTCTTCATTGGTGCTCCGCTCCTATTAGTCTTAGCGTGATGATATATAGCCTTCCTTGATAAATTAGTTATCTAACACTGAATACACTGAATAGTGTTAGATAGCTCATTTTTCGAGAAAAGCTGTAGGCTACGTATCATCATGCTAAGACCAATAGGAGCGGGGCACCAATGAAGAATGTTTCAAAAATAGAGAAATAGGGTATTTTTCCTTTTGAGAGCTTTCGCTGCGTGTTTTAGCGTTAGCCCAAAGTAACTGTTCCACGCGGGTGAAGTCGCGGGAACAGCTACTCCGCTCATGAAAGCCCCATCTAAATTTGTTAAGGTATTTTTCAGGCTAGGTTAGACAAAAATAGACACTGTATAAAAAATACCTCCATAAGTTTTAATGTCTTTTACATATTAACACATTAATTGTAACAATTTTTACACATATTTAAAAAAAAAACAGTGTGTGTGTACTTATGTACACGCGTTAAAAGTTGTACTTCTTTGGCGTAACAAGATAGAAATCTTTTAAATTTTTTTGGCTTTCGCCTTATTCTACGTTTGTAGAAGAAACGACACTAACAATAGAAAAAAGGTGTTTAATACATTGAAAGTTTTAATACAAAGAAACAAAACGTTGACTATAGCTAAGTTCAGGGTGTCGGTTTTTCGTGACGGTGTGCGCGCGCATCGTAAAAATTTACTCTCATCATTTTTCCCTAACGCGCCAAAAGAAGTATAACTTTAAAAACAAATAGATACATCTATTTGAAGGGCCAATCAATTTTAAGACTACAGTACACTACAACTGTATGACAGCATTTCCAGAATAAAGCTGTATGTGAAAGACAACATTACAACAGTATGAAACAGCTGTTTGAAGTTCTAACAAACTTGTCAACAGTAAACATAAACCAAAAGGGGCTGTTTATATATTTTATATTTATTAATCAAGTGTGCTTCTAGAAAATGCAGTAACCACATTCATTGGTTAATTTTATTTAGGCACTAGCCATACCCCTGACTCCTTCCGCGAGGAATCAAATGTAAAAAAGCAGTGAGTAATAAAATTATGTGAATGTATTAAGTCCATTTACTTTTCTATCATACTTAAGTTGCGTCATCATTCAAATTACAATAACTTTTGATAGAGTGAACCGATTTTAATGAAAGCAAGAATAAATGTTACTGGAAGATATGCTTTATGATTTTCTTGGTTTTATCGTGAACGCAGTACTTTAGCAGTGATGCGTGTCCATACAAACAGACAGACAGACATTTGTAAAAAAGATTGAAATGTATTTTATTACTTATTCCTAGACACCCGCAACAATTTTTTTCATAAAAACCTAAAAAATTCAGACACTTTAGATTTACATTCTTATTATATGTATAGATTAATTCATACTGCATTCCTGGTTGCAACCCAATATTGTTATAACCAGTTTTTAAGGGATGTGTGATATGGATACATTTATCAGAATCCCAGGGGTATGTATGCATTTAATTATGGTCAAGAATTTCCTGATGCACATATTTAGAGTAAATTATTTTGCTAAAATTTTAAAAGATAGTTAAGACATAGTTCCTAATGCTGAATTATAATGTGATTTTTATAATTATTCATTATTAATTAATTCTGTTGCATTTATTTTAATAAGAAACTGGAATTGTGGGTAATGTTTTATATTTTTTTGTTTTCATATAAAGATCCTTAGGGTTCATTATCTTTGCAAATGTGGCCTAAACAACAGTTCACCAGATCATATATTGTTTAATTCTTCGAGAAACAGATTCTCCCTTTTTAATGTCCTTCGGCCATATATTCCCCGTCCTACTAACCTTACGTGTCTCATAGTTCTAGTGAATAATAATCCTTTAATTTTACATGTCTTGTCATTATCCATTAAAATTAACAAAATCAAACTTCAATCAGATTGTCTATTTCTTAATCGATATGTATCTAAGTTGGCATATATTTGTGGTAAACATACAATAACTCGGTCTGAACACTAATTAATTATCTTCTTTTCGAATTACATTTTTTAATCGGTTTCCTTTCTTTATGACACTATCTGCCACAGACACCGCACACTCTGTATCTACATGAGATTGGCGGAATTGTGTATTGTTTACATACGGCGCCATAAATTAAAGAAGTTGATCCTGTAGGTTACATAATAATGATTGGTATAACAGCAGTTTTGTTGTAATTCACAGCTGTTGTAAAATATTATCCCTAAAAATATCTATTCTTTTATCATGACCTAGTAAATATAATTTTAAAAAAATTGATAATATGACAAATATAAATAAAAAAACTGGTATATGTTAATTGTATACAGAAATAACTGTGATGAATATTTTACCATTATCTTTGGATGAACTTAAACTAATCAAAGATAAAAATAATAATAACAAATTACCTCATTTTTTATTATCTGCCTACTTTAATTCTGTAAAACTAATTTGCTCAAACTAAGAATATAATATACTAGCGGGCCTGGCAGACATTATACCGCCCTGTTTATTTTAAAAAATCCTTGACAAATTATATACCAAAACCTTCCTCATGAATCCCTTTATCCGCTGGTGGAAACTGCAAGAATATCCGTTCAGTAGTTTTTGAGTTTATCGCGAACAGACAGACGCGGCAGGGGGCTTTGTTTTATACTATGTAATCTATACTAATTTTATAAAGAGATAGTTTGTGAAATTGAGAGAGCTTCTGCTACATGTTAGCGTTAACCCAAAGTAATTATTCCACGAGAACGAAGTCGCGGGTAGAGGCTAGTGATGTATATTTTAAAGTAGGGAAGTGTTTTAGGGTCTCTTCTTTTGTAGTCCAGTGAAACTGTTAAGGTCTTGCTAGGCAAATAAATAGCGTAGTCAGTTCGAGAAAAATAAAGTCTCTTCTTTTTTATTAAATTCATTACCTTATTTTTTATTGTTTTATAAGTAATACTATTTTTTTTTTAAATACCTAAAAATACAAAAAAATATCAAAAATATTTATGTCTTTACTCCAAAAAGGTTAGATGTATAAGGATTTACAATAATATCTATACAAAAATCATACACATACCGATCAAAGCCTCATAAAAGCTAATTTATAATCGAGCACAGAATAAAAAACATTACATCGTTCATTGATGTATTCATTACAATGTGTTTTATTTGAATGTAAAACCCAAGCAACAGTATCAATATAATGATCAGAGTTCAATTTAGTACCGTATATTTAAAAAAAAATCAAATATAATCGTGCTGAATTCAAGCGTCGGTCAATGCCGCTTTGCCCACTTGATTAAATGTTATATTCAATTCGGTCGAGTTACAATCCGCGCCCGGTCGGATGACATCATCCGTTTTTATTGAAGTGGTAGATAATATCGCTGATTAGTGTCACGCCCCGAAAAAATATATATAAAACCTATTATTACTAATATTACATACTATTATTATATTTTAGGTTATTCTCTCAAGGAATAATAAAATAATATAAATAAAAAAAGCTATGAATGAAGCGATTTCCGCGTTATACATATATACAATTGGCAGCGGAACACGATCGTAAGTTAAAATTAGGAAGAGCGACTAATGAAAAGGCTCGGCGACTATTAAAATCGACCCATATACAACCAGTGTAAATTGACACACCCTAATATGAGCAACATAAAAAACGCATTTCACGCCGCAAACGAAGCTTTCTTATTGGAAGTGTAAACATATAAATACAAATAAAAGCTTTAAACACCCAATACGTACCGGCAGTCGGCTCCGTTACTTTACAACGTCGATATATTCAAACACGACTCACTATCACTCCCACTTTATAAAAGGCAGCTATCGTAAATACACACTAAGCACGTAATCCACGTAACATTATAATAAAATATAAGCACAGAATGTTTTTTTCTTATGTTATATGCACAAGCACCACCGGCATTACATGTGAACGGATTTATTTCAATATTTCGTTCGTTGAAAAGGAATCAGCGAACACGCCACTCGCTAAGATCGATGTCTGCGTGAGTTTCTCTTTTTCTCCGCAGTGGCGCTATAGTCACGCGATTCAAGTTTCATAAAGCTACGATGGCGCTGGTGTCAATTAGTGTCGCCAGCTAAGGAAAAAAATCCTTAATTTTTATAACCCACCATGAATTAATAGTTTTCCCCATTTAACAATTGAAACAATTTAACAATTTATTAACTATTGAAAATTGGCTGCTAACAAAAATATAATTTAACTCAACTATGGTATTAATGCTAATATTGTCAGTACGCCACTACTGATTTATTGTAACAATTATTTTTGTACATTCTTTTGATAATCACAATCAATCAAAATTGTATTTGTTTTTTAACAAAAAAATATATATTACAATTTATATTATATTAATGTATATGAGAGTTTATTGGACGTACGACACATTGATGCATATCTATTTTAGATTAAGCATAGTTATGGTAATCGAACAGCTTATATACACGAACAATTATTTATTTTTTAATGTATTCTATACATATAATAAAAATGAAGTGTCGGTGTGTAATATCAAAGTAACGCTTTTTTACTGATTGGGTGTGAAAGTATACACGCAACTGATAACAAAAATGCAATTTTAAAAATTTTAGTCGGTCTGTCTGTTTGTTCCGGGTATCTCCGAAACGGATAGACCGATTTTGACAGGATTTTCACTGGCACATAGAAAAAAATACAGCGGGTTACTTAGGCTACTTTAAATTAGACTAGCTATTAACCGCGGTTTTGTTCACAATGCTATCTTCAAAACGGTTGGACCGATTTCCACGAGACTTTCACTGGCAGATAGCTGACCTTATAAAAAGTAATCTAGGCAATTTTAATTTATACTAGCGGTTAACTGTTAGTATTTATATATTTAATGTGTACGTTACATGTTGTAAGTGACGTGCGTGTTGTACTTACAATTGTCTTTAAAGAGCATTTCTATAATTGTACATAGTCTCACAATTTTGTAATTTTTAATACGATTTAAAAAAAACGCGTGCGTAGCTGCGGGTACAGCTAGTCATTAATATAAATATATATAATTCATTTCATATTATTAAATATTATCATCATTTAGAAGTCCACACGCGTTGTGTGAAATTCAGGCCTTTGAAATGTTCATCAAAGGGTTTTAACATCACTGTACCACGATAGTAGTAATGCATTTGCATCGTATCAAAATGTAATCAAAAAAGTTTCATTTTTAATCTAAGAAATTATAATATTTAGCTTTTATGTACAATTTACTTAATGTAAGATTAACCCTAATAGTATAATATTTGTAAAAATATAATGGTATAGTAAGCTAAATATGGATAATCTTATACGACTATTCAATTCGTTATTCATTCTTTGACAAATAAATCTGGTATATTTCAATAATAAGCACATCTAATTGTATTTACTTTATTTTACCTACAATATGGTATTTTTTTTCCTTGGCAAGTACTGTTTAAGACCTTTCTTTACACGCATTGGTTTATAACAAATATATATACGAACAGGTTGATGTTTTTTTTGCGATAGTACATTATTATTGGTATTTTATAAAGAATAGATCCAAATTTAGAAATTTTGTTCTATGTAAGGTTATATATAATTTAAAATATTATATTTCCAGTAAAAATTTAGTTTATATACGTATTGTAAGTCATTAAAAGTGAACTTCACTTTAAATAGGAAAATTGATTAATTTTACCTTTAATACTTCGGAGTATATTGATTAACTCTTAACATTAATAAATATTAATAGTTTTACCTAGAATCGACCGTTGTTTGCGTTTTATTTCTACATTTGTACAACATTGTAAAATGCTCATATGTTTTTAGTTTCTTTTATATAAAATTAGTTACTACTGTGATAAAGCATTATTTTCTATCACTTTATTTAATAATTTTGTAGAAGCCAAAAATGTGCTATTCCATCATGCGATAACAAAACGCAACAAGCGCCGTTTAAAAAAGTCATCGAAAATTTTGCTCACTTCAAAAATGGCGTTCGTTTAGTTTGTGTGCGTTGTTAATTTTTTATTTGTTTTAATGAAAATTTATAAACTATTGAATTAAAATAAGGTACATATTTTGGTATTTCTATTAAATTCACGTTTATTTGTGTTATTTCATATATATTTGAAATGGAAGTACTAATATATTCTTTTCAACACGCTTTTTGTTTTGTCAGGTAAAATGGGTCGGTCGCCGAGCCCTCGGCGACGCGACGACAGGCGCCGCGACGATCGCAGGGACAGAGATAGAGACCGAGAGAGGCGTAGACCCCGCACGAGGTCCCGTTCAAGGTCTTTAGACCGGCGGAGACGTTCCCCTGACCGTCGCAGATCGCCCTCTCCGCGCCGCCGCCGCTCCCAATCGCCAATACCCTCAACCTCCTTTGTAAAACAGAAGAAATCCTTCGCCGAACGACCGATTATCACTCCAGCAGATTTAGAGGGAAAAAGTCCCGAGGAGCAGGAGATGTTAAAAGTCATGGGTTTCTGCGGTTTCGATACTACCAAAGGTAAGAAAGTAGAAGATAATGTAGAAGGGGAGGTCCACGTGGTTTTGAAGAGGAAATACAGGCAGTACATGAACAGAAAAGGAGGGTTTAACAGGCCTCTGGACTTTGTTGCGTAGACACTCATTTTACTGATGAAAAAAGGTTTTATATTTACTGAATTCAATAGTAAATTGCTCAGATAAGTAGTGTCATAAGGTCCCGAATTATACATAATGGATCTCTAAGGTGAATATTTAAGACTGATAATTTTCCAATCTAAGTACTCACATTCATGGTACATAATGCGGTTCTCACAATCCAGCACCTATAACATTATAATTGCTTTTAATATTATGTACAATACAGTCAAATTAAATTTACAAATGGACAGAGTAATCTAGTGGTGTTATGCTTTAAGAAGCAACCACACATTGCAGATTCAAATTCACATATGACAAATACATGCTCGATCTTCTAATGATTGCTCTGAGTCTTGGCATATTTATTATTCATAGATTTTTAAGGTGCAATGTGACAAACTTTGATGTCTTGTACACGAACAGTTTCAAAGTATATTACATTCACTTTTCACCATTTTGACTAACTATATCTATGTAATTAACTTTATAAGTTAACTACACTATATAAATTGATGTATTGGTTCCTATAAGCGAGTCGGTAGGGGTAGTAAGAGTGACAGTGTTAAATGGCATCAGTGGAGTAAAATTCTGCCTTGGGAACTTGTAAGACACATATATAATGAAATCATTGATGCATGTTCTTAAAATAAGTTTTAAAATCGTTTTTGCGTCTCTGCCCCATGACACTACTTATATGGTATTAATTAACATGCCTTCAACGCACACACACTTCCAAAAGGCCTGCAGGGTCTTTATTTTTATAAATGATGTGATATAGCACAGTTTTATGTGTGCATAGAAAGTTTACATAATTGAAGAACCTAATAAATAGGTATAATAAAATGACCAAACACAACAAATATCATTTTTGTTATAACTGCAATCATATTCTATGAGAAACAGCATTACTGTCATGTATATTTTCTATATTCTTATGTAATAATTTACAAATCAAGTCTTCTTTATAAAAGTGCCCTCTAAGTAAAGTGTTTCTAAAGTAGTCATCTTCTTGGGCTTTTAAGCCTTTTTCTGATATGGCTGATTTATTACCTACATTGAAATCTTTCAAAGTTTTTGACGGTTTCGTCAAGTTAGATCTGTTTTTTATTACAAATCGTCAATATCTTTTTCCAGACTGATATTAAAAGGTTAAATTTCATTAATAACGTAATCTTTTGATGCACACAAGAAAGTGTTAGCTCCTCATTTTTACTTAGATGTTAAGTGTTAAAAGTTTTGTTTTTTCTCTCCTCAACATCCAGATATCATTTGTGATCTGTGGCTGACAGGAAATAGACAATAAGAAAAAACTTATATAACAATAAAGAGGTTGAGTTACCAGTATTGATAAAAAATTATGCATGAAAAGACGATTCATGTGATGTGTAAAATACATTGAAACTGAATTCCAGTTACATAATCATTAAAACAATTTTATGGTTTATAGTCTTGTTTAAAATGAATTAATTCGTAATAATATAACATTAGAAATTTAGCAGAATTGTGGAATAATAATGCCACAGTATATAAACTCCTAATATGGTCTCAATATGTCCATCATGACATGTTTTCCTCTTTCACTCGCCTCTAACAGCTGTCAACTCAGTATTTGCACATTTTCAACAAGTTTAAAAAAATGTGGCACTTCCTCTTCCCTTAGATGTGAAACTCCTTAGGTTTTAGCATTTGGTTGATGATTATATCATATGAATATTAGGATGTAGTTATATAGGAATTGATTCAAGAAAATCTCTCTTAATGAAATTCATTAATTTCCATTTTTATTTATTTAATCATATGGCTAGATATAGTATCCATATTTTATAATCCTCAATTGGTTGATTACTCTATTTGTCACTGTGAAGTTCAGTTAATGTGGAACAGAGCAGCGAACAAAACTTTGTTACTCTTTAGCAATATGAGGGGAGCACATACAGAGGTATGAGAGGTACACTTGCTGCGGATGTGAGTAACACGAGCCCCTCAACCAATCAATCAATTTCCATTAAATCATATTCTAAGAAAGAAGTATGTGCGCATATGGCAATGATGCATGTGTTCATTTCCTTTCAATTGCCAATTGATGACAATATTAGAGTGGGAAGCGTTTTCTTTTCTTCTAGTCTAGATCGATTTACTTTAGCATGCCTAAGGATGTCTTGAAAAATAATATTGAGCGGTCAGTTAATGTAATTCAAATTACAAAAGCAGAAGTTTCTTCATTCGGCCACAGATCACACTTGTCTTGCCACATACAGTTAATCATTTTAAAATCATGTACCTTTGTCAAATTATGAATCAGTCACTTATAGTAGACAACGACTGGACGAATACTTAAGCAAATAAGCCACAGCTTAAGTAAATAGACCATGGAAAGATGTTCAAAATTGAGTTGGTGTACTCAAATTAATATGTTATTTTATGGTTTTATTGAATTTGTCTTGTGAAATATGTTTCTTCATAGGAAAGCTAAATTCCCTCTAAAAGTTTTTTTTAATGACTCAGAATGTATATTTTCAATTTATTCCAAAATTATGGCATTTATAGTGTATGAATTGAGATACGAATCTTGAATATTGATAATCAGTGATGGTATTTATTTTTATCATCCAGGCTTCCATTATTTTCTAATAAATTTATTGTATATGTGGCAAGGCATTTAGTATAAGGTTAGAGTAAGTCCGTTATTTCTGTACCCGCGCGCTGCAAACGCCCGCGCGGGCCCGGTTCAGCGCTCCGGCGCACCAAGAAACGTTTCGGAGTCAACGGGGGGCTGCCCACGTTATTTTATGGTCTCCACGCCATCTGTACATAGCTGGACTCGGATCGTAAACACTCTGAAAGGATTAATTTAGCAAATTGGCCACAGTCTATCTTTAAGTGCCACAATATACATGCTTGTAAATGGCGTACCAGGTGATGGTAAACCGTAATGCCGGTTACTGGCGTTCCGTGAAGCTGCGATACACAAGCCTGTGGGTGGCATACCAGTTTCTAGAATCAAACTTCTTCACAAGCGAGTCTCCTTCCTCACTTCCCCATGAGGGAAAGAAATCAAAACAGCTGCAATATCTTAATATGATTTGTACTGGCATGCAAGCTCCATGCAGAGTCTCGATAGCCAGTAGCTTGTTATTACCAGTAATTGCCATGCTTTTGTGTAGTCCGGTGAAGCTGTAAAGACCTTGCCAGGTCAATAGCGTAGTCTGATCGAAAAAAAAAGCATACTTTTATGCGAGTAACAAGCATGTGTATTCTGGGCTTCAGTTACAGTTTATCTGCATAAGTCAGTTTCAGATAACAGAATGAGTAATTCCTCATAATGATGAGCTGCTTCAAAATCTCTATAATTTAGAAAGATTATTATATTTTAAGTATATTCAGATTACGTGTAAATATACTAACATTGATACTGGCAGATGCGTATATCTTGCTTTGTCAAGGTAAATAAAAAAACCGACAATATAGAGGAACCTTTTTTGTCGGTCGGCTGTTGTGAATGATTCATTTTTAAAAACGTTGTAACCGAATATTTTGTCATGAATGATAAAGAAATGAAGTATAATACACGGTGAACTTGATTTAAACTAAAGTTCAATTCATATAACTGTAACTACAAAGAGCGGTTGTGGCCATAATTTGCATTTCAATCGAAGACCGTTATTATGTTAACTTGTTGATAAAACTTTTTTTGCTTTACGCTATTAACTCGTTAACATTTTGAACGATATTGTAGAGTGATTTCAAAAAAGTGTTGCCAAGTTTCGGTCCAGCTGTGGTTTAGCGTGGGACCATCTATAAGACTGATGTCGTGAGCACTCGTTTAGCGTTCCCCGCTCGGCGTGACACAACCATAGCAATAGAACAGAGATATATATACACGTATACACACAAACCCCCCTTTAACCCCTTATCCTCCACAATTTACAATAGTTAAAGACTGTCGTGTCAGAACGTTGTGTTTTCAATAAAGCGTTGAAATTATTTTTATTTACATCGAACAAAGGAATAAGTGATAAAATTGGAATTGGACGTCATACGTTCGTAATTCAAAATGTTAACCGCTATTGTGATGCAGTTATGACTTCACTAATCATGTGAGTTTCTAATTAATACATTTTTAACTAATATTCGCGTTTCAAGTATCTATCAGACTTTATTATTTAAAAAGTAAGGTCTTGAAGTCATTTAATTTTTTAACCCCAGGGATATAAATTCTCAATCCAAGACTTGCAAGACTCGGTGCATTGTTATTTGCTATTTTGACAGTTCATGATCGACTGAAGTATTCCTTTTTATTATTTTCGCTTTTGTGTCACTTTTGTAAATAAAACTGGTTGGGATTTTTTGAAGACACAATATTCTGTCACGGCCTGTCTCCATAGCCCATATACGATATACACATGTTGTTTGAAATGTGATATTTTTTTAATTAAATATATATAAAGCACACACGTCGCGCGGGAAGTGCTCTCGGTGCGGTCGGTCTCGCGTCGACTCTGAAGCGTTTGTCACTCCACACGCACAAACAATTACGAATGAATCAGGCAGATTTTATAAGGGTTTTTTGTATAAAAATTTAAAACTTACAAATCTCATTTACTTGTGCGACAGATTCCACATTAAAAACAGGAAATTGTAACAATTTGGCGTTACATATTTCTGTTTGTTTAGTAAAAAGATTACGCGCCAATTTCAGTCTCGACAGGCGCCGCCATCTTTGTTTTATTGTCAATAACAATGCCGTATATTTTTTGTCATAAATTTGAAAGTTATGTCGTTTTGAAAGTATTAAAATTGCGGTTGTGAATTATTTTCCATTAAATAAATATTATAATTTTTGTTAAATATAAAAAATAATATGTTGATTAATCTCAATTCGTAATGGATTCATGATATGAAACGGTGTTATTTTGAGATACATTAGTTACCCATTTGATATTTTCAAAAAAATAGATTTTGTTTATTTAAAATGTCACTTTTGTGTACATTATTTTGAAACATGCCTATTTTGGTTTTTAATGAAATACATACAACCACAGCGAACATTTCAAAATTTTTAAAAACTTTGGCAGTTGAGAAATTATCCAAAGATAATATATAATGGGCTTTTGTTAAAGATTCATTCCCATTTGTATATACCACAAATTATTTATAATTATTTAGTAAAAAAGTATGTAATAATCGAAAAAATAATTAAATTTGGTTCCAATGGAAAAATATGTTTATGTTTCGGTTTTATCATTTGAAATTGTTTACCCAGAGTAAAATTTAGTTTGTAAATTACAGTCGGTATTGTAAGATACTGAAATGTTGAAGTAAACACCCTGACTGTAAAGATGTATTTATTTTTTTTTTGTAAATTTTTATCGAATTTTAGTTTGAAATAAATGATTTTGGAATTTATAGTGTTTTTGTCTTATAATACCTTTTTAATACGCTATAAGCAGGGCTATAGTTACGGCAGTATGTATGTAACAAAGACATCTTCACGACGTGTTGTTTCAACGATACCTCAGGCTGGTTATTTGCCAGAAATCTATATCGTTCTATGTTGTGCTTAGGTACTACGATCACTGAGATAATATGGTTTAAAATATTGGTAAGGATGAATCTAAAAGTGTCTGACTCTTAACTTAAAAAGTAGTACAGTCCTTTCTGCGTGAGTGACATAGATACACGACGCCGCGCACTTACCACACTTCACCCCTTGTACTGATAGCAGCGTCGTGTTTCATACTTAATATTTTATTGTTATGTCCGACTAGCTTTTGTCGGCGTGGAATAGTTACTTTGGACAAAAGCTAACAGGCAGCGGAGCTCTCAAAAAAAAGAAAAAACCGATTTTGAAACATTCTTAACTGGTGCTACGTTCCCACTGGTCCAGCGTGATGATATAGCCAATAGCTTTCTTCGATAAATGAGCTATCTAACACTGAAGGAATTTCTCAAATCGGACCAGTAGTTCCTGAGATTAGTGCGTTCAACTAAATTAGTTAAAAATTACTGCTCTCTCGTAATTAACTGAGCTGTGATTAAAATTACAATAATGATAGTGTGGACCGATTTTAATAAAACAAAGACTAAGTTACTCCTGAAGATATGCTTTATGATTTTATCGTGAACCCACTGCTTTAGCAGTGATGCGAGTTCATACAAACAGACAGATAGACATCTCTAAAAATGATTGAAATGTATTCTATTACTTATTCCTAGACACCTGCAACATTTTTTTCATGAAATTCGAAAAAGTACAGACACGTTAGACTTGCATTCTTATTATACGTATAGAAGAATATATGATTTCACTAACATAAGTACTATTTTGTACTACTTTACCATTTCCGTCAGGAACAGGATTGGAAAAAATAACAGGAGTCAATCTGTACCAGGCGGAAGTAACAAAGTTCGACATCCGATGGTCATGCTATATATGTGTTACTAGCGGCCCCGGCGGACGTTGTTCCGCCCTGATTATGAAAAAAGCCTTGACAAATTATATACTAAAACGTTCCTCATCAATCACTCTATCCACCGGTGAAAACCGCATGAAAATCCGTTCGGTAGTTTTTGAGTTTATCGCGAACAGACAGACGTGGTAGGGGATTTTGTTTTATACTATGTAATGATTCCTAGACACCTGCAACAATTTTTTTCACAATACTCGAAAAAGTACAGACACCTTAGATTTACATTCTTATTATATGTATAGATTTATTAGTGAAATGGCTGCCAACACAAATAATATGAAAACTTTTAAATAGTCAAGTAAAATAAATCTTGTGTAATTCAAATAGTTACTTTAAAGACATGAACGATAAATACATATCAAGTGACTTTAAAGACACGGCACGATAAAGACTTCTAAGTCACACTTACATATATACACATTCTCATCAATCAGCATAGCTGGTCTTCATTTTAACAATTCTTGCTTCTTTAGTGTTATTAAAAACTTAGCGACGTTGTGCACTTTTTTGGGATGTGTAAAAAATGTTAAACTCGCGTCCTGGTCACGTGTCCTGATCGAAAATTGGATTGCGCTTGCGTCAGGCTAACGACGTGTAGTGTAGGGAGGCATGTTTAGATGTAATATTGATATTTTGCAGCTCATAATACTTTTGAGTGATTAATACACACATCAAAAAAGTCTAAGCAACATGCGTGATATTACAAATTTTACCATTTATATTAATTAATTTCTAAGTATTTACTCAAACAAAGTGCGTAGGTAAGTAAACTTTTTTGTTATTGATGGCATACTGGCTGGGTGTTAAAAAAAAAAATTTGATTATGTTTTGTTTTTTCATAAAATTCAAATGACTGCGAATTTGTTTGAATTTAAGTGCGTTTTAATTGCTACGTTTAGTCTTGATTTTATAATTTTACCAACCATTTAAATAAAGTTAGCGACAAAATTGAATTGTTAGATATTCTTTACGTCATGAAGCGACGTCATTTGATGGCAGATGAAATGCAAAGAGCTGTAGGGATGTTGCAAGCGGGAAGTAATCAATCTCAGGTATCTCGACATTTTGACATTCATAGAAGTGTTATTTGTCGTCTTTGGCAGCGCTACAATAATACAGGAGAACCCGCTGAACAGTATCCAGGCCGTAAAAGGAGTACAACCACTCGGCAAGACCGGTACATACAACTGACTGCAAGACGCCAGCCGATGTTAACCGCTCGAGAGATAAGTTTGAGGCTACAAATTTCAAGTGGTGTTGATGTAAGTCCTCAAACTGTGCGAAATCGACTGCATGAGTACGGCCTACGAGCTCGACGCCCAATCAGGTGCCCACCGATACGTCACGGGAATCGCGCTCGTCGATATGAATGGTGTAGAGAACGCATAACATGGACCCAGGAACAATGGGATAAAATTATGTTTTCCGATGAGTCGCGATTCGGGTTTAAGCCTGATACAAGAAGGGTGCGAGTGTATCGTCGGCCCGGAAATACTGAAAGGCTCAGGTGCGTTCAGGAAGTTCGTCCATACAGCGGCTCAACAGTTATGTTATGGGCGGGTATTATGAAGAACAGGCGAACTGAGCTCGTTTTTGTAAATGGAAACATGAATGCTGAAAATTACATTGAGGATATTCTCAGACCTTATGTCTACCCATTTGCACAAACCTTTGGCTCCGATTTTAGGTTAATGCATGACAATGCGCGTTCACTTTCAGCTCGGCGAACCAGTGAATACTTTGCAAAGGAGAACATCCGGGTATTGCCCTGGCCTGCACAATCGCCAGATCTCAACCCCATCGAGCACGCATGGGACATGCTCCAGAGACGTGTTTTGAAGGACTTGGACGGAGCGACAACAACCCAACAGCTGAAGGATTTGCTACAATTCCATTGGGAGCGAATACCGCAAGATGACATAAACAGTCTCATTAATTCAATGAATAATCGTTGCCGACAAGTTCTGAATAGCAGAGGAGACCATACTTTGTATTAAATTGTTCTATTCTTTCACAATAAATACATTTTCTTTAGAAATTTCATTTTGTAAGAAAAAAGTTTAGTTTCTTATGTATCTTAGTTTCTACAGTATATTTTAATATTGTTCATTTCTGTTATTAAAAGAACTTATAAAGACAACAGCTGTTATTTTTACATCATAGAACCCTAAAGATATTATTTTAAAAATAAAATACAACGTTATAATGTGAAGAACCATCCTAAAATTTTAATTAGTACATGTTGCTTAGACTTTTTTGATGAGTGTAGATAGAACCAGTGGATAAAGTGATTCATGAGGAACGTTTTGGTATATAATTTGTCAAGGACATATTTTTAATTAGGGCGGGACAACGTCAGCCGGTCCCGCTAGTGTTATAATAATTTTAATAAACAAATTCCGAAATTTCAATGTCACTCACGCTATTAGTATGAAAATTAAATAGAGAACACATTTTATTTCAATGTTTTGAGTGTTTACTTCTAACGGCAATCCTTATGACTGCTTTGATTTTTTTTAATTAGTATACCTCTTCTACTTATGTTATGTACATGAATCATATGTAACCTAAAACAATATATATTTTTAAAAGTTTTTTACCTGACTATACAATTAGTAATCAATCCATACAAATGTAAAGCTCGGCTTAAGTCTCGCGGACCTTTAGCCTTGTGTATTTGTGAAGTTATACTTCTTTTGTCGCGTTAGGGAAAAATGATGAGAGTAAATTTTTACCGACACCCTGAAGTTCGCTATAGTCAACATTTTGTTTCTTGGTATTTATTGTTTGTATTTCTTTGTATTAAAAGTTTCAATGTATTAAATATCTTTTATCTATTGTTAGTGTCGTTTTTTCTACAAACGTAGAATAAGGCGAAAGATAACATTTTTGAAAAGATTTTTATCTTTTTAGGCCAAAGAAGTATAACTTCTAACGCGTGTACATAAGTACACACACTTTTTTTTTAAATAAAAATTCTACATTTGACTGTACAATCGAAAAATAATCTTCGGATTTAAAAAGCTACACAATGTGAAAACACCAAGTAGGAATGACCATAAGGACCATGAAATCAAATGACTCCCTCACATAAAGAGGTTTCTCATCATGTGTAAAAGCGAATCTCATATAAATAAGCCAATCTGACATAAGTTTCCGTACCACCTCTCTTACTATTCTCTATATAACAAGGATTGTTGTGCTGACGATGTCGCCGCTCGCCCACGCACCGGATATCGGATGATACACAATTATATAAGTAAAAAGCATTGATGATGCATGATGGTTAGGTTCATAGCCAACGTTTAATGCATAGAGTGTAAAAAAATCGTAATTAGTCGTTTCATATATACGTCGACTTAAAATTCAATTCGTGAATTTTGTATTTTCAAAAACGCTACAGCTGTTTCCCCAGTTTTGACTATTTAGTGGGATTTCGTAAAAAAATTAAACTCCATACAACATTTCATAACTTTATTGGGTTTCAAGAAAAAAACTTAATTAAAATAAAGACTCATAAATAAATAATATTTTTAACATACACCTTAGGTTCATTCTTTTATATATTAAATATAATTTCTCATAACGGCCAACTGTAATTGTCTATGATCATCAATATTGCCAATAAATATTTCAAACCTATTAATGGCATTTTTTCGCTGCAAAATGCTGATTTATTTATGGTAAAAAAGATTTATTTACAATATTTTATATAACATTTCTATTTTATTATATTGGTCTATCATCTGACTACAATATATATTATATTAAGTGGTATATTCTGGAAATGTCCGTTATAGTTCTGTTTTTCATTCACAATAGAGCCGAGTCTCTTTGGATTCCAAGTCCATGTTCACCAAGACTGAACTATACTTTACCCAACATTGTTTATTTTGATGTACCGAATATTAATTTTTTTTGAAAAATTGGTAACACTGCTAAACATAGACAATTGTAGTAGACCAATAAGAGTTTATGACTTAATTTGGATTTTATTTTAAATAACTTAAAATCTCCGACAACAACGTTGACTGTGAAGACAGTCAAAGATTTAAAATATATAATCTAACAAACATATTATGATAAACTCAAAGTGAGGTTCTTATCAGTGTAAGGCAGTGGAGAAATATGAATATAAGTCCTTGTTGGGCGGTGAATAATTTATGATTAAGACACGGCAAATGCATATTGTATTTCTTTTAAACATTACAGTGCGTGAAAAGTCGCGGCGTAATTCATATTTCTGAGATATTTAATAAAAGTTGCTGGTACCATAATAATATCAAACATTTAAAACACGTACATCTAACAATTTTGTACGCAGAATGAGCCGCTAGATGGCGTTGTAAACAAAGTTGACAGTGACGTAAAGGCACTATATTTAACCCCCAACCGTGCTATTTAGACACATTAATAAATAAATGCTTATTTTACCACTCTATACTGAATAGTAATCGTATGATCAGACACAGGCTAAATATTCTGTTAGTCTAATCAATTCACCTATGTATAGTCCTTGACATTCTTTTTGGGCGCTCTGAATATAGCTGAATTTCGGGCTTGGGCATGATACAGTCAAGATTTTAATACAAAACAGAGTTAAAATTATTATTAGGGATCTAAAGTTGACATTAATTTATGCTTAACTTGTATAATATATATTTATACCTAAATTTGTGTTCTGCGCAGCTATTCAGAGCGGTTAAAAAGTTTATCGAGGGCTGTTCTCCGAAATTTTATATTCCCATAATAAACACATTTCTGTAAACTTAATAAAGTGATTAAAAACTTCTAAGAGTCATTTATAAAGAAAACGTAAGGTTCGAAGGACCATACTTTTAAAAAATGTAGTAATTTTACCAAAATAATTCACGGAAAAAATTATCAATATCGATGACTGTTATAGAAAATAGCGAGGAATTAAAATCGATAACTAACAACATCCCTAGTTATGTATGTTAAGGGTACGGGATTACGTTTGACCACAATAAAACATAGTCAAGTGACAATTATCGTGCAAAACGTGTTCGAATAAAGTAAATAGCCTTATATCAGAAGTAGGATTAGCTTACATATATTTTATTATCCACTAAGCGTTGACCAAATACTTAAATGACCTTCAATATAATCACGTGAAAAAGGTAGATTGATGTATTTTTTCCAAAACATCTTTTCGTGCAGAATTTATATTTTATGCTACTGTCATATCTACGAAACGAAGCTTCGACTACTTGTCGCACTAAAATTAATGTCAAAAATCATTCCGATAAAGGCGCAGATTATATGATGCCACCCACACTTGTGTCTTTCCAATAACTCGACATTAGCGTCTGTCTTCCCACATCTGCATTTAGTGTAACCATCGACACAACTTCGTACCGATACACGCAGGTATGGGAGTAGCATTACATGAACATCCGGTATATGTATAACAGTGATGTATAATTACAGATGGCAACACTTTTAACGAGATAAAACCAGTTTGAATAAATTTCAAAACATATATAACATGATCATCAGATGTCAAACTTTGTTACTTCCGCCTGGTATAGATTGACTCCTGTTATTTTTTCCAATCCTGTTCCTGACGGAAATGGTAAAGTAGTACAAAATAGTACTTATGTCAGTGAAATCATATGTTCTTCTATACATATAATAAGAATGTAAATCTAACGTGTCGGTATTTTTTCTAATTTCATGAAAAAAAAAATGTTGCCGGTGTCTAGGAATAAGTAATAGAATACATTTCAATCATTTTTAAAAATGTCTGTCTGTTTGTATGAACACGCATTGCTGCTAAAGTACTGGATTCACAATAAAATCTCATAGAAGAAAATAATAAAGCATATCATCGGGAGTAACTTAGTCTTTGTTTCATTAAAATCGGTCCACTCTATCAAAAGTTATTGTAATTTTAATGGCGCCGCGACTTAAGTATGAGAGAAAAGTAGAAAATCAAATGGACTTAATACGTTCAGATGACTTTATTAGTCATTGTTTTGAACATCAGATTTCACGTGGACGAAGTCGCGGGCACAGCTAATATAATAATTAAATGGAAGTGTCTGTTCTAGGCTAAGGCTTGACGGCTAAACTTACGAATGGTTACACCGATTTTGTAGCAAATTTTACTGGCAAATTACTGTCTGTATAATAAAATTACTATGAAAACAAAATATGACCTAGAATCAAATTAAGATAAAATACGTGGTTGTTATGAACTAACAAGAATGCTAGTTTAGTTCTCTCATATAAATTTAACTTTCTCATTTTTGATCTCAACTCATGGACTGTCCAAAACCATAAGATTTAAGCTTCATAAAAACGTATGTAGACCTTATAGTGCACTAGTTAACAGACAGTTTGGCAGCAAAAGTTTTAAAAAATACCGTATTTATTACAAAACTTGAAAAACTGAAACAATAACATATAATGCAATGTAAAATTATAATTGTCTAGACATTTAAAAACACGATCCGCCATTTTGAGATCTGTGTCTTGAAAAATAAGTAGAGGGGTCAATTACTTTGAACCTGTTGCAAGCAGAAGTTGTAAAGTGATGACAATGTATTTCCGATTGACTCAGGCGAAGTGACATTTATTTCCAATGATATTGGTGACGAATTTTCTTTTACCCGGTCTTAACTAATTGGTTTTATTAAACAATCACAGAAAGGTTGTGTTGGAGTTATTTTAATAAGAAAATAATAGGTAGTGTTTGTGATAAGTTAATTACTTATAACCTGTTACAAGCGGAAGTTGTAAAGTGATGACACTGTATTTCCGATTGACTTAGGTAAAGTGACACTTATTTCCAATGAAATCTGTCACGAATTTTCTTTATAATATTCCATAACTCGGTCTTAAACTAACTGGTTGCAATAAACAATCACAGAAAGGTTGTGTTGGAGTCGTTTTAATAGTGAAATAGTAGGTAGTGAATGTGATTGGGGAGGGGTTTATCGCTGATACTGGTAGAGCTTGTCGCAGCTCGGGGTTCGAAGTTTTTGGGCCTCCGCGTACTGTCGAGAGTCTCCAAAGTTACGGGCCTTCCACGCCATACTCTCGCGATAGTTGCGTTCCCGCTGGCAAGCGTGTCTCAGACCCACTGTAAATCCATACATAATCTTGCACTAATCTATATCTAATAACATACCTGGTGAAAGGTTAAACACTCACGGTATTGTAGGATATGACACTTCATGGTCACATTTAACATATAAAGTAATAATATCAAAACAAATACTAATAAACAACCAAGAAACCTAAGTTAAAGTCTGTTCTAAGACCTTCAAAATTATAAACACAATCGTAATAAACCTAGGTGCAATAACCGGTGCCAAAAACCTACAATGGGCGACCCGGAGTTAATAGCTTTCGATAATAAAACGGACAATAAACCCTTTTGTTTGTTCCTGACGTTCCCACATTCACTTCCAAGTGAAAGTGAAATCACCCGACGGTCATTGACACTGTGCTTTAACATAGACGCGTAGAGGATTGTGTATAATTTTTGTATTTTTCTAGATAATTTGGTCAAATATTAAGAACTTTTTTTTAACTTATTTAGAACGAGAATCGAGTGCAGAGTATCCTCCATAAATATTGCTACTGTCTAAACATTCAGCCTGTATATATTTAATTATTAAATTAAAAGATTGGTAGGGCTCTTTCCAAGTCCACTTGGCTAGCTACCACCCTCAAATTGGGAACCTGTCTTTAAGCACCTGTCGGTGTTCCGACAGCTGCACTTAAGAACCAGACTCCCTCTAGGTTTAGCGCACTTTTTTCAAATCAAATTACTTTCTTCAGTTTAGGCCCTGAGAAGGTCCGGACAAACAACCCTCTAATCGAGAAGAACCGGCAACAAACTCGATCTGGTTTATCTTTTTAACATATATACACATCAAAATCGTTTTTAGTGGATGCACAGAGATGAGTCAATTCCAGACATCACCATCGTTAACATATTGATCCACTCTATATTAGCCTTTTGACACCGAAACCCGTTTGACATGGCGCTTAAACTTACAGTCTGGTGAATCGGTAATATGCTTTGGGACCTTGTTGGCAAACCTAACACTATTACCTAAAAAACTGTTACTGGTCTTACTCAACATTTATCGTGTCCGTTTCAGTCCACATCGCCATTTAACGAATACACTTTTTTAAATTCCATATTATTACAGCATCAGAGGAGATTATACATAAAGACATCTATTTCAAATAGCTCTGAAAATATCAAACTACCCTCTCACCTATATATTCTTCTTCAATAGTCATCTCAAGTCTCCGAAGCGAGCCTTGATAGTCGGTGTGGAAATTTTCCTTCACGTAATAAGGTATCTGGAAATTCATAGAAAATTGTTTTTTATATAAGTGCTATATAAATTAAATTATATAAATCCTATTATTTCTTATTTGCAATATATATCACTGTTTATACTAATATTATAAATTTGGGGGTCTGTTTGTTTGGTTGAACGCACTAATCGTAGGAACTACTGGTCCAATTACATATAAGATTTTGCAAACACATTATCAGGTGTACAAAAGATTTTGCACACACATTATCAGGGACCCAGAAGATTTTGCACACACATTATTAGGTGTACAAAAGATTTTGCACACATATTATCAGGGGTCCAGAGATTTTGCACACACATTATTAGGTGTACAAAAGATTTTGCACACACATTATCAGGGGTCCATAAATTTTGCACACACATTACAGGTACACAGAACATTTTACACAAATATTATCAGGGAAGCAGAAGATTTTGCACAGACATTATCAGGCACACAGAACATTTTGCACACACATTATCAGGGGTAGAGAAAGGGCCATTTTTAGAACACAAAAGAATAAAGATGACCTTCAAATTTGCAGTCTCTCGGGGCACAGGATACTTGGGGTTCGCTGTGAGGCTGTACACGGGTTCGCTGATGAAGAACCCGGACATCATGGACAGCAACACCAGCACCAGGATCGGCAGCAGCTGCACCAGTCCCGCATGCGTCTCGCGAGTTTCCGGCTCCCGGGCCCTTCTCCTAGTGTACACAGTCGGTCCCGCACCGGGGAATGCTGGATAAACCGAAAACCCCATGATTAAAACCAATATCATAAATATTATATTCAATTTAGGCCTTGTGTTGGTGAATGACACCAACTAAGAGTAGGCTAGTTGTTATAGGAACAATTATAATACGATTTATCTAATATTGTAATGTAATGACACAATTTAATAATGGTTATTCCTTAAAAATGAAATTAATATACATAATACACTAAAATATGGGCGAATTTACGACCAATTATAAATACTTCAACATTTAAATAATGGCGTCTCGTATATACAAATTCTGCCAGTGTCAAGTTAGTCATGGGAGAGTCACTTTATAGGTAGTATTAAAATTAATTGTATAATTTTGCTCTTCCAGATTCGGCCAGTGTAATATATCCAAGGACAAATACAATATATATAATCACGCTTAAATAAATAAATATAAATTTACATAATAATTAATGTTAAAGTTTAATTTTGTTACTAGTTATAAAATTGGCCAGAGTATAGACAAATGGAGAAAACACATATACTAGATTAGTACAATTGAAGAAGATGAGTTCTAGAGTGCTTTCGTCCAGCCCACATTGACATATTAAGTTGCACCTGATTCTGAGCTTTGCAAGATGGACTGGAGAACACACGTGACCTATCCTCAGTCTACAGATAGTAGATGCAGCAAATTTACAACAGTCACGATACTTATAGAACCATGGCTTACTCGGGATATTATCTTGAATGGAAACATATGATTTGCCTTTAATTTGTTTGGATACATTCCAGTTTCAGGTCTATGTTGCGAACAAATCAGTTTTGGCTACAGAGCATAAATCCTGAACATAGGTTTTGTAGTGGTCAAAATATCCAGTCCGGATAGCTTCCTTAGCACGAAGATCAGCAGCTTCATTACCCTGGATCCCACTATGCCCTGGTATCCATGCCAGAACTACATGAATTCCTAAACAATGGCATTGATACAAATATATTTTAATTGTTATGATAACTGGGGACTTTAGAATATATCTCACTATTCTGAATAGCCTGTAAGCAACTTAAAGAGTCTGTCAAAATGATGGTTTGATCTGATTTATGTGATAATACATATTTGATTGCTTCTAATATAGCAACTGCTTCACCTGTATAGTTGGAGGATATAGGAGGGCATTTATAACTTTAAATTATGCAATATTTAGGGATCCACACTGCAGCTCTTACATAACTCTGTGGGCTTGACTTTGATGCATCAGTAAAATTATATGCTTGAAATCCTAGTCAGCATTAAGATTTTCTTTGTGTGGTTTTATTGTGAGTACTTTAGCAGTGATGAGTGTTTATACAAACAGACAGACAGACATTTCTATAAATGATTGAAATGTACTTTATTACTTATTCCAAGACACCTGCAACAATTTTCTCCACAAAAACCGAAAATGTACAAACACGTAAGATTTACATTCTTATTATATGTATAGATTATTTTTCTGAAATACAGTAGAAAGATTATTGCTTAAAAATAAAAATAGATACACTAACCACCTCCTCCGAAGAACATATTGTACAACTCTTCAGCGGTGAAGTCCGACTCGAAACCTCTGGCATAGAACTGGTGCGTGTGGTTACCACCGCTAGAGTGCACCGGCTCCTCCCCTCTTAAATCATACTGCTTCCTCTTCTCAGCATCAGTGAGTATAGCTGCTGCGTTACCAATAGCCTAATGTTAAAAAGCACAAAATTAGGTGACATTCTCACACAATACTATTAATATTAGTGGTAGCCTAGTGGTCGAAATTCGACCATAATTCATTTTTATATTTAATAAGACCAAAGAGAAATATAAATATATCAGTGGTTTCATAAATTTACTAATGACTGTCTTCTGCCCACGACTTCGTCCGCGAGGAACAGTTACTTTGCGCTAACGATAACACACAGCGGAAGCTCTCAAAATGAAAAACCCCGATTTTGAAACTTTCCACATTGTTGCTCCGCTCCTGTTGGTCTTAGTGATGATATATAGCTTATAGCCTTTCTCAATAAATAAGCTATCTAACACTGAAGGAATTTTTCAAATCGGACTAGTAGTTCCCGAGATTAGCGCGTTCAACCAAACATATAAACAAATAACCTTTATAATATTAGTATACTCATAGATTACTCCTTTTCCTACTTACTGAGGATATGCTTTATGATCTGAAGCTTTATTGTGAACTCAATATGCAGTGATGCGTGTTCATACAAACAGACAGACAGACATTTCTAAAAATGATTGTAATGTATTTTATTACTTATTCATAGATACCTGCAACAATTTTTTTCACGAAAATCGAAAAAGCATACCTTGAAAGCCTCAGCAGCTCCCGGAGCATGATTCTTATCCGGATGTAGTTGTAAGGCGAGTTTTTTGTACGCTTTCTTGATATCTGAGTCCGTAGCTTCTTTGGTCACACCTGTAATTCGAAAATATTACTTTTCTTTAAATATGCCATACATGAGTTCCTAAGCTAACTTTATGATTAGCTACACATAGTATATGATATCAATAAAATTATTGTTAAGGAGGAATGAATCCCACACCTATGTATTATATAGTCTTGTCACTTTTGACGTGTTAACGTCTTAGTATGACTGAGCCGAGCGTGCAAGTAAGAGCGCGGAACAAGCGATAGAGAAGCACAATCGGCCTAAAATTGAACTTGGTTTTCTTTGAATCCAAATTCAGTCATATACGCCTCAGTGACTGTTGCTCACCTGTCCACCTAGCTAAATTGGGAAATAGATACCACTCTATACGTGAATTGAACAAAGTTCACATAGATCAGTAGCTATATCTCTTTAGTATGACGTGTTATGTGTGTATGTGTTATTTGTTTGTTTGTTTTAAATTTTGTATTAGCATTAATATTACCGACTGAACGTCCGTTTATCATCATATAGGCTCCCATCAAAAATCAGCGCTGCAGTACCACTTACTGTATTGCAGATTTTTGCTGAATGGGTTTGCCAATTGTTGGACATCTATTTTTCATTTTGGAATGTTTTTTTTTCTGTCTAATTAGTTTGTATAATTTAATTTAATTGTATGGTTATTCCAACAGGAAAGTATTTCTTTCTTTTTTTCTATCTCTTGTTCTTTAGTTACCCTAACCTAAGTTTTTTCTCTATACAATATCCTCACCCTGGAAATTCGTCGCCCCACCTACATAAAAGCTCTCCTTACCCTGGCCTTTTTCCCTTATATTAATCTTATTAGTAGTCATCTCGTGTAATAAAATCAATCTCCAATTATAATATACATCTACCATTCAAAATTTTATTTTAAATACATATATTACTTGAATTACTACACCCTCCACATGATACTGGCTGAAGGACTGGATAAGGACAACAGGTGCTGGATTTTAAAAAAAGAGTGGGGGCCTATGTTGCATATTTTCTTATCACTTTTTATATTGTCATTTGAATTGGGTATATATTCATTATTATTATTAGCAAAACAATGGTTAATTATTATTATTGAGTGAGCTATGGTTTCGATATGAATGATCTTTTGTTGATCCATTATCGTAGAAGTTAAGCTTTATGTACATGACACTGGCAGAATTGCGGAATTTTCCACAAAGGCCAAAGACTAAGATAAAAAAAAAGAGTTCTAGAAATTTAATATTTAAAGTATAAATGTATGGACAAAGTATGCCAATGTTAATTAGCATGCCACATACTAGTTATAAGTATAAATAATGTATAGCAGATGTAGCAAAGTATGTGAACACCAGAGTAGTCCAGAGACGCTGTAAAAGCCTATCAGGCCAATAAAAAAGACAGTTCGAGAAAGAAAATGATGGCCAGGCTCCTAAGACATGATTTGTAAGACTTCTCTTTGCCGTATTACAGTCCTGAAGTGAGAAAATTTTGCTCGCTGTTGTTTTTCATCATCTCCAAAGGCTTCAAATGCCATTACTAATTATACATAATCATCATCATCAACATCAGCCTGTAAGAGCCCCATTGCAGGGCTGTAAGCCTCTTTCCAAAGGAAGGTATAGGCATAAACATCCCACAAGCACATAACGTGTTGGGGACTTCAAACTCTAAAAACTATGTTCTCCCATATACAGTAGTATTACAAAAATATTTCTCAGGTTCAGGCATGATCATGATATTTTCCTTCATCGTTCTCGGGATAGTACCACCCTCTCATAGATGTAGGTGGTAGTGCCACGCTGAACTTTCAGCATGCATGGGTCAGCTTGCCCGGGGTAGTACCACCGTCTCATAGAAAACCGACATGAAGTAACAGTGCTTGTATTGTTGCGTTTCGTTTGGTCAGTGAGAGCGCCGGAGGCCCACCTCCCCCCCTCTCCTCTCTCCCCTCCTTCTCTTTTCCCAAACACATGATGGCAACGCACTTTCGACTCCCCTGGTGTTGTTAGTGTCTATGGACGGTGGTGATCACTTAACATCAGGTGACCCACCTGTTCGTTTGCCTGCTATGACATTAAAAAAAAGCCGATTTAAATTAGTAAATACACATGAAATCCAGAAATTGTATATAATACTTGAATCATGCATTCAATTTGTACATGCAGAAGAATTGAAACTTCTTTGCCTTATATGTAATAAATGATATATATATATATATATATGAGAACAATAATAAACTTTACACTATAGGAAGTCCCGTAGTATAAATATTTTAACTAGGCACTTATACATACGTACACAAATGCATACATACTTTATGTTTAAGGTCCTGCTCTCAAACAATGTCCCTTTTCATGGTTTTTTGGTAAGAATTACAACAAAACTATTGAACTTTGGTAAACATAATGACTAACTACAGATACATTGAACCCTTAACAATGATATGACAGATGACTGTATTTTAAAATTAATAGGTTTCTATATAAAAAAATCAATTCTCCTAGTCCCCTCTTGCAAAGCAGCCTGATTTTCAGTACGAAAATGTCAATAAATTTACATTTTTCTTAATAAACAAAAAATATTTGCGTATGTAACATATAATTAAGTTTAAATTACATAACTTAACATCTAAGTTATCTATACTACATCTGAGAAAAAAATTATTTAGTTGTAAACAAAATTTCATGATTTTATGTAAATTACATAGATCTAAACTCCTATGGAATAAGGTCCAATTTAATTCTTTATTTACATTCGATTTATACAAAAGTGTGGAAGAAGGATTCACGCCGCGCCAGACTGCGGTCAGGCGCCATAGTGGGTGGATGTCTAGTCGCTTTGCACTCAATTAGAAAAAAAAGTCATCACTGTAGGAATACTTATACACTTCACAAAACATTTTGACCATTTCGAAATACTAACCAATTTTTTATAGTGATTTATATTTCTAGTAGTAACATGCCTGTTATTATGCCATATTATGTATATGCACTGTAATTAGGTTGAAACAAAGAATATAAGTTTGGTTTTTAATAGGTTAGTTTTTTTTTCATGTTTTGAATATAGATGGATTTCTGGAACTGCTATGGAACTTCTTGACAGGTAGAAATAGATATGTCGTCTTTGTAATCCTTGTGTTAGTAGTGACGAGAGCTTACCACAGGACTAAACAAAATGACCTGATGATGGATCTCAGAAAATGCTATGGAACTCCTGACGGGTAGAAATAGATACATTGTGTTTGTACTTGTTTTATTACCAGTAACGAGGGCTTACTACAGGACTTAACAAAGTGAGCTGATGGTGGTCTCCAGGAATTGTTATGAAACTCCTTGAGAGGTAGAAATAGATATGTCATCTTTGTAGTCCTTTTGTTAGTAGTAACAAAAGCTTACTACAGGATTGAATAAAATAACCTCGTAATGGACCCTCAGAAAGGGCTAGGGAGCTCCTTCATGGGTAGAAGTAGATATGTCTGTTGTGCTGCAGCTATTATAACTTATAATTCAGGTGTTTTTTGGTATGTTGTTCACAGAATTATTTTTGATTTAGAAGCAAATACTATGACACTTTTCAGTGTTAACTCTATATTTCTAGCTACTCTATACTATACTCAAATTTTGTTATCATGACAAAGATATGCATCTAGCCCATCTGTTGTGATGACTAACCATCTTAACCCAAGCGTGATGTTTGTAGCTACTATGAACTAAGTTCAGTTCTTTTTTTTTCAGTTTCTTTCAGTTCAGTAACTAAAGTTCAGTTATCATGATACAGCTACTCATCCGACCCATAAAATGAAACATTGATCTGACTCTATGAGCTAGATCTCTGATTGTAAAGTTGATGTTTGTAGCAATTATCAGTATTAAAATTCTGTTATCACAATACAGCTACTAACTTGCTCTATGAGAAATGATACTCTCATCTGATACGACAAGACTCAACCTCTGAGTACAAACTTGATGTGTCTAGCTATTATCTAGACCAGTGGTGGGCAAACTTTTTTAATGGCGGGCCACAAAGTTTAAGAAATCCTAGAGAAGGGCCAGAATTATAGAAAAAATGCATTTAGTATTAAAGCTTTTAATAAACAAAATACCTTTTACTTTTACGCCTTTTCTGGGCGTGACCAATGATCTTTGGGAATTCAGCTTTCGGTAGTGCTTTATAAAACTCTAGTTTTGTGGAATTCAAGAAAAATTGCTTTAAATGGGTACTGCACTGCACTTCAATAATTTCCAATTGCAATTCAGCAGATACATTTTCCGGATCTACATGACATGGCATCGAGAAAACATCTAGCGATGATTGAATGTTCTTAAAATCTTGAAACCTAGTTTCAAATCTGTGTGAAGTTTTTGGCAGGCCGGATTAAATACTTTCGCTGGCCGGAGTTGGCCAGCGGGCCGTACTTGGCCAGCGGGCCGTACTTTGACCATCACTGATCTAGACTATGATCCAGGTACCATAATATGAGTAGTAGAATGTTGAGAAATGATACCTTGATGGGACACTAAGAGACTAAACATTTGTGCACAAATTCTATGTTTCTGTCTATTATGTATACATATTTAGGTTTAGTTACACTGTCCTTGACCTAGTATGATCTTGAGAAACTATAATTTAATTTGGTACAATGGGATCCAATATAACAAAAAGTAGAACATCAAAAATAAGAAAATATTGTAATATTTTTTATCAAAGTAGTTTTAAGTGAGCTATAATTCCCCTGATTATCAGTTGTCGTGTTTGTGTGCGTGACCAGTGCACGCTAGTAGGACTCAATGCCAAAATTGAACTGTGAAAAATTGAGAGTGCATCCTTAAAGTATAATGATTTTTTTCCCTATAATAAAATAAGAAAATTCACATCAAAAATCAACACTAAGAATTAGTTTTTATTTTTATCAAAAGACTGTGCAATAAAGAAAATCAAGCCAATATTATTACTTCATTCGTAAAAAAATAATAATATATTTCTAAAGATAACAGTATTACAAATTACGTTGAAAGGAACAATAAAAAGTCACACGACCTTCGACGTTAATAAAGGTAAATAGAATAAATCGTAATAC
Organism: Antheraea yamamai; assembly: GCA_036509395.1. Taxonomy (NCBI): domain Eukaryota; kingdom Metazoa; phylum Arthropoda; class Insecta; order Lepidoptera; family Saturniidae; genus Antheraea; species Antheraea yamamai. The sequence continues at coordinate 10,643,456 of AP028454.1, forward strand.
ATACCTAAAATTTCATAGTAATCCTTGCATTTTGTATTAATACGGCGTACGGCGTCCAGCTGCTCTGTGGTGTACTCCCTTTGTGGGGGCTGGTGAGATGGAGGCTTACGTTTACGGACTTCTTCTTTGGGTGTTCCTGGAGGAGATCTTCTGGTAGTGCTTCCCGATGCAGGCGAAGCTCGCACCCTCGTCAGAAGCTCCTTAGCGCGAGCCGTAGGATACAAACGCTCCGCTTTCAACAAAAATCGTTCCGCTTTTTCGACATTTCCCCCAGAAAATGCAGCCTGAGCAATCTCTATACACTTCTCTGCTTCGTCCCTGTTACCTTCAATCGTCATTTCTTGACTTTCAAGGCTTGTTTATTCGTTAAATATTACACAAAGAAGATGTTAAAGCGTGGCTAATGTTATAATCGTCAAATCTGCATAAATTTAATTAGTAGATATAGGTAAAAATGTCGAATTATTGTTCACTATACACACTGCACTAGCGTAAAGTCCATGATCGTAAAATTATGATCAACAATTGTCAAAATTGAGCAATCACAGATGTATATTTTTACGTCAATATCAGTGCTACCAACCTATTATAATATAAACCATAACCACAGGCTATTTATAATTGAATTATCTATATTTTATTTGTTAAGCTGTAAATATTTAATGTTGTTTGATATTTACAATCAAAAATCATAATACTGCAATGTAAATAAAGCTCTCGGATCAGGATACAATTTAATACATTAAGTTTTTATAACATTTATATTCGTCTCTGATAGAAATTATTGAATATATTATGTATAGTGAATATATAATATATTGAAAAAAACTGAATTGCCAAGACTGAAATATGCAAACGGACTAAAGCAGTTTTATTCCGTACTTATTCATACTTTTAGCATAAAATTGTAGCTCTCTTCTTCCTAAGCTACTTCAAATCATACAATTATCTCACTCCAACTCGTTGTAATTGACAATGCTGTCGTTGATCGCCTGAAACGTCATATATTAGTGTCATATGAGGAATGACGCATTGTTTCGGATTTCTTACTACGATTGTCGTTTCATTGCTGTAAATTGACACGTTAGGCGTAGCCGGTGCTTAAATCTAAGTATAATCCATTATCAAATCGTTGTATAGACCTTTTAAAGTTCTAGAAAACCTCAACACGACTGTTTGAAATCACCAAAAATATGGCAGCTCCACCAATTTACAACCCGGTAAGTTACATTTTCTAATTGGACCTACAAGATATACTTTAGCACTCACTGAAAAATCAAGCATTCTCAAGGGCACGTAAAACAATATATAACGATTAGTTACGTTGTACGCTGTGTAAATAAAGTTGTTTGCTTAAATAAATTTAACAGTCTTGATACGGGGGAATGCCAAACCTATTTGGTTTTTCGAAGGTTTATTTTCCTTAAAATGTCGTATGACTCGATTCTTGTTAATTGAGTCTTTGTTAACTTCCTCTTGCATAATATGCGTATAGCGAATTTAATATCGTAATTCACGTAAATGAGATATTTCATTATCTGGTTAGGAATAAAATTGTGTTTATTTCTTGCGCACACGGATGCCGCGTCGTAGAATCTTAGCCTGAACTTTGCAATACACAGCTTAATTATAAATATAATTACCATGCAACATATTAATATGAGATATTTGTTGAATCATCTGGTTAGCAACAATTCTCAAATCCCTATCAACGTGTAGAGACAATACCACCTTTTATAATTTAGTTTTTATTTTAAACTTATAGTATTATGTTAACACTGTGAAGTTTAATTGACTAACATATAAAAACTTTTTAGTCTATTGGCCTTTTCAACATCAATATGAAAATTAATAGATATGGGAGTAAAGAAATGAATGAAGAAGGTATGCATAGATTGTATGAGGGGTGTGATCATCATCTTCTTACCCTTATCCTACCTAAGTAGGGTCAGCACAACATGTTTTCCTTCTCCACTCTCTCCTGTCAGATGTCATCTCAGTATTCCCACCTTTTGCACATATGGCATTTTTCACACAATCCATCCATACCTTTTTCGGTCTTCCTCTACTCCTATATCCGTTCACTTTCATACTTTTCTAATTACATGACTTCCATCTCTCCTCATGACATGCCCATACCATGCTAACCTATTACTCCTCAACTTCTCTGTCACTGGTGCTATTTTCAAACTTCCTCTGATATACTCATTCTTAATCTTATCCATTCTGGTTACACCACACGTCCACCTTAACATTTGCATCTCTGCCACACATAGTTTTCTCTCATGAGTCTCTTTCGTAGCCCAGCACTCTAATGCATACAGCATGTCTGATCTTATAATATACTAGCCTCTGCATGTGACTTCGCCCACGTGGAATAGTTACTTTACTAACGCTAACATGCAGCAGATGCTCGCAAATGGAAAAATACCTCGACTTTGAAACATTCTTATGTAGCCTATAGCCTTCCTCGATAAATAAGCTATCTAACGCTGAAAGATTTTTCAAATTGGACCAGTAGTCCCTGAGATTACCTATTTGATTGAAGAAGGCGTAACTTTGCAGAAATCCACCATTAAAGATTATAGTGGACGCTACTTTGCACTTCCGCTTGTAATTGATAAAACACTACTACGTCTAACTGCAACAAAAAAACTAATCAATTAATGAATATATATGTATATTTATGTATTAATTATACAATATATAATTAATATAAATAGAATAATTATAAATAAATAAATTAAAATATGTTGCAGATTGACTTGTAATCACGACAATTGATTACACATTTTAATTATCAACGGAATTTGTTTTAATTCTTTGTATTTCTGGTGGCTTCTTATTAGTTTATGAACAAACACCTTTTATAGTTTATTTGTCGAGTCACTATATTGTCTTTTGTAGTTTCAATGTACCTTAAACAGAATTGTAATTTACAGTGGTAAGTATTACTAGTAAATTCACGAATGGTATTTTTGTTAAAAAAAATATTATTACCCTCTTTTCAATGTTCTTAAAATCATGAGTTATGTTTACTTGTAAGGTAACAACATAATAAATGACAGCTTCATCTAAAATTGGCTTTTGAACTATTGTCCTCAAAAGTGCAAAAGTATTTAAAAGTACATCTATACTAATATTATAAAGAGGTATTTGTGAGTTTGTGACATTGTGGCGTTGTAGGGGGTAATCTCAGGAACTACTGGTCGGATTTGAATAATTCTTTCAGTGTTATATAGCTCATTCATCGAGAATGGTTATAGGCTATATATCATCACGCTAAGGCCAATAGGAGCGGAGCACAGATGAAAAATGTTTCAAAATGAAGATGTTTTTTTCTTTTTGAGAGCTTCTGCTGTGTGTCAGCGTTAGCCCAGAGTAGTAACTGTTAATACGCGGACGAAGTCGCGGGCAGGGGCTAGTCTATACATATAATAAGAATGTAAATCTAACGTGTCTGTACCTTTTCGATTTTCGTGAAAAAAAATTGTTGCAGGTGTCTGGGAATAAGTAATAAGCAAGCATTAATAAGTATAAGTAAGCATTTCAATCAACTTTCTTGTCAAAAGTTATTGTAAATTTAATGGCGCCGTGACTTAGTACGAGAGAAAAGTAGATAAGCAAATGGACTAAATACGTTCAGATGACTTTATTAGTAAATAAATAAATAAATTAATTAATTAAATAAAATACAATTAAATAAATATTACGAACTAACTAATGAACTAAATAAAAATGGCTATGTGGTTAAGTTATACGCGGTAGAAGTAGGAGCGAGAGGTATACCAGCAAAATCTCTCTACAACCTTCTGAAGGACCTTGGCCTGTCGAGAACTGCAGTAAGTTCTATTTTAGAACGAGTATCAAAGGCTGCACTAACAGGTTCCTACCAAATTTGGCTAGGCAGGGCGGGAAACTCGAGCAGTGAAGGTGAGCGTTGATGCGCATCTCAAAGGGGGCCTCCTTAAACCTACACCTGAGTCGCAAGTCCTGGGAATTGCTCTGAGTTTCTCCCTCTGCCACACGATGGGCCCGGCACCCGCACGGTGAATCCATGGAAGGCTAAGAAGTTCGTCTCTCTGTTTTGTACATCAGGTTCCACGTGGATGAAGTCGCGGGCACAGCTAGTATTAAATAAAGTTAGGAATATTGCACCAGACGATGGTGGAGGAATAATCTTAAAGTGAATGATAGACCGATAATTGAGTATTTTAAATAAAAGATATTTAAGCTAGTTAAGAGCTTTTGTCTATGATTTCCTCCGTGTGGAATAGTTACTTTGTGCTAATTATAATGCAGCAGAAGCTCCTAAAGGGTAAAAAAACACGATTTAGAAAGTAGTCCGGTGAAAACGTAGGCAAGCGTAGTCCGGTGAAGCTGTTAAGACCTTGCATGGTCAAATAGCGTAGTCAGTTCGACAAAAAAAACGATTTAGAAACATTTTTCATTGGTGCTCTGCTCCTATTTGTCTTAGCGTAATGATATATAGCCTATAGTCTTCCTCGATAAATGAGCTATCTAACATTGAAAGAATTTTTCAAATCGGATCAGTAGTTGCTGAGATTACCTCCTACAACAATCACAAATTTTACCTCTTTATAATATAACATATGAATATGTGTGCTACCTAGAGATGTTTTGGAAGTCGGTGCGAAGCGAAAATCATATCATCTACATAGGTACAAAGTTTAAGTCCACTCTCGCGTCTCTCTAATACATTTGTACCTGGAACAAATTTGAAATTTCGGTTGGCACCGATTTCCAATACATCTCTAGGTAGCACACATATTCATATATTTTATTTAATTTGGTTAATTTGATAAACTATTTATTTTCCGCTTTTTAGTGCCTTATGGGTTTTTGATTGATATTGAAGTCGGTTAATACTTTTTTTTGAAAATTTATTGATAATAATATGCTGTTGAGACCAGAATAATTACTTAATGAAATATATTCCAATAATTCCATACAATTGTTGCTTGAACATAAAAGACAAAATTTGTATTTTCCAAATTATTTAAAAAAGAATAATATGTGGGAAAATGTAATATAATTACTATTTATAAAATGAAAAAATAATAAAAATGAAAACATTTAGAATTTTAATAAATAATTAAAATTGGTAAAGAAGATTTTTTTTTTTTTATTTATTATTTAATTTAGGGGCTTTTGACTCTAGTCATATCAGCCCCATCGTAACCTAATTATACTAATGTTAAAACCTTTTATACATCTTCTTTTATAAAATCATCTTTCACTCATTTCACATAGCATTTTAGCAACCTCACTCGAAGGTTTTGCTAAAATACTATGGAACATGCCGACATCCAGTTTATTTAAATTACATTTTTTAATTAAATTTATTCTAACATTATTGTTCCTGCCACATTCTGTCAGAAAATGGTGAACGTCATCTACAATTCTGCAAGTTGTACAAAATGGTGAAGGACTTTTTTTCATTAAATATTGAAACTTTTGTGACGGATAATGTCCAGAACGTAACCTATGTAGTAAAACAACGTAGGGCCTCTTCATTATTACATCACAGAACCATGGTATTCGAGGAGGCTGACTCTGTAAAGTCTTGTACCAAATACCCTTGTCTTTAGATCTCTCATCAAAATATTCTTTCCACATATTATAAATAGTTTTTTTACATTTTCCTAATATTTCAGAATAATGGTTATAAATAAACACTTCTACACCATTTGATATTGCTAATTTAGCTAAGCGGTCAGCCTCCTCGTTACCCTTCAATCCTATGTGTGATGGAACCCATTGAAGTTTAAATGTTATGCCATTGAGTTGCAAATAATGTATTTGTCTTAGGACTGTGTAAGCTATCGGTACTCCTCTGATACCAGAGGTGCAGCGAGCTAAATGCTGAAGTGAGCTCTTACTATCAGTTAGTATAACAAACTTATCAGAACTAATTTCGATAGCAAATTCAAGAGCTTTTGATATGGCAAACATTTCAGCAGTCATAATTGATACATTATTTTCTATTTTGAAGAGGCCCGTATTTTGTTCATAATAAGTATAAAATGCTGCACCAAGACCATCGGAACTCCTTGAGCCATCAGTATATATTTTGATCCAACCATTATATTTTTCTTGTATTTCTTTTGTTACCTTATATTTCAGAATACTTAAATTTTGATTTCTTTTTGCTTCTTTTATACTCTCTAGCTGAATTTTAATGAAATTTTTGGTATCAATATAATTAATCCAGACATCTAACGAAAATACATTTGAAATATAGGTTGAAAGAATTTTTAATGACTTAGTTTCGTCATATGTTCGAACAAGTACGGGTTTTGTTTTTCTATTCCAATATGTACTATGGCTCAGAGAACTGAGGTCTTGCAGATAATTTAGACTTTGGTTATTTATAAATGTTTTAGCCTTAATACAAAATTTATTAGCTAAGTAGTATCTTCTCAAATGAAGTGGTTCAATACACAATTCGCACTCCATCACATGTATCGGTGAGCTTTTAATAAATCCTCCGATAATCCTCATTGCTTGATTTTGTACTCGATCTAACTTTAAGAGGTGAGTTTTTGCACTGCTACCATAGAAATAGCACCCATAGTCCATTCGGCTTCGAATCAAATTTATATATATTTTACGCAAGTGTTTAGGGTGAATACCCCAGGAACGACCACAAAGCGTTTTTAATAAATTTAAATATTTAGTTGTTTTTGCCACGGTTTCATTTATATGTCTATTCCAAAGTAAAGACCTATCCAGCCACATACCTAAATATCTTACACAATTAACACGGACCATGGGAATGTCATTGATTAGAATATTTAATTCTTGTCTTCTATGTCCCCTACTAAAAACACAAAAGTTAGATTTAGTACTCGATAGTTCCAGACCTAGTGGAGACAATGAATTAACAATAACAGAAAGTGCATCCTGAATAAAGTTTGAGCTGATATTTAAATTCTTGTTACTGATGTATAGTACAAAGTCGTCAGCATATTGGCACGTTTTGGATTGTTTGACTTAATTTCAAAGTTACTATATTGAAAAGAAGGGGTGAAATAGGATCTCCCTGTGCCAAACCGTTACTCGCCCATCTTTGCATTGCAGGTTCTCCTGATAATTTATTAATTATCAAATGTCTTTCACTTAGAAATTGCCAAAAATAATTACAAAATTTTGATCCAACATTTAATTCATCCAAAGTTTTAATAACTTCAGTAATGAAAATATTATTATAGGCGTTTTTTATATCTAAAAAGCATGCTAGAGTAGGAATATTCTTAGAAAAACCTATTTGGATGTAACTGATTATCCTAGATATGCAATCTAAAGATGATTGCTCCTTTCTAAAACCAACTGTGTTTGACGAAAAAATTAATCTCTTCTCTATAAACCATTCAAGTCATTTTCCTAACAAATTATGAAAAATTTTGCACAGACATGATAAAAGAGAGATGGGTCTAAGTTTGGTGCTATTATTGTCATTACATGATATGCTAGATTTTGGAATTGGAATGATAAGTATGTCACGCCACTGCTTTGGAACGTAATTGCAGTTCAAAATATGATCATATAGTTTTAATAGATATTTTTTACCAATTTCTGGAATATTATATATCATGGAAAAGGTGATGCCATCATATCCCGGAGATGTGTCTTTTTTTTTCATAATATTTTCCAGTTCTTGTAAAGAAAAATCTTTTTCAATTAGATTATTAACTGAATGCAAGTTTGGGGGAGAATTTAATACGTAATCAGGAGCTAGAGAAGTTAAAAGTTCATATTTTTCGTAATCACTGGGTTGGTAAGCTACTTTTTTATAACCTTTTATCCAACGCATTCTATTCCACATATCTGACACAGAAGTGGATTCACTTAATTCACTACAAAAGCTATTCCAACTATTCGATTTTGCCTGGTTTATAAGAGTTCGAGCTTCGTTAACTTTTTCTTCGAGCTTTGCAAGATTTTCTGGTGTAGGATTACGCCGGAATATTTTCAACGCTAATCTACGCTTTGCTACTGCCTCCGATAATACTGTGCTCCAATATGGTTTAGGCTTAAATTTTGTTTCAGGATTATAACAAGCTTTTGTTATGGGAATAGATTGATCAGCAGCACTATTAATTAGTCTTATAAAGTTATCATAATTTTTCTGAATACTAATAGGGTCCTTTTCTATTCTAGGTAAATTATTAAGAGATTCCAATAAACATATACGATACTTATGCCAATTAGCCTTTTTGAAATTCCTATTTATCCTGACCTGAGAGCTACTAGGACATTTTATGGACATAATAATAATAAGGTGGTCACTACCCAGGTGCTCATTGGTTACCCTCCAATCAAAATTTATTGCAATATCTGTTGAAACAAAAGAAATATCTGGAGAAGTTTGCTGTAGAATGTTATTTACCAGTTTAATTCTTGTAGGCTCACCATTGTTAATAGTGGTAAAATTATTTTCTAACGCAGCATCAAGTAATTGCAGGCCTCTAGTATTTATTTTGTAGGACCAATTTGAGTGATGTGCATTAAAGTCACCAGCGATTAATGATTTTAAGGGAAAGAGAGCAAAAAGTGCATCCCAGTCTCGAGATTGTGTTTGAACCGATGAAGGACAATAAACCGATATAACATATTCTAGTCTTTTTAAGTTGTTTAATTTTATTGCAACTACTTCTATACCTGAATTTAAATTATTAACATGATAAATCTGGCTACTTACAGATTTATGGACTAGGATTGCAACACCTCCATATGAGTCTGCTCTATCTTTTCTATATACATTATATCCTTGAACCTTTACCGTTGCATGCGTATTCAGCCAAGTTTCACTTATTACAGCTATGTGAATTTTTTCCTGTATTAAAAGCTCACCGAAACACCCTAACTTAGGCTTAAGGCTTCGTGAATTCCACTGCATTATATTAATAACTCGATCCTTTGTGACCGCCATTATTTACATAGTATACCAAATATTTTTTGTAAAATTTCTCCTTCGTTTAAAATTTTCAACATAAATATTTTTAGTTCATCAAAAATTATTTTTAAAAATGATATTAACTTTTTTTCAAAACTACCTTCTGCCAAACATATTCTTTTAATTTTGGTTAAAATTTTTGTAAGTTCAAAACTATTCTCTTTGTTAGAATTATCTTCATTACAACTTTGGTTATCTTCCTTTTCCTTCCGGTTATTTATTTCTTGTTGCGGTATAGCTGAGATATATTCTTCGCAATTGTTTCGGTTCGCTTCGCTAAACTTTTCTTGAGACTTTTTTCCATTTTGTTTACCTTTTTTTAGAATACTCTGTGTCTTCCGAGGTTGTCCTTTCACTATCTCTTCATCAACTTCCATGGTATTATTGACGTCTAAGTTATCGTCATCAGTTGTTTGTTCACATTCTATAATATTTACAGAGTTTTTTTTGTTCTTGTCATAGCTGGAGGGATTTCCTGATATAATATTATGATATTTTTTAGTTTGCGGCGGTGAATTTTCTTTAAGGTATGTTTCCAAAGCGATTCTGTAGGTCACATTTTTATTGCCCATGATTTCACGTATCTTCTTTTCTTTAGTAAAAACTGGACATATTCGATCCAGTGACGTATGTCCACCGTTACAGTTGACGCATCTTAATTCGGTAGCCTCACAACTGACATGGTTATTTCCACATCTTGGACATAAAGTTTTTTTGGTGGGGCACATCTTTTTTGTGTGTCCAAATTTCCAACATCCTGAACATTGAGACACGGGAAATATGTATTGATCAACTTTAAATCGACATTCATATGCATAAACATGGCTTGGAATAACTGGGCTTTTAAAAGCTATTCTGACAGCTTCACTCGCCACCCAAACCCCTTCCTCTGTTATTCTATTCAATCTTCTCACTGATAATATTTGTTTTTCAGATTTTATTATTTCCGAAATTTCTTTCTCTGTCATTTCTATCTCAATACCCCTGATAATACCATAAGATATATTAATTTCATCTGTTAACTGGCTTCTAAATCCTAAGTCTATAACTTTCTCACATTTTAAAAGTTTCTCTGCGCTTTCCTTGTTTTCAAATTCGATTATTATTTTATATGGATTTTTATATTTAATATGTAAAATATTTTGTATACACTCACTTCTTAGTAATTTTGCCATCGCCATCTGTTTTGGTAATTCTTTTAAGGAAGTTACTGTCACTTGATATTTCTGTTTTACTGCTTGTTCTTCCATATGCTCTTGAGGGTTTTCAGTAAAATGTTTTGCTAAACGTTTCGATTTTGACCGACAAACTGTCAAAAAACTGTCATCGCTACTTTCATCAATATCATTATCACTCCGCATTCTCTTCTCTGCACTTCTACTAACATTCACGTTATAATGATCTTCGTTTATATCGTCACCTTCACTTGTTTCGTTCATCTTAAAATTAAGAGGGTAGAAATAAAAAAAAAAAAAAAAAACAACTGAGCGTTTAGATAATACAATACGTGCGCTCGCTATAAAGTCAGCTGCACGACTCAATAAAGAAGATTAAAATCCAAGTGTATATTATACAAATTTGAACTAGATTTCTTATTGTGCCATTCAAGTATGTAAGCACTTTTGGGGTCGGAGATTTTTGGCTTATTTTTGACGACACGAGGGATGGAGGTCTGACAGGTGCGCGGTCTTAGAGCCTGCCCAGATGAGGCGTTTTGCGCGTGAGTCCTCTCTCGCGTACCCGAGACACTGGAGCTACATATATACCGTCCAGATGGTGCCGCGCGTTTCCTAACTCGCGCATAAAACGCGTGCAATAATTGAGATTCTCGATTCGCACGTTTCACGCGCGTGAGACGCGCGTTTCTAGATACTCGGGCCCCATTGCTGCGTCCAGTACTACGCGCGAGTCCGTGGCGAGTGGGCTCGCATTATCGTAGATCAACTCTGGACAGTGTCTTATTCACTGGGCTACAATCGCCCTAGTAGCGAACCATTAAAAATTAATTCCTGCATATAGTATACTTTATTTGTAGACTTGACAAGGGGGTGGGGGCGGACAGAAATGACATAAAGTAAATTTTCAAAAAAAAGTATTAACCGACTTCAATATCAATCAAAAACCCATAAGGCACTAAAAAGCGGAAAATAAATAGTTTATCAAATTAACCAAATTAAATAAAACATATGAATATGTGTGCTACCTAGAGATGTATTGGAAGTCGGTGCCAACCGAAATTTCAAATTTGTTCCAGGTAGAAATGTATTACGGAGACGTGAGAGTGGACTTAAACTTTGTACCTATGTAGATGATATGATTTTCGGTTCGCACCGACTTCCAATACATCTCTAGGTAGCACACATATTCATATGTTTTATTTAATTTGGTTAATTTGATAAACTATTTATTTTCCGCTTTTTAGTGCCTTATGGGTTTTTGATTGATATTGAAGTCGGTTAATACTTTTTTTTGAAAATTTACTTTATTTTTCCATTTTTAGTGTACATAAATATATTTTACTGCGCCCGCGAACTCCGTTCCGCCTTAAATATATTAAAATATGCGCATTTTTGCGGTATGGTATCTATCGGTATGGTATGCGATATGGTTTCAATTGGTTGTACAATAAGTAACGTTTGGTACGAACGCAACCTTATCAATAATCCGCGATAGTTTCTACCACCAACTTGGCTACCATCGCTTCACACATAATACACCTTAAGTAATGTAATTACAATGCTTGCGTCATGTTGCAACACAGCAACGAACATAAGCACAATAGGCTCCTAAGAATTGAAGAGTTTTTTTTATAATATTGGTGGCAAACGAACATACGGGTCACCTGATGGTAAGTGGTCACGGCCGCCCATGGACACCTGCAATACGAGAAGAAACACAGATGCGTTGCCGGCCCTTAAGAAAGGAGTAGGCTCGTTTCTTGGAAGTTTTCTTACTTTGTCACGGATCCCATGATCAGAACCCAACCAAATTCTCATCAAACTACCCTTGAAGTACATCCTTTCCAATAAAAAATGAATCATCGAAATCGGTTAGCGTGATATTGAGTTATTCGTCTATTTGTCGTTTACATAATTAATGCAAATTTAAAACTTATACGGTTTTGCACTGGATGCCGTTGTCGGAACTGGACCAAATTGAAATGGGATCACTCGGGAAGTACCAGCTTTCAAATAAAAAAAGAATAATCAAAATCGGTTCACCCAGTCCAAAGTTATGAGGTAACAAACATAAAAAAAAAAATACAGTCGAATTGATAACCTCCTCCTTTTTTTGAAGTCGGTTAAAAATGCTTACGCCCCTCCCAAAATAAGGGTATGTAGAAATTTGTTAACCACCCTCTCTCCTTGGCATTTTAATTGTGCACAATACTCTATGATTTTCAGATGTATTTAGTGGATTTATTTAGAGTTTCTTTTCCAGATGTCACTATTTTTCTTACAATGATCTACTGTATCATAAGTTTTCGAAAGTAAAACCTTCTTGACATGATTCTTGAATTCATCAGCAAGCAACCAATCTTCAAATAGATTATTATTGTCGTGTAGGTAATGATATTCGAAGTTTCTTGATATTATTTAGATGTTCTAACAAGGTGGTAGCTTTTTTTTTTTTTTTATATTGTAGCTCGGCAAAGTGACTGTACTGTGCCTGATGGTAAGCACAGTACAATCCAAAAACAATGGCGACCACCGAAAGACATACTATCCATCGCCGGTCGCCGCCGTCATGCCGGCCTGAAAGCGACCCAGTCAGGGACAGCCCCCCCCGGTTGCTGGATATACATCGGCTGATCCCGGAACGCGACACGCCCAAACGTGCCACTATGGCGGGTGTTCCACCTGGTGTACGGTGGTCGCGATCCAGTCGGGTACAGACACCCTACCACCCCGCAAACCCTACCACCCCGCTATACCCTACCACCCCGCTATACCCTACCACCCCGCTCTCTTATTAAAACTTTCTAGGGAGTTCTTGTGCCAAATCAGAATCCATGCTCCATGGTATTATATCCTATCCACTTCACTTGTGCACAATAAAAAAAACTATATCACATAAAACTATATCACATAAAACACCACCAGTATTACAAAATATAAAGTCAAATAAGAAAGAAAGAAAGAAATATTTTATTTATAATGCTTTATTTACAAATATACAAGAGTGAATAAAAATATGCATGTGTAAATTACGAAATGGAATCCAGCTCAGCATATGCTAGTGTTATGAGAAACACTTAGCGCTGATTTTCAGCTGGCACCCAATGCAAGTCACGGAGCGATATCAATTAAAATTATGAAATACTAGCTCACCCGGCTGACGTTGTCCCGCCCTGATTACCTCCCCGCAAACCCCCTTGTGGGTGGAATTTCGTAAAATCCGTTCTTAGCTGACCTCTACTCGGCGAAAGGAATATTCCTACCATATTTCAAGTCGCTACGCCTTATGGTTCCAGAGATATCGTGATAAGTCAATATGGGAATCTCATATATTTATATTAGATTAGATAATATATACAGGGGAAATAAATAAAATTAGTAGGATACATAAAACAACATATAAGAGAGGCAATTGCAGGCGTGACTCAAATATATATCCAACAAAAATTAGATGCAAAACCTTTGATTTTACAAATATCGCTCAAATATATATCCAACAAAAATTAGATGCAAAACCTTTGATTTTACAAATATCGTGCCACTAATAAAAACTTTTTAAAGTGAATTTTAAATGTAAGTACTGCGTTGAGATTGCGTATTGGAGGAGGAAGGTCGTTCCAGCGTTCAGTAGCAGCGAACCTAAAACTACCCCGAAATTAGGTGGTAGCATGCCGATGAGTTCATAAGATATACTTCAAAGCTCTAGTATTCGAAGTGTACGACCAGAGTGGACGCTACAATCGAGCGTCGAGCGTGGCGTCGCGTCCGGCATTCCTTTCAAACATATGAATTAATACGCGAGTGTCCTTTTTTTTTTTATTAACGTGGGGAAATCCTTTGTGGATACGCCACCCTCTCGGGGGAGAGAGTAGGTTATGTCCGACTCGCACGGAATAAAACCCCACGGTGTACCGTCCGCCGCACCCCCGACCCATCTCCTCAGGCTCAGGAATAGGCGAGTGTCCTGAGCGGCGCGCGAGCGTCGTTCTTGGCCGCTGAACGCGCCACACGCGACGCCACGCTCGACGCTCGATTATAGCGTCCACTCTGGACGTACACTTGAATAGAATATAAAATCCACTACATGGCATATCAAGATAGTGCCGAAACTCACGATATTTGTAGCATACATCAATTTAGACCTTATTATAGAACTTAATACTTACCTAAAATAGTTATTGGTCTTACTTTGTGTAAAACATGGGTGACTCATTTGGGTTTATCTCTAGTAATAAAATTATGGGAGTTGTTTACCAAAATGTAGCTTATCTACATACAGTATTATAGATATATACATAGTATCATACATACATACAGTATATATTATAGGTTATATATATATACTAGTGGGCCGGGCGGTCGTTGTCCTGCCTTGATAATAAGAAAAATCTTAAATGTCAATCGCACCGCCACCTACTGGGCCCAATTGTCGGATTTTGTCATTCTCGGATCCACTGGAACACGTACACAAAATTTCATCAAAATTGGTCCAACCGTTTAGGAGGAGTTTAGACATACACACGTACAGAAGAAATTTATATATAATGATGATATGATTCTATTATTATGCAACAATTTTTTCACGAATATCGAAATGGTACACACACGTTAGATTTACATTCTTATTATATGTATAGATGAAATGTTATTCTTGCAATAATAAGGTAATTATTCACTTTTAGGTATAACAGTCCTGTAATAATTCAATATAATGATAATTCTGGAAATTCCCATACCGTTATGACATACGCTGAGACTGAGATAAATATGGAAACTTTAGGTGACATGACTAGCAAGCTTTGCTAGAATAGATTGTTCAATTATAAATGTTTATATTAGTTAATTAGAATATATACGATTTTTTATTATATTTTGGCGTTAAAACACCTTCTTCAGTCTATAACAAAGCCCTTACCACTCCCTCCCATGCTTACGTCACTATTGTTATATCTTTTACAAGACCTTTAAATTTGTTTACAGGTTTTAAAAAAGACCAATAGATAATAGCGTCTTCTACTCTTATCCCACCTAAGACACATAAGAAGGGCCAGCACAACATGTTTTCCTCTTTCACTTCCCCTGTCAGATGTCCTCTCAGTATTTCACACTTCTTATACCCATCATTTTTCACACAATCCATCCATACCTTTTTCGGTCTTCTTCTACTCCTATATCTGTCCAGTTTCATACTCAAAAGTTTTCTACTTACACGATGTTCATCTCTTCTCTTAAATGACTGTACCATGCTAACCTAATGCTGTTCAACTTCTCTGTCACTGGTGCTATTTTCGAACTTCCTCTGATATTATCTTCACACTTATCCCACCTAAGTAGGGTCGGCATAACATGTTTGTCATGAGCTGCCTGACAATCCACCTCGGGATTATTTTCTTGTACCACTATATTTTTATAATTACTATATAGAATTACGAAGTCTGATATGTACATCTTTTAGCTTTACAATTTTCCTGTAGGCTGTTTAGCTTTGGTATACTCATTTTTAATATTATCCATTATAGTTACACCACGCATCCATCTTAACATTCGCATCTCTGTCACATGTAATCTTTTTGCATCCGTATTTTTCGTTGCCCACCACTTAGATCCTATAACACGACACAATATAACCAAAAGACAATATGATAGACGTGAATTGCCTTACAGAAGCCATCCCATATTGTCATCAAATATAAGCAAAAAATAGAAGAAACCCCCTTTTCGTGGTTACGTAATTAACTGACTTCAAAACGTTAGGAGGTTCTCAATTCCCTTGTATTGACGTGATAGCGTCTTATAAATCGATTCCATCAGGCTACACGCACTGGACGCGCATGACTCATTGTCACGTTCCGGCTGAGCGCTCGGTGCAAGCGACAGCGTGGAATAAGTGATGGAGAGGCGCGATCGGCCTAAGCGTTCGGCCTAAGCGTTCGGCTTGTGACGCACGTATCTCTCTTCCATTCCTTCTGACGATACGTTCGAGTCGTTATCACGTAAAATGATCGTCCGTAAACCGACTTTATAGAAAACCATTTTTTTTTTTAATGTTTATTACCTAAAAACTTCCTCATTTATAAAATGATTTGAAAAACGTTTTTATTGGATATTTTGAAGGGGTACATTTTAAATTCATATTAGCATTGGACCTTGAATGTCGAACAAGGGAACACTTTAAAATCGAATACAAAATGTTTTACGTTTGAGATATAGGTAGGTTAATGACAATCTGAGAGTATGTAGGTATAGTCCGCGTCATAGTCTTTGGCCGCTCTGAATATAGCTTTAAGTTCGGTCTTGCGCATAGTACAGTCAAGAGGTTAATAGAAAACAAATTCAAAATATTATTATAGGAATGTAACATTTACTTTTATTAATCATTGAGTTAATTACCGATTACAATATATTAGATTGAATTATGTAATAAGTAGATATTTGCCTATTACATTACGTAATAGGAATGTAGCAGTATAACGACCACGTTGCTACTTTCAGAAGATTTTGTATATGAAATGAGAGATGATGTTGTGGGGGACAGCAGCTGAGGTAGACACCATATTTTTATTACAAAAAAGAGCAGTTCGAGCAATCTACAATATGAGACCTCGCGAATCCTTAAAGACAAAGTTCAAGGAGTACGGTATCTTAACTCTGCCCTCGCAATACATTCTTGACAATTTAATGTATGTCCGTAAGAACCTAGAAAAGCTAGATTTCGTAAAATACCGGCACAATCTAAATACTAGAAACTGTGACAAACTGGTTGTCCCACGTTTTAGACTTAGTAAAACCAGTAACAGTTTTTTGGAAAATAGTGTTAGATTTTACAACAAAGTCCCAAAGGATATTACCGATTTGCCGGATTGTGAATTTAAGCGCCATGTCAAGCGGGTTTTGGTGTCAAAAGGCTATTATAGAGTGGATCAATATGTGAACGATGGTGATGTCTGGAATTGACTCATCTCTGTGCATCCATTAAAAACGTTTGTGAAATTTACTATTATATAGAATATATTATTATTCTAAATATTATATATATTTGTTAAAAAGATAAACCAGATCGAGTTTCTTGCCCGTTCTTCTCGATGACTGGGTTGTTTTCCGAACCGGTGGTAGTTTTGACGTTCATAAGTGCCTTCTTAGGGCCTAAATTGAATAAAGTGTTTTTGAATTTGAATTTGAATTTGAATTAGAGTTTGATTCCGATTGTGACGTCTTGTAAACGGTTTGACAGCTGGTTTACGAAAAGCTGGTTATATGAATTGAGCATAAATATAACATATAGAATATTTGCAAAGAATTAGAAATAAAAATGAACAGACAGTAAAAATTTAATCAATACTCAGGTAATAAGATAACATTAAAAACTAGAAATGGACAATAGTAACCGAACAATAGAGTAACAGACAACGTTAGAATATTAATAGTTCACGACATCACGTATCTGTCAGTTATAATTAAATCCAAATGACGTAATCACCTGGTTGGTGAGTTTTGGGTGATTGCGTACATTAATTGAATGATCCATATAATGCGGTATTTGTTTCTAGCTGTGGGATATATCTTGTAGCATATATTGTGCAGGTAGTCAAAACTCGGTATACTCGAAGGCGCTTTTTAAAAAGCACAATTTATTCATTTTGTCCAATACAAAGGAGAATTCTTACAAGACTAACTTAAAAAACTAAATACATTATTTCATTGACTGTTTACGCAGACTGGACGACCACCCAGTTATGCCGACGTAGTAATCTCTTATCTTAGTTTAGACGCGTATGGCTATGGTTTCCTGCCTTATACCGGGCTGCATAACTGGGTATTATGCGTGTTTCAATACTGCTATTGTAAATAAAATACAATCATAATAAATAAATAATTTGTAATAAACAACGCCTTCCATAGAAAAATTACTTTTCAAAGTGGATGGATCTTGTAATAATAAAAAAATATCAAGCAGAAAAAGAAAACAACGAAAATAGCAATAAAATGTAATTAACAACAACAAAACTATTCTGAATGCGACTGTACAGCAACTAGTAATGTCAGGACACATGTGTCAACGTGGGTGCAATAGGAGGCGAGGTACGTACGCGAGCGAGCCTGCTCCCCTTTCACCTCAGCTTACGTCCCGCTGGTACCTAAATTTGTGTTGCGCATCTACTTGAGAGTGGTTAAAAGATTTGACGCGGACTATACATATAATCAAGGAGATTCTGGTGAAATTTTAAATAGTTGGTTTTAATTTCTTTCTACTATATTTGGAATCATAACACCCTTTTCAATCTTTGCATATAATAAGAATGTAAATCTATGGTGTATGTACTTTTTTGATTTTCGTGAAAAAGAAAGTTGTAGGTGTTTAGGAATAAGTAATAGAATACATTTCAATCATTTTTGAAAACGTCTGTCTGTCTGTCTATTTGTATGAACACGCATCACTGCTAAAGTACAGGGTTCACAATAAAACTCCAAATCACAAATCATAAAGCGTATCTTCGGAAGTAACTTAGTCTTTGTTTCATTAAAATCGGTCCACTCTATCAAAAGTTATTGTAATTTGAATGACGACACGAGGTAAGTACGAGAGAAGAGTAGTAATCTATACTAATATTATAAAGATTATTTGTTTAGTCTAACGCGCTAATCTCAGGAACTACTGGTCCGATTTGATTTCAGTGTTAAATCATTTATCGAGGAAGGCTATAGGCTACATATCATCATGCTAAGACCCATAGGAGCGGAGCACCAATGAAGAATGTTACAAAATCGGTTTTTTTTTCCTTCTGAGAGCTTCCGCTGCGTGTTAGCGGTAGCGCAAAGTAACTATTCTACGCGGACGAAGACGCGGGCAGAAGCTAGTTTACAATAAAACTCTTCCCCTTACTATGCTTATGTCCAGTATTGCTATAACTTTTTCAAAATTTCGAATTATGAGTTCTTAAAATAAATAAAAAATGTATGTATGTTCATAGGCGATAGAAATGATAAGTTTCAAAAAGATATCAAGAAGTGTGCACGTCTCACTGTTCTCCAATACCCGAAGGCAAATACCCTTAAAGGGGATTTCGAGAATATCTATAAATTGCCATAAAAACTGGAAAAAAATGGAAGAGTTTGAAAAAAATATCAATCTTAACTTTCTTGAACAGTTACCGTATCGCACAGTGGTTTGTCTCTGTAGGAGAGGTAGTAAAAAAATAATTATGAATGAATGAATGAATACTTTATTGCACTTTTTGTTTGTACACTGGCGAGCTTAATGCTATAAAACATTTTCTTCCAGCTAACCAGCGGTATTGTTGTTAATCAAATAGTTTTGTAGGTAGTGCATATACAAACGTCATCAATAATCAGTTACACTAGCCTGTAAGATATACAATGCATGGCCAGGTATGGGCATAATCACCACTTCAGTTTAAAGACATTGCTGATTTCAAACTGAGAAATCCACCAGATATAGTGGTACTACGAGAACATTTCATTGGTTCAGGTCTCCTCATGATGTTTTCCTCCTACCGTCAGCCGATACTGTTATCAATTGAAATTAGTAAATGTTTGTGAAGAATTTGTTGGCACATGCCGGGATTCGAACCTCTGGACATCGGATTGCCATTTCACCGGTCAAAGCACTCGACTATCACGATTTCATGGCATCATTCAACATGATTATTATATGACATGATTTTTGGTAATGAAATTTTTCATTTAATAGGTCCGTAAATTATTGTTTTCAGATAATACCATGTGTGCAAACCATTCCTGGAGGGATGTACCCGGGACGTATGATCAGAGTGCAAGGGAACACTCCTCTGGGAGCGCAGAGGTAAGTCTGCTGCACTTTGACTTTTCATAATTTTCTTAGTACTGGTTTGATTATCAGATATACCTGTGATAAAATTATTTGAATGTTGAGATATTAATTCCCTTACTGTTTCGTTGTATATCGTTTTTTTTTTTTATAAAATTGAATACTCAACTCCCTATATACTTCATAAGGGCAAAACGATGCCAGAGATAGCTAAAATGGAGACTTCGTAATGGTAAATTCAGAATATCGCCCACCCATTATCTAAGTTAAAATGCGCAATGTGTGTAGATTCACTCGTCCTTTGAGCGAGTCATTTAATTGAGCGGATCGTTAAGTACGCGTGCGAGTACTCAATTTATTGGTCAAGTTTAACTTGTGTTTCACTAAACAGTGTCTAAAGTTTTAAACCTTACTGAACACACATTTGACATATTTTATTGCAAAAGCGTGCCCAAGCGTTCTCAAGCTAAACACCTGATTTAAGTATTTTATGCAAGCATCTCTGAATAACATGAATTCAATTAAATAAAACAATTTAATTAAATCAAACAATACAATAAGAACTGTCAAATTAGGCCATTTTAAAATTTAAACAGTGACTCCTCTGAACAAGTGTAAGACACTCTCTTCTGATCAAACCTTTTTAAAAGAGTGTTGAACGCGTATTTAACTTTTATTTATAATAAGACAGCTTGTGTTTGAGTGTGTTCGTTTTACTGAGTCGCTCATTCGCAACGACTTGCTCAATTGTTTATGAATTTTGAGCGTTTGGTAAGCGAGCTTTTCATTGCAGAGTAAACAAGTTTTATGAGTTAAACACCTAATTTCACAGGTTCGCGATCAACCTCCAATGCGGTCCCAACACAGACCCTAGGGATGATATAGCCCTTCACCTTAACTTCCGCTTCGTCGAGATGTGTGTCGTCAGGAACCACTTGACGGCCATGAGCTGGGGATGCGAGGAGACTGGAGGCGGAATGCCCATCTCTAGAGGCGACTCCTTTGAGGCTCTGATCCTGTGCGAGCCGCAGTCGATGAAGGTGAGTTCAGAACAGGTATTTAGTTGATCCTGTACGAGCCAGCCACAGTCCATGAAAGTGAGTTCAGAATAGGTATTCAGCTATGTCCAGTTTGGCAGTAGGACTTGACAATTGGGTCCGACTAGATTACGACGATTATACATCAGGCTTAATGCCCTTGGTAGTGGCTTGTTGTTTTGTTGTTGTATCAGGTTGTGTATATAGATTGCTACGATCCGACGACACGGTGACTCTTTTTGTATAAGTCACGCTTTCGGATCGGCCAGTATATATCCAGCCGTGGAGATGGCTTGCAGGTCCTCATGACAGTAGCGACTATCACTGGATGGTAGGTCTAGGATGCTTGTCAAGTACAATAAAGTGACTGTGTCGTGGTAGAATAAAAGATTATTGATTTTATATTTGGATATGGTATGGTTTTGGATAGATGTGATATTATACATAGTATCGAATCCGCTTGCAAATGAGTTAATGTTGTCGGTGAGGGAAACAGTGTGTTTTTTCTAAGGCCACTTGACTAGCTGCCACCGTCAAGTTGAAAATCTGTCTCCGAACACCTGTTTGTGTGTTCCGGCAGCTGTACTTGAGAGCCAGTCTCCCTCTAGGTATTATCATGTTTATCATCTTATACCACAATGTGATTTCACATCGGTTTAGATTGGGAAGAAATGATGAAAGGTTTAAAGTATTTAAACTGGATTTACGTTGCTTTGGGGTCTGTAACGGCATTTTGGCTTCACCTTTGTCGGATGAAGCCAGGATGCTGTACAGGTTAGCCAATGTTGCTATCAGTAGGAGGTATATAGTGATTATATGTGTGTAGTATTTATTATATATGCCTTCCAATAAGGGTGGCATGGTCGCTTTGTGACCAAACCCTAATAAAAAAAAGGAGATTTTGGCGGCGTCTTGGACTGTTATGTAGTGGCTTTAATATTTCATTCATAATCTTGTGTTATTTGACTCTATATTATGTAATATTGGTGGCATTATACGTAACGTTGGTTGTTATACACAAGTGAAGTGGATGGGACATAATACCACGGAGCATGAATGAATGAATACTTTATTGCACTTTTTGTTTGTACACTGGCGAGGTTAATGCTATAAAACAATTTCTTCCAGCTAACCAGCGGTATTGTTGTTAATCAAATAGTTTTGTAGGTACTGCATATACAAAGGTCAAATATATACATAAATAAAAATAAATAACATATACATACACGAATTATGTGGGGCGCGTCCGCGAGGTTAAAAAAAAAAGGCAATTTTAATAAGAAATGATTTAATATTAAAAGAATACAGTTTACTTATACTAAACTAAACCTAAGAGAAGTCACTACCGTTCGAAGTCTGAACCGAGAGTGCAACCTAATCTAGAACCTAACCTAAGAGATGTGACTACCGCTCGAAGTCTGAACGAATAGTGTCTTCAACTCCGATACAATGTATGAGGTGAGCCTCACGATCCCAGGGTGGGGACGAGGGTCCGATTCCCCGTACTTGTCGCCTCATGTCGCGTGATGTGCAGGTGGCCGATGTGTCGCAATGGTTACAAGTAAACGGTGAATATTATGTCACAACTTGGCTGTTACTGTGTGGTATGATGGTGTAACACACGAATAAACATACATACAAATATATAACAATAACAATGATAATAAAATTGTTATTAATAAATAATTATAAAAAAAAATAATTATAAATACAAACTGTAAAATCACGATCACTCTGCCTCCTGTTTCTCAAATATATAACGGTGTAGTTGGAATCTGAAGTTATGGATCGTTTCAATATCTTGAAGTCGACGCGGTAACGCATTCCATAATCGTATGGCAGTTACTGTGAAGGATGAAGATGAATTCTGAGATGCCACAAAAACTCCCTGGAAAGTTTTAACAAGGCGGTCACCATCTTGTTAGGACATTGAAGTTATCACAAGACGCTTGTATATTACTACCCATTCGACAATGGCAGTAATAATCTAGATTCTAGAAGATCAGTCGCCAAAAATGAAATTTAAAAGGTGTCTAGACGTAACTCTCTTATAATTTCCACCAGATTGCCCTAAACGGAGTGCATTTCTGCGAGTTCCTGCACCGGGTTCCGTACCAGCGCATCTCGCACTTGACCGTCGACGGTGACGTCATGATCCAGCTGATCGGCTTCGAGGGAGCTCAGCCTCCACCGACCCAGATGTACATGGTGAGTTTGGTCTAATCTAAATCTTTAACATCTTTCTCGGGAGAAAATGGAAATTTAAAAAAATTAAATGTTATTTGAGCGATTAAAATTGGATTTACCTCAAAATACCCTCATTTCAGCCTAAACTCAAAGAGTTGTAAGCAATATTTGTTTTGTTTTTACAGTCTGAGCCTCCAGCATATGGTGCCTATGGTGCTCCACCGTCCTACGGTGCACCTGGCTATGGAGCCCCTCAAGGTATGCCTATATCATATACCATAATAAATAGCTTCCCGAAATTAGGATGCTCAGGTTCCTCGGATTATAAAAAACAGATGTAATTACTTATCATGTCCCATGACAGAACCAGATCCTAAATTTTACCTTCTGTAAGCACTCTTTATATCCATTCTTCTATATTCGACAGTTGTGGTGGTCGACTTGTTTGACTTCTGGAACGTCAATTCGTTATCTGTATGTTCAAACCCCGGCATGTACTAAGGACTATTTCAGAATTCGCGTATATTTACTAGTTTAAATTGATAACAGTACCACCTCAGGGTGAAAATAAACAAATTGAGGAAACCTGAACCTGTGAAATGTTCTTATAGTTCCACCGTATATAGGTAAATATAGAACTATGGATTTCTCAGAGTTTGTAATCGGTAATACGTTGGGGGTTGGAGGTGATGATGCCCATACTTTGCTTCAGTAATAGGCCTATGACCTCTAAAGATTGATGTGATAATCAACTGGATACGATAATTCAAGTCGGTCACTGATTGATTTTTGTGCCCGAGTAATGAAACTGCTTAATTGCTAAGTGTTTACTTGTAACTGAGCAGTATAAGCACTGCTGTTTGCACTATTAAATGTGGTAGTGATGTTATCAAAGCTTCAATTTGTGCAGTTTCCATCAATATTTGCCCAATCCTGCAGCACCATTATCCTAAGGATACAAAACTATAGAATTGTTGACGGTTAAGAATTGCTTATACGTCCTAAGCTGGTTTAGAGTAATGATACTAGATTAGGGGATTTCTGCACTAAATTTATGGGGTCATAAAAGTTATATGGGGGAACTTAGGGGATGGACGGGACTTTTGGGGGAAAACATGAGGTAGGGTGATTCGGAGGTTTTTATTGTAAATACAGGTGGTCACTACCATTTTTGCACTGTAAAAAACATGGAAACACATTTTTTTATTTCAATTTTGGTTACACCGCATTAAAATAAATGTAATCTAAAGTTTCTCCACATATATTGCTTGTGGTCTTTCGAATATTACAGTAGGGTGTTATAATTTTGAAATATTTTTGATCACTATTTATTCAGGATTTTTGTAATGAAAATAGTTTTATAGTCCATTTTTGGATGACTCCTAAATTTTTAATCAAGAACTGTTTTGGAATTTCGTAGTTTTGTTTTTCGAACTGTCTACGCTATTGGCCTAGTAAGGCCTTAACAGCTTCACCGGACGAATTTCGTAGTCCAGTGAAGCTGTTAAGGCCTTACTAGGCCAATAGCGTAGTTAATAATAAAAAAAAAGTTTTGGAATGTACGTTTATGTGATTGTTAGCATGTTTGGTTGTGTTATCTCTTGACTTTAACCACTAATACACTAATTTATTTGGGTTTCTCTTGATATTTTTATGGTTTACTGTTATAATGTGTTATGTTACATTTATGAATATCCCTTGCTAGAATTTTATAGGTGACTAGAGGGCCAGGTGGACACCGTCTTGGCTATATAATAAAAAACCCTAAAAATTCAACCGCAGCGCCACCAACCGGGTCTAATTATGAATCTAAACCATTTTTGAATCCACCTAAACACTAAAAAAAATTGCTTGAAATTCTGTCCAGTCGTTTAGGAGGAGTTCAGTCACATACACACGGACATAACAATTATACTGTATATAAAAATATATTGTGACCTCTAATAGTTATTTAAAAACAAATTAAATTTGCATTCAAAGTGACTTTTGATCAAAGACGAGAGTAAATTAAAAAAGAATACATCATATAACTTTTGTAGGTGTCTAGATGAAACGTTAGGAATTTATTACGTCCGTATAGGAAACATTGTTGTCACATGCATCCGCGACTCACGTTACGATACTAACCAATGTTTATCCAGTTTTGTACTTACTTTATAAGTTTGTGCCTAGTTCTGTCATAATATTTTTGTGGCTGGTAGTCAGGAAGGCTTTATAGGACTTCCTTGATCCGTCGTTTTCCTGGAACTTTATTATACATAGAGACTCTGTAAGCTATTTGTTTACTGTGGCTCGGCAAAAGAGCCAAGCGTCTGGGCGCCATAAGCGCTGCCCTATTAGTGCGGTTAAGCTGTGAAGGTCCATCAGGCCAATAACGTACGGTCGTTTCGAAAAACAAACTTTGACCTGTCAACAACACTTTCACTTTTATTTTTATTATGTGAGTTTGGAAATGGGAGAGTCAAGAAGTCACCGAAACTTATTGGATACATTCTACGTAATTCTGGAATGGTAGGCACCTAATTATGTTCATGATACAAATAAGGAGAAGTCTTTAGAGATTAGTCAGAACAAACAGAGCAGACATTTCAATATTTTTTATTTAATGTATAGATTGTTTACTATAATCGGTTATAAGTATTTAGGATGTAATTTATTTTTCTCAAATACATCTACTTTGTTTGGCAGTAGATGAATATGGACGTGGTTTACGCTTGCTTGGTTTTACGCTTTCGCCTTTTAATTTTAGTAACAAAAGTTTAGAATATAATTAGTTAGTATAATTGTAATTATTAATTAGTTGGTAAAATTCTGATTATTAATTTATTTTGGGTGTGGGATAGTATTGTCGCGAGTTGGAAGTTTTTCGAAAAAAAAGAAACTTTAATTGATAACGAATTTTTTTATAATTATTGACAGTATACTTTTTTTAAATATATTGGAAGTATATAAAAATTGAAGAATTATATTGTTCGTTTTTAAATCATTTTGTTTTCTACATTAAATTAAGTTTGATAATCATTTATGTCATATAATACTCATACTACTAGGACCTGCCTACGATTTTTGTCTTCGTTAAATTGCTATACAAATATGTACAACCGAACGTCACCTTGTGGCGAGAATAAGACAGTATAATAATATACAATGGTGTGCCAATTTTGATGGTGATCGGTCAAACCAACATTTTTTTCTATATGTATATATTTTGTAAATATGTTATACGATATATTAATATTTGGTTGTAATATATATGAAACGGAATCATATGGTACCGAATGAAGACGCGAGTGATTACATAAAAAATAATGTATATACTTTGCAAAGGTAAGTAAGATCAACTATTAATGATTTCTTAAATTTGTGTATTCGCTGTAATTATGCATTTAATTATTAATTTATTATCATTTAACTTATGTAATTATGCCATCATAATTATCTTCTCATACTTATCCCACCTTAGTAAGGTCGACAAGTCAGGTTTTCTTCTTTCACTATTCTTTATCAAGTTACTGTAACATTATACACATATACTTCTTCACACAATCAGTTTGTACGTTCTTCGGTATTTCGTCCATGGTCACAGTTAACACTCTTCTGGTTAAATGAATTTCATTCATCCTTATAACATACTTATAACACGTTGAACTATCACTCCACAGTTCTTATCACTTGTGATGTTTCTTTATTTCTTCTGATATACTCATTTGTAATCTTATCCGATCTAGTTATCACTCATATCCATTTTAACGTTCGCATGTCTATCACAAAGTAATTATGTAATTAAGTAACAATGTAAATAAGTAACAGTGTAATTAAGTAACAATGTAATTATCTAAATTCCATCTCTAATTACTCTAGTTACAAGAGGTTTGCGTAACAGTTAGTGATGCGTGTTCAAATTAACAAAGGAAATATAAGGAGGTCTAATATATTTTGTTGAGTTTCTTGGCGCTTGTACTCTATGTCAGATTTCTTTATGAATCAATATTAAAACTTACTTGTAATAAATGCCAACATTTATACTATAATTATTTGATTTTAGTTTGTTGATGGAATTAATAACCTTTAGCAGATTTGTTAATTATCATTGGTTTGTCAAATAAAGTATATTGTCTGCGAGACAGCGTATCAGAGCAATTTATACCAATGACGTCTCATCAGTGCTCACTTCATTTCTTACTTGTTAAATATGAAGAACAAGAACACAAGTTGTTTTGACACCAGAAAATTATAGGAAAGTTATTGTAATGTATCTTGTAACTATTTAAATATATATTACTATCCCATGGGCATTTAATAGTGCATTTCCCAATTTGGTTAATTCTTTTTAATTTGCATTTTTAATTAACCAAAGTGCTGTTGTTATTATGTATGCTTGAAAAGTATAGCCGGATTATATAAGTAAATCTGCAACAAACGATTTTTTTCAACTATATGGCCGATTGATTCTGTAATAAGAAATGTCGTCAATTAAGACATAATTAAAAATATACATGGTCACTGTTAATTTTTTTATTTGCAAAAAAATAAACGAGAGTAATTTTTATTTAATAGAAAACCCTTTTATTTGTCTTCTTTTATATGTTACTTTAGCTATCCCGGCGGACGTTGTCCGGCCCTGATAATAAAAAAAAAACTTTAATTGTACTATACTAAAACCTTCCTCATGAATTACTTTATCTACTGGCGAAAACGGCACGAAAATCCGTTCAGTAGTTTTTGAGTTTATAGCAAATAGACAGACAGACGTGGCAGAGGACTTTACAATATCTAGTGATATTTTTCAAATTGATTGGTTTAGTTTATCTTAATAAAAGAAACTCGCTGGCGGTAGAATTTATATGCTTGTTCGGCTGTATCCTTTGCATTTGACAATCCTTTAAGTTTGGTAACGCTTTACTAATATAGTAAAAAAAAATTGGTTATGTGTTAATAATTAATTCATTATGGTTTCTGGTAGTTGTATGTATTGAGAGTAATATTTGGATGTGCCCTTTTTTATCTCTTGTTGTTGTTTTATTTTTATTGGGCCACGGACAAAGTGACTGTAGTGTATTTAATGGTAAGTTCATATCTAAAATAGATTTTTTTGGTCGCTCTGAAGAATATAGCCGTAAGTTCGGACTTGCGTATAATACAGTCAATAGTTTTATACAAAACAAAGTTACATTATCTTTATAGAGATCTGAAATTGCCGTTCTTGTATTCTTAAGTTGTGACTGTGTTATACATACTGTAGGGGTGAGGAGCGAGTCCTTGCCTTACATATGTTCTTGGGGTGCCCGTTTATGGGAATAAAGTTGTTTGTTAGGTCACAGAGGTGGTAGAGCTACGCTGAAGCTATTACTGGTTTCAGCATGAATAGGTCGGCTCGTCCGGGGTATTACCACCCCCTTATAGACAACCGACGTGAAGTAACAGTGTAACAGTAACTTGCATTGTTGCGTTTCGTTCGGTCAGTGAGAGCGCTGGATACCCACCACCCCTTCCCCTCCCTCTCTCCACTCCCATCTCCTCCCTCCTCCCCCAAACGCAGCCTGGTAACGCACTTGCGACTCCTCTGGTATTATTGCTAGTGTGTATGGACGGCGGTGATCACTTAACATCAGGTGACCCGCCGTTTCGTTTGCCTCCTATTATTATTTAATCGGTTACAATGATCTTGTTGTGCAACTTACCTGTGTGTTTGAGCGCGAGTGACGATCCAAGTGTTTATTAAATATAATTTTGATTCAACTGTGCCGATGCGCACGTAATAAGTACGGCGACATGCAAAGTACGTAACCGTACATATATAATACGTATTTCTTTCTAACTTTGTCTTCTCTGTGACTATATTCAGAGCGGTCAAAAAGTTTGGCGAGGACTGAACATCGGCTTATTCTAACAAAGCAAGAGACTCGACGTGATGGGTTTATCACCATGCGTAGGGTGGCACCCATACGGATACTAACGCCCTACATCTCAAAACGTGCCACTATGATTGCTGTTACACCTTGTGATACAGAAATCGCGATCGAGTCTGACACAATTGTCTTGTTCTATGAACTAACATAATTTGATTTGATTAGGTGATGGCTTTAAAAACTCAGAAATATGAAAGGTATTAGATAAAACTCGCGATATTACTATAGTACGGTGGCCGGGTATTTTCTAGTTAGTTAAGGCTATAAATTTGGATGTAAGAAATATAGAAAAGCTCTTTATTTGATTCTTTTTATAGTTTTTTTTTATATTTCTTCAGTAATTATGTCTTGTTCTACAGCCGAACGTTATTTAATATTAATAGATGATGGCTTTAAATAAACATAAATATGAAAAGGCTGGAAGAAAATCCTTGATATTATAATAATATAGTTTTTTTAAATCATAGTTGGCAAACGAACAGGTAGGTCCATAGACACTAGCAACACCAGGGGAGTCGAAGATGCATTGCCAGCCCGTGTTTGGGGGAAAGGGAGAGGAGAGGGGAGGGGAGCTGGGCCTCCGGCGCTCTTACTGACCGAACGTAACGCAACAATGCAAGCACTGTTACTTCACGTCAGTTTTCTATGAGAGGGTGGTACAACCCCGGGCGAGCCGACCCATTCATGCTGAAACCAATAACAGGTTCAGCGTGGCTCTACCACCTATCAAATAGTGGTTGGGGTACATTCTAGTTATACTAAAAATCTGTCTTTAAAAATATAAAAAAAAGTTTTTATATTCTTTTTTATATTTCTTCAGTAATTCGGTTCAAGCTGATACGAATACCTCTTACAGACTACCGTATTGTAAGTTTCCATTGCAATAAAACGGACGCCTTACATCCAGCCATTTTTCGCACGGTGACACCATAAAAACATGTTACAGTCACACGTGTAGGAACGCATATAAAATAATACGCCATGGAAAATGATGTCATTTCACATTCCACCGAAACGTTCCAGCTTTGTCACGCTATTGCGTTAATGTCTCGAGTTTCAATACGTATCGATCGGTGTCTTAAAAAATGTGTGCTTCCCTTCGCTTCTATGACTGATGTAGATTGCTTACTTATATTACAAGCATCTATACATATAATAAGAATGTAAATCTATCGTGTCTGTAATTTTTAGATTTTTGTAAAAAAAAAATTGTTGCGTGTATATGTGTCTTGGAATAAGTAATAAAATAGATTTCGACCGTTTTTAGAAATATCTGTCTGTCTGTCTGTTTGTTTGAACACGCATCATTGCTAAAGTACTACGTTCACGATAGAACCTGAAGAAAACCGTAACGCATATCCTCGAGTAACATTTAGTCTTGGTTTCGTTAAAATCGGTTCACTCTATCAAAAGTTATTGTAATTTTAATAACGCTGAGACGTAAGTACTAGAGAAAAGTAGATAAGTAAATCCACGCGGACGGAGTCGCGGGCACAGCTAGTCTTATATATGCACATCAACGGATTTGCTTGTAAATTGCTTTATGGGCAAAGTTGGCGCATTTGATGGTACCTCGTAAGTTATCATTATTCCAATAAAATGGACGCCTTCACCCTTTTTAAATAAATACTATAAATAAATGTTACAGTCACACATGAAGGAACACCTATAAAATACGACATGGAAAATGATGTCATTTATCTTTCCCCTATCGATCGTAATGTCACGGTATTGCTTTGATGTCTCAAATGTCTATACGTATCGTTTACTGGCTTGCAACTCGGCTGAGTGCCTTACGCGCTCGCCTTAGTACTCCGGTGAAGCTGTTAAGACCTTGCTAGGTCAATAGCGTAGTCAGTTCGAAAATAAAAACTCGTCTGTATTTTTGATACAGGCTTGCCAACTTATTTCACAAGCGTATTAAATATAATGTCATTAATTATTTTTATTTTTTTTAATGTATATATTTCCAATGGTTGCTTATTATAAAAAAACTAGCGGCTCGCTCCGGCTCCGCACGGGTATAAAATATATAGCCTATGTCATTCACTGAAAAAATTATTAAAATCGATCCAGTAGTTTTGATTTATCCATTACTGCCCGTGGCCCGCCTGCGTTTGTTGCAATATAAGCGGAAAAAATGTAATTATTTACAACATCACATTAGAAACCTCAAAAATAACAGTATTTCTCCACTATTTAATGGATGTTATTATAGATATAAACCTTCCTCTTCAATCACTCTATCTATTAAAAAAAACCGCATCAAAATCTGTTGCGTAATTTTAAAGATTTAAGCATACATGGGGATATAGGGACAGAGAAAGCGACTTTGTTTTATACTATGTAGTGATGAATATATGTCATTTATGTGTAAAATTGTGCTTTATATTTATGTGTTTAAAATACAATTTCATATTTCCACACGGAACAAATCACACAATATTATCTATTTTGTAACTGTGTTTGTGTTTCTTTTTGTATGTATAATATTTTATAAAATACTCAACTATTGGCAATTCAGACTTTGACGCCTCGTCTGATTTTTTAAGGCCGAGACCTCGAAATAGCGGATCATGTGTTAATTTCACGACATCGTAAATTCTAATTTTCATGGTTAAGTAAAAAAAATTCTAAATGAAAAAAAAATATTTAAAATATATTTTGCATAAAAAATATGATTTTTACAATATAGAGTTTGTTATTTTTCAAAGTTCTGTAAAAAATCAGGGATCAGGGATCTCATGACGTCTATATTCGTTTGTATGGAGCTTAAAATGTTATGATTTTGGAAAGTCCAGGGGTTATAACGTGTATTTCTTACACTTGACAATGGCAAAGTTGTGTATAAAGGTAGATGACATAAAAAAATACTAAATTGAGTTAAATTAGAAACAAAACAAAAATATAAAAATGTGGTTGGCGACCTCTACGAATGGTATAATTTGTGAACGGGCCAAATAAAGAGAGGCAACACAGTCTGCCTTTCTTTGCAAAATTGTTTTCTATATATATATTCGGAATCAAAAGATAAAATTGTGTCTAATAACTTTGTCTGTTCACCTATGTATACAAATTACACTGCATTAAAAAACGAGTTAGGCGTGCTTCGCTATAGCTTTTCACCAATTTGTGTTTCTATTAGATCTGCCCCTTTACTTATGCCGCCAGAATAATCTTGACCTTCGTTGACTGAATGGCCGATTGGAAATTGATTTTAATTCTAACTCCCCATTATTTATTTGTAATTTTAATAAATTTTTGTGGCAATATGTGCTTCAAAATGCCCAGGTGTCGGTCATTCGTTGTGATACATTTCGCAACCTTTTTTTGTTACGTTGGCAACATTTTTCATGCTTTTTTTTCTTTTGGCACAGGCTTCTACTGACGTGCTCGTAGATTTAACCGAAGATATAAAAAAAGTTGGTGTGACGAGGTAGAGTATTTATAATTTTTCGCATATTTATTCCCATATGTATTTATGTTCTACGAACACATTATGGTTTTTTTTGTGAGGTTCAATATCTGCATAAATGAAACATATAAATTATTTTGAGGTTATATTTAGTATTTTTATTGTCGCCATTAGAATTTATCTTGCGTTTCTTTTTAGTGGCTGTAGAAAAAATAATTTTTATTGCAATCTTAGTAGTTTAATTCTAAACTGTGACATAAAAATGTAATTGATTAATTAACTTTATATGAAAATGTGAATATTTTAAATTACAATTGGTGGACATTTTTCTGAAGACGCCGGAATAAACTAGTCGTTTTATTTCTTTTAAACAAAGTTAAAATTGTTTGGTCCAAATATCCAGTGAGCTTATATATATTATTTACAATGTTCTGTAGATATCAATTATGGCCATTAGTTATCATTAAAATATTCTTAAAATTGATTCATCTTTAATAACATCTGACTTAAAGACTAGAATTAAATTATTCCCTGGTACAAGTGTACTTCTTTATGCCGTAGTTATTACCATAAACAAGAAACGTGTTAAAGCAATAAAATCCATACATCACTTCCTTACACGTATCTCTATCGGTTTAGAGTTGCCAACTCTACCCAAATAGAAATTTCTGGATCGTGGTATAAATTTCGGGAAAATAGTATCTACTTAATAAATAACCCGACAAAAAAAATCTAATAACCGAAAATAATATCTGAAGGGATTAAAGCTATCGTACAACCTTAGTTCATCGTTCATTGAAAGCATAGTATCACGAAAGCATTTTGGACAACTAGATGGTTAATTATACAAGTGTTGGCAACACTACCCCGTTCGTTTATTACTTTTCGGAGTTACAGATCGCTGAAAACTTCAGAATTTGCCTCATAATTGGTATTTTTTTAACATTGAATTAATAAAACCAACTGTCTCTTTTTCAGGTGCCTTGTAATAAGAATATATATAGAGATGCTGGAGGTGTAAAGATTTTAGCATTTTAGCGATGTTGAAGTTTCGTGACCCCGGTATATAGATCGCTGATTATCGACAATTACAAATTCAAGTGTTTCCAAATACAGTTTTCAGCACAATGTTATATTAAGAACAGATAATTAAATCCGCATAAAATTCGAAAATAGGTTATCGAGGCTTATTAAAAAGCTGATGTTTCATTTTTCTATATTCGCAAATTTATCCTGATGACTGTAAATTATATTTTAATTTTTATACTTTTAAAAATATTGCGAAAGTGTGGATATATTGCCGCATCAAGAATATTGAAGATTCATGTATATTTTCCATAATAATATATTTTAAGAAAACATATATTATGTAACGGAGTTCAAGTTAATTATTAATGAAAAAAGCAATCTAATTAATCGGTATAATTTAATTACTAAAATACGGAATTATTTTTTCAAGTAATGTTGGCAACACTGAATTCATTACCGCACGCACGTGACTCCATCTCAGCTAATGTGCTAACATCGCAATAACAGTTTGCACTTTTCTTTATATTTGTGTGTAATTTAGAACATAAGCTTAAATGTTATATTAATGTTGATTCATATATTCTCCTTGGGGGTAAATAATGTTGCCAATTAATATGTTATTGAGCCAAAAAAATGATATTTATGTTGAAATGAGGGGACGTTAAAATATTAATAAAATAATATTAGATCGACGGTTATTTTGAGACAGTTTGTTCTATTTTTATAAAGCTGTGGCTGAGTGACGCTTATATATTAGATTTTTAATCTATACCCTAAATAGCATACGTTATCTTTGCGCGTTGGAAGGCGTCTTTTAAGTCCACTCCGCTTGTGACCTGTGTGACAAGAATTAAAAAAAAAAAAGTTTTTTCGTTTGAAATCGTTCGTAATTTTAGTATTTTCTTTTTCCTATAGATTAGTGTTTCCAAATGCTAGTTGAAGCTTACTTTGCTAATATTTTAACGACTCGCCATTTTTTTTTATAATCGAAATTCAGAAAAGTAATTAAGCAGTTCTTTCATTTGTTTTTTAGTTTCCTAAAAATGTAATCTCGATTTTATAATTAATACTGATTAGTAGTGTTTTGTTTTGTATTTACAAAGAATGTATGGAAAAGTTCTCTAAAATTTTCATTCGACTTTCTTCATCTGTACTTTAACGATCTGTAGTTCAATTATAGTGTTTATTAAAATTTTCTATAGACGTTATCATTACGCTTTCACCGTTAAGGGAATCGCAGTAAGGGTAACTTTTTATAATAGTATATTTACGCACAAAACTTTTTCAATAATGCTTGGATTTTTTTTGTTTCTCATTT
Organism: Antheraea yamamai; assembly: GCA_036509395.1. Lineage (NCBI taxonomy): Eukaryota > Metazoa > Arthropoda > Insecta > Lepidoptera > Saturniidae > Antheraea > Antheraea yamamai. The sequence goes on from AP028454.1 coordinate 10,678,314, forward strand.
GTTTCTTAAATTAATATTTTTTATTTGTGTTTCAGTTCAATTTAATAATAAAATAAGGAAATTCAGTCTATGCAATCGTTTTCGTACTGGCTGATATAGATTAAAAACAGCAAAGCTATGTTCACAGATTAAAAAACGTTTACAGAAAGTTTTCCGCTGAAGAAGTTCTCGGCTGCCAGTTTGTTTTTTATTTTAATTATACGTTTAAATTGAACTTGGAACATAAATTTGAATTTAGAATTTGATCTGATTCTTAATTTTTCTACATAATCACATATTTCAACCAAATCTTTTTGGTTTTTTTATTATTTAAGGTTAAAGTTTATTTTTAATGATTCCGTTTTTTTTTTTCGTTTCAATGTAAGATTTCGTAATCAGCGGTGACCTTTGACGAGTGAATCGTTTTTTAGAACACATTTCCCTGTCCCTTACATCATAAGTGATCCAGAAATTTCTCACTAAAGCTTTTATGTATCATATATGTGTTAACTCCGGGAAATAAACCAGAGTGGGGTATCGTATTTTTTCGTCCCGTCTGTTAATAAAAATGTTTATAAAAATCCCTTAATAAAGACATATTCAGGTAACGAAATTTCTATAGTTGTTTTTATAAAATACTTTAATGCCATAAGGTATTTAGTCAATATTGTCAGGCGTATAGAAAAAATACGATTTATCTTTTTGCTGTCCTCTCGAAAAACAATAGACATATAACATACACTTGAGAATAAAAATGAACGTAATTTCTTTTACATTTTTATTAATGTCGTTTTTGATTATTTGTCAACTTTGTGATAATCGCGGAATTACACAGAAAATAAATAAAAGAAGAACTATACTTACACTTTCTATCTCGAAAATTATGGAAAATAGTCACTACCTATTATTGAAATTAAAAAAATTACTTGTCTTTCATCGAAATTACACAACAAAGTTGATTTCTATTATTGAAATTACACATATTAGTTGTTAACTATAATTGAAATTACACAACACAGTCGTCTTCTATCATTGAAATTACACAACAAAGTTGTTTTCTACTATTGAAATTACACATATTACTTGTTAACTGTAATTGAAATTACACAACAAAGTCTTTTTCTATTATTGAAATTACACGACAAGGTTGTTTTCTATTATTGAAATTACACATATCAGTTGTTAATTATCATTGAAATTACACAACAAAGTCGTTTTCTATCATTGAAATTTCACAACAAAGTTGTTTTCTACTATTGAAATTACACATATTACTTGTTAACTATAATTGAAATTACACAACAAAGTCTTTTTCTATTATTAAAATTACACAACAAGGTTGTTTTCTATTATTGAAATTACACATATCAGTTGTTAATTATCATTGAAATTACACAACAAAGTCGTTTTCTATCATTGAAATTACACAATAAAGTTGTTTTCTATTATTGAAATAACAGAAAGTAATTATTATCGTATCATATAAATTACACAACATAGGTGGTTTCTATTATTGAAATTACATTAATTACTTGCTGTCTATCATTGAAATTATATCACATAATTGTCTAAAACCGAATTTATCAAATATATAGTAGTTTGGAGAAAAGGATCAAAGCTTCGGCCACTGAATCTATCTTGTCTCAAAACTCTTAAGGACAGGGAATTATGTTCAGTATAGTTTATAATTTTGCATTTAATTGATTATGTATATCATCATATTTAATGTTTCTATTTTAATATTACGTGTTTAATAAAAATATACTAAAAAACAAGGTTTTTTATTTGGTTTGCCTATTTCTTGAAATCCTTTGGTTAGAAGGTTTAAACTGAATTGTACAGTGACGGATTTATGTTTGACTAGCTGTGACCGCGACTCCGTCCGCGTGGAACCTAATGTTAAAAAATAGTGACTAATAAAATCATCTGAATGTATTCAGTCCACTTACTTGTCTACTTTTCTCTCATACTTACATCGCGTCGTTATTAAAAATACAGTAACTTTTGATAGAATTAACCGATTTTGTTACTGTAATTATTTTGTAATTAACCGATTTGTAATTAACCGACTAAATGTTACTCGAGGACGCTTCGATGCTTTATTATTTCTTGGTGTGGTTTTATCTTGAACGCAGTACTTTAGCAGTGATGCGTATTGAAAAAACACACAGACAGACATTTCTAAAAATTATTGAAACGTATTTTATAACTTATTCCTAGACACCTGCAACAATTTTTTTCACAAAAATCTAAAAAGTACGAACAAGTTAGATTTACATTCTTATTATATGTATAGATATCGCCCTATGCCCTGCAAGGTATGCCGCCCTTTTTACTCTGAGGAAGTGGTTAGCAAAATTAAATATGCAACTTTGAAATGCTTAAATTATTGTGTATAGAATTTTAATAACATACATATAACTTTTTATTGGTTAACATAGTGCTGAAAGGTTAGGCACTCGCAGTATTTTAGGATATGACACTTCATGATCACATTTAACATATAAAATAATAATATTAAAACAAATACTAATAAACAACAAAGAAAACCTAAGTTAAAGTTCTAAGACTTTCAAAAGTATAGCTACAAACGTGTAAATAACATAATAAACCTAAGTGCAATGACCGGGGCCAAAAGTTACAATGGGCGACCCGGAGTTAATAACTTTCGATGATAAAACGGGCAATAAAACCTTTTGTTCTTGATGTTCCCACGTTCCCTTTCAAATGAAAGTGAAATCACCCGACGATCACTGACACTATGCTTTAACATAGACGCGTAGAGGGTGGTGTATATACAGAGGATTGAGGATTTCTAGATAATTAGGTCAAATGTTAAGCACCTATTTTTCTCATTTAGAACAAGAATCGAGTGCAGAATGTCCTCCAGAAATATTGCTACTGTCTAAACAGTCATCTGGTATACATTTAAATATATTTTTTTATTTAAATGTAACTCCTTAAAGTAAATAAAACATTTCTAATCTGAATTTGTTTCTGATTGAATAAATCAACCACACACTGCGTTGTACAGTGGAACCTGGTTAATTGGGATCTCAAGGGACCAAGAATGTTGTACCATTTATTGAGGGTTTCCATTAATCCAGTTTTCCAAGTCGGCAGGTTTAAAATTATAGTTGTCTCATTTACAGAGGCTCCCGCTTATAGGGGTCGAAATGTACGGCTATTCCATTTATGCTATGCTCCCTACACAGTTCATCACGTGACTTTCCACAATCATAACCTGATAGAAGTTTTAATTTTTCAGATACTGATACCGTTTTATATTTACGTTTGGGCATTTGGTACACTTTTACTCCCTTGTTTTTAGGTCAAAACCTGAGATAGTACTGACAAACAAAGCGTGTGCGAAAGACATTCTAACAAAAGTGTCAAAACCTATCCCAACCCGATTAATTTGTCTCATTTATATTTATATATAATATATATATAATTATAAAGGTAAACATCGATTAAATCCTAGAAATCAGATCTCATTTAACCAGGTTTGAAAAGTCCTATTAATAGAGGTAATTCAATGAAAAAGTACCGGGACCTCATTGCAACTCTCAATAATAGAGGTTTCTCATTTATCCAGGTCCCATTTAAGCAAGTTTCACTGTATTTCTCTATTTCTCAAAACACGTTGAATTGAATTTTTCGAATAATACTCCGAATAATCGAATACTTTGTAAGTGGTAGAGACACGCTGGAGCTATTACTGGTTTCAGCATGAATGGGTCGGCTACCCGCCGGTACTACCACCCGACACAGAAAACACCCACGTGAAGTAACAGTGCTTGCATTGTTGCGTTTCGTTAGGTCAGTGAGAGCGCCGGATACCCACCTCCCCTCCCCGCCCCGTTCCTCATTCTCCTCCCCCCGAAACACAGGATAACAACGCACTTGTGACTCCCCTGGTGTTGCAAGTGCTATGGACGGTGGTGATCACTTAACACCTGTTTGATGGCCTCCTATGATATAAAAAATATCATCAATAATATGAACATTACTTTGTGGTGTTATACCATTTATAGATATGTAATATGGGGTTTCTTCCATTAAATTCTATAATAAGGGAACACAATTATTTTTTTTTAATATTAGCTCTAATCAAATTGTCACTTTATACATTAATCAAAGAGTAGGAGTTTTAACTAAGAGTTTTCAGCCAATAATTGAAGTTTAAATAAGAGATTTTTTTTAATGAATTAAAGTTATTAACATATGTTTAAACTCCCGCTATAACAATTAATAATTTTGTAAAACTGGGAATGGGAATGTTCAGAGGATTGCTCCTTGATCTCATAAAAGGTTCACATCGAACCGAAAACTTTATGGGTAAATATTATAGTGGACGGTACTTTGCACTTCCAGGCGGAAATTAATGATGGATTGCTGCAAAGTAGCGCCTTCTTCAATCAAATATTTATGGGTAAACATAACATTTAAATGATTAAAAAAATTGTGCTAGAAATGTTTCAGTAATTCACAATAAAAGCAATCCACATTCTTTTCTTTTTAATCTAAATTGTTTTGGCATTTTACCGATTTTAACACTATAATAATTGCAATGTTACTACTGAGTGTAAGCCGAACGTATTCGTATTTAGATAATGTCAGATAGCGCTATCTCCCAAAAATTTGAGGTAGTAGTAAGTAAGGTAAGTAGGATTTTTTTGTGTGTTTTCATTGTAAACCAATCATCTAGTAGATTATTACTGCCATTGTCGAGTAGATAATGATATTAAACATTTCTTGCGATAATATCAATGAACTAACAAAATGGTGGCCTTCTTGTTAGAAATTTCCAGGGAGTTTTCGTGGCAACTCAGAATTCACGATCCGTGGTTTTTTTTTCTCGAACTGATTACGCTATTGACCTAGGAAGGTCTTAACAGCTTCACCGGACTACCACTCCGTGGTATTATTTTCCCTCCACTTGTGCACAATAACCGAACTATATTTCGAAAAACACCATCAATTTTACAAACTAATGAGTTAAATAACACAAGGTTGTGAATAAAATATAAAATGCACTTCATGACATTTCAAGATCCCGCCAAAAACTCCAAATGAGCAACAAATCTTAGATTATTACTGCCATTGTCGAGTAGTTAATGGTATTACAAGTTCTTCTTCCGTTCCATTTTTGACAACCAGTCTTCTAGTAGACTATTACTGCCATCGTCAAGTGAGTATCGATATTACAAGTTTCTTGATATAATTTCAATGAACTAACAAGATGGCGGCCGTCTTGTTAGAACTTTCCATGGAGTTTTTGTGGCATCTAAGAATTCATGGTGTGTGGTATTATTTTCCATTCACTTCACTTATGCACAATAAACAAACTATAAAATACCACCAGTTTTACACAATATAGAGTCAAGTAACACAAGATTATGAATAAAAAATAAAATCCACTACATGACAGACCAAGATCCCGCCAAAAACTGAATGAGAAAGTTTCTGAGGATGGATGAGTGTTTGTCGGGCTGTCCCTGACTGGGTCGCTTTCAGGCCGGCATAACAGCGATAGATATATAGTATGTCTTTCGGTGGTCGCCATTGTTTTTGGATTGTACTGTGCTTACCATCAGGCATAGTACAGTCACTTTGCCGAGCTACATTAAAAAAAAACTGATTATTTTAATGAAATAGATAATATTTGTGATATCGTTTCGAATTCGTCGAAAGTGGTGCATGTTTTTGCGGATATAAAATGTAAAAATAGCAAGGTAACAATTACCCACACAATTTTTATAAGAAAGATTATATGACACTGAATCGATTTTAAAAATTGAAAGCTTTATTCACTTAAAAATATGTACAGATTCTTAGTTTAACGATGTGGAATTTATATTCGTGTCAAAGAACAAGCTATTGGCTAAGGGTCCAAATAAAATAGCCCTCCACCAAAATCACTCAAAAATTGACTAGACATAAAATATTTGTAACAAAACATATGAATGCATATGAACACATAGTAAAAGTAGTACAAAAAATGACATATAATAGAAAAAAGTTAGAAAAAACATTTTTTTTAATCAGGCAGAGTTGGTGTGTTTGATGGTACTGTTGAAATTGGCCTAAATATAACGATGAGTGTCAGGTAAGTTGAAAAAGGTTACGAGGAAGATAATACTTAGTGTCAACCTTTATACCTTTATATGCATTCACGTGGAGACTCTTCAATCAGCATGGAAAAAATCAATAGACTTTCCAGAAAAATAAAAAAAGAAAACATCTCGCGCGCGGTATTACGAATGTCTAGAGGGAAGCAAAAAAACATAAATTTATAGTTATGCCATCGTACACACATGATAGTTGAAGGCTTAGGCTGTAATCTAAAAGATTTTTACATTATGCCATGGTTTTAATATTTCTTTGTATCTTTGTTCCAGGATACGGAGTCGGGGTAAGTGTTTGAATGGCAATTAAGCATACATAAAGGGAGAGAATGCACGTAAAAACATGTGAATAGGACCGAATGTGGTACATTTTCATCGCATTCTTAACAGGGCAAAATAATATTGACTTCCGCGTCAAAGCGGAATTATTCCTTAACTAGCGGGCCGGGCAGACGCTGTCCCGCCCTGACTATAAAAAAACCTTGACAAATTATATACTAAAACCTTCCTCATAAATCACCGTATCCACTGGAGAAAACCACATGAAAATCTGTTCAGTAGTTTTTGAGTTTCTCGCGAACAGACAGACAGACAGACGCGGTGGGGGACTTTGTTTTATACTTTGGTAGGTGGTAGAGCCACGCTGAAACTATTACTGGTTTCAGCATAAATTGGTCGGCTCGCCCGGGGTAGTACCACCCTCTCACAGAAAACCGACGTGAAGTAACAATGCTTGCATTGTGGCGTTTCGTTCTGTCAGTGAGAGCGCCGGACACCCACCTCCCCTCCCCTTCCAGTTTCCCCTTCCCTTCCTCCCCCCCTCCCTACACAGGCTGGCAACGCACTTGCGACTCCCCTGGTTTTGCAAGTGTCTATGGACGGTGGTGATCACTTACATCCGGTGACCCACCTGTTCGTTTGCCTCCTATGATATAAAAAAAAAAAAACTTTGTTTTATACTTCTATTACCACATACACGGTCAAATCCCATCGTTAAAACACGCTTCGAAGCGTTGTATGGAACAAGGACATAATAGTAAAATGGATAGCATAAATCTTACTAAAAAAACATTGCGTTGTACCAATTATCAAGGTGAATTATGAAACAGTATTGGAAATTATCAACAAATACACCAACTTACATGTCTGTGAAAAAGTATTTGTGTGCCATTAGATGTAGCCCTACTTCTTAATACGAAGCAAGGCTATAAAAGACACTGCAAAAAGGTCGGATTAGTCGAGCGATGAACTTCGCTCCCGTGCACCCGCCGCCGCATCTAAAGGCTAGGTTCTATCCCCGGATTTGAGCCCTCAAACACGCCGCTAGCGCGATATAGTGACACTGTTCCCTAGTTCAATACAGCCACCACACTGCACACGAAACACGTACACATACATGGTAGTTATAGAGGTTCTGTAAGGGACCGTGTTCCTGTTTTGGTCAGTTAGAAGAATAAGACGAAATATCTTCATATACTGAAGCGATGAGTGCTCAGTTGATAACGTTTTCGGACATCGCGTAGGTTAGAGTCCTTGCAGCTGAGTCAGAACAATCGGTGACGGAAAATATCCTGATAAAGCTTTTACCATAATATTATAACCATAGCTTAGTGGGTTCGCTTGACTAGCTACCACCCTGAAGTTACAAATCTATCGCTAATCACCTGCCGGCAGCTACAGACTACAGACTTGAGAGCCAGTCCTTTCTAGGTTTACCATCTTGGACCACAGCGTTGTTTAACATCGGGTGAGGTTGTGCTGAAATGCTAAAATCTAAAGGAAATATTACCATTGGTATTGTTCATGTTATCAGTTTGCAAAATACTCCGATGAAATCTTTGAGGTGTTTTAAGATTTTGAGATATTTTTAATAAGGACTCCTGAGCTCCCAAACAGCCCCCTTACTGATGTTATTTGTGGACTGCCAAGAACACGTGTGCATTAATCTTGTACTGCAGTTTCTCTGTGAAAATTTAATTCTCAGAAGGAATTTACCAAAAAGTTAATTTGATACGTGGAATAGAAATTTGTGGTAGTCGACTATTTTGCCCGATGGAGCATCAATCCGATGACCATAGTTTTGAACCTCGGAATATACCAACGAATTCTTCGGAAGTCGCGTACATTTGTTAATTTAAATCGGTAACATTGTCGGTTGACGGTGGAGGAAAATATCGTGAGGAAACCTGAACCTGAGAAACGTTCTTGTGGTACCACCGTATGTGGGGACAATATAGAACTGTGGATTTCTCGGTATCTGAAATCGCCAATATATCATTGGCCCCAGATCATACTCATAACTTCATTCAGGAAGGCCTATGGCTCTACAGTTGGTTTCTTACAGGCTGATGATGAAGAATGAGGAATGAATTTTTGAAGTAAAACTTCTTTAGGCGCGACTAAGCGGTAACTGGACGACAGTGCAACGGAAATCCGTTACGGCAATATGGCGTCACGTTCCTGTACCATCCGGTTTTTAGATATTTTTGATTTTGTCAATAAATAGTTTATAAATCAATCAAAAAAATTAAAAAAAAATAATTTAATAAAAAACATTAGATTGAATAAAAAATCATACAATAGAATTAATTTTTAACTTAATCGCCATCTCTTATAACGCCAAAGAAGTTTTACTTCAATCGCGTGTGACGGTTACGTGCACTCATTTTTTTTGACTTTATTTTAGCCAATCCATCTGCTGCATTATTACTACCATTGTCGAGTAGGTAATGAGTGTCTTGTGATAATTGCAACGTTCTGATAAGACGGTGGCCCCCTTGTTAGAACTTTCCAGGGAGTTTTTGTGACATCTCAGAATTCATGCTCCGTGGTATTATTCCGCATCCACTTCACGTGCACAATAACCGAACTATATTACGTAAGGCTAACAATATTACAATATATAGAGTCAAATAACACAAAATAATGAATGAAATATAGAAGAAGCGGCGACCGGCGATGGATAGTACGTCTTTCGGTGGTTGCCATTGTTTTTGGATTGTACTGTGCTTACCATCAGGCACAGTACAGTCACTTTGCCGAGCTACAATAAAAAAAAAAATGTAAAATATTGGGTGGTGCGTTCCAGGGCTATGAAACGACAACGTATGTGACAGAACAGAGACGAGGTATGGGCACAGGTGCAGCAGTGGGTCTTGGTGTAGGTGCGTTGGCTGCAGGAGGTCTCGCCGGATACGCGCTCGGCGGTGGTTTCAGCTCCAACAGCCCTCCTAGGGAAGAGGTAAGTACTGCATGTACATTGGATTTAGGTTATAATGACGTTGGAGCGAGCACTTTAATATCGTCGCTATATCCAAAATAGCAGGAAGTCATGTACATATTTTATACATATAAAAAGAATGTAAATCAAACGTGTATGTACTCTTTTGAATTTTTGTGAAAAAATTGTTGCAGGTGTCTAGGAATAAGTGATAAAATACATTACAATCATTTTTAAAAATCTCTGTCTGTCTGTTTGTTTGGACACGTATCACTGTTGAAGTACTGCGTTCATGATAAAACCTTTTCTAAAAATTCATAAAGTGTGTCTTCGAGTAACATTTTGTCTTTGTTTCATTAAAATCGGTTCACTCTATCAAAAGTTATTGTAATTTTAACGACGACGCGACTTAAGTACGAGAGAAAAGTAGATAAGTAAATGGACTTAATCTGTGTTAATACAATAAAATTAAATACGCATTGAATTCTTACTTTAAAAAAGTTGGATCACAAAAGAGTGTCTTACCCTTGTTTACAGATGGACATTATGTAAATTGAAATATTCTCTAACATTTGATGAGTCGGCAAAAGACATTTCGTTGGTATAATTAATTTGAAAGAAATAAATAAATAAAATAATTTTAGAGATTCATAAGTAAATCACAACTACTACTATATATTATGACATTATTGACATCTGACAGTGTAGTTAATCTGTCATTAGACTGTTGTTCCACTTTACGCACTTTGACGTAATATATAAATCTTATAAATTCACAATGATGATAACCAATTTGGTAGGTGGTAGGGCCACGTTGAAGCTATTACTGATTTCAGCATGAATGGGTCGGCTCGCCCGGGGTAGTACCACCCTCTCACAGAAAACCGACGTGAAGTAACAGTGCTTGCACATTGTTGCGTTTCGTTTGGTCAGTGAGAGCGCCGGATACCCACCTCCTCTCCCCTTCCCCGTTCTTCCCCTCCCCATCCCCCACTTCCCTACTCCCCTCTCCCCCAAACACAGGTTGGCAACGCACTTGCGACTCCCTTGGTGTTGCAAGTGTCTATGGACGGTGGTGCTCACTTACCATCAGGTGACCCACATGTTCGTTTGCCTCCTATAACGTAAAAAAAAAAAAAAACATATAATAAGTTAATTTTCTTAATGAAGATTTGAACAAAAATTGAAATTCAATTCATAAATTGAAAATGTTTGCTAAATATCTGTATGTATTGGAACGTTTTTGAATTACGAGATCGAATTGAACGAATGCTATTCAGTGTTGCCAGCAGATGTTTAACTAGAGTCCGCTTCGACACGCTTTTGTAATAAAGTATTTTAAACATGACTTCAACTAGATTTTAAATTTTAGGCACTGCTTAGTAAAACTCGTGTTCATTCTTGGTTTTGTAATAAGACCGAATATATTTAGATGATTTTATTAATCACTATTTTTTTTTACATTAGGTTCCACGCGGACGAAGTCGCGGACACAGCTAGTAGTATAATAAAGTGATAGTAGTCTAAGTACTAGTAGTTAAGTTATAATCTTATTTTTTTTTTGCCAGGTTCAAGTTACTTCCTTCTCGGAGACGGTCGACTTCGGAGGCGACGATTGGATGGATTGAAAACAGTTTAAAAACGTTCCAGTAAATATTTTAGGGTTGTCACCCGTCATAAAATATAAAACGTTGTAATATTTCGACCGAATATATTGACCAAAGTTTTTATAAGAAAAAATATATATTGTTAATACATTTTATGAAAGCAAATATATGAGTCGTCACGTTTAAAAATATGCTAAATCCAATATTAGCCGTTCCTAATATTTTACGTTATTTGTCGAGATTTTCAAATTTTGTACGTGTAAATCATAAAGAGATAGAAATGTTGAGGCAGTCGTAAGGACTGCCGACAGAAGTGAAAACTGAAAACAATGGAATTTAAACTGTATTCTCTTTTGATTTTTTAAATTAATTATCGTCTCTCTTTCACATCTATTAGCGCTCTGATTAATAATTATTCTCTTTATACAGTTTATTAATTCGTCAAACATAAGATGAGCTGCAAAATCTCAATACAAAATATTAGTATTATATTTACACAGACCGGTATACTACGCGTCGCTAATCGGACGCAAGCGCAGTACAGTCGGTCATGCTTACTAGCATGTCATGACGCGAAATCATAAGCTTATCTCCTGCCAAAGACATACCGCTCAACGCGCCTTTAGAAGGTTCACTTAAAAAATTAAACATCATTACATAGTATAAAATAAAGTCCCCTACCGCGTCTGTCTGTCTGTCTGTTCGCGATAAACTCAAAAACTACTGAACGGATTTTCATGCAGTTTTCACCAGTGGTTAAAGCGATTCATTGGGAAAGTTTTGGTATATAATTTGTCAAGGATTTTTTTATACTCAGGGCGGGACAACGTCTGCCTGGCCCACTAGTGTTATATAAACGATTAAAATTGGCTGTAACTCATTTTAAAATGTAACAACGTATATATATCCCGCTTAGAAAGCCGGGGAACTAATATAGTAGTGTGGTAGTAGAGTAATTTATGTATTAAAAATCCAATACTGTTAAATAAAGTTGTATATTTTTCATAGGTGACAACCCTAACTAATATAAGTAAAGGCGGTAATAGCACTAAGTCGCTTGTCTTTGATATATTTTTAAGGATGTATGAGTGAATACCAACCAGTTGTTCTCAAAGTTGTGCACGTTCCCTATATAGTGTGTTTTTGTTAAATTTATAATCATAGTTTTGTTATAATCTTCATTGCCGTAGAGTCATAAGGAAAAGGGATGCATCTGAATAAGGCAGAAATCGGAGAAAAGTCGTGAAATCTGTAATCTCTGCTCTCAGTGAAGTTGTCTAACTTGTTTTTGAATTAAGTGTGATTTCATAACAGATAACAAGTGTGCTGTTCATACGTGATAGAAGTGAAATGTTCAAAACATGATACAACTATTCATATAAACGATACACGTGAATAATACACCATGTTGATTACAACGTCTTTTCCCAAAGATTTGTAATGCGCACGCACACACACACACGTGTACAAACACACCTACAACCGTCGGACTAGAACAAGTATTACCTTATGGTATATACAATAAAAAGACCATGAATATAAGAAATACAGTATAATGTATTCCGTCTCACTCGCTCGCACGTTAAATGCTATAGATGTGTATGTTTGTCTCCTTTTAACCCGTCGACTATCCAAAACTGGAAAGGGACTGGAAGAAACTTCAATAGAAACGAAGGTGGACCTTATATTTATATAGCATTTTTATAATGTCTATTAATCATTCAAACGTATGACGAGTTGCAAAATATCAATATTACATGTACACAGGCCCCTATACTACGTTCATGCTTACGTAGCATGTCATGACGCGAAATTATAATTTTATCTCTTGCCAAAAATACCGCTCAACGCGCTTAAAGAAGTTTTCACTTGGCTAATAATTTAAAAACATGTTCCGCCATTTTGAGATATGTGTCTTAAATAGTCAGCCGAGGGGTTAATGTCGCCTTTTGGTTCGAGTTTCAAAAAACAACGGGACTAGAGATCTCACTTCAAAAATGCTACTGGATTCTCGTTTCTTTTCTGTTTCCATGCATCTTATACTATAAAATGTAATATTGCAAAAAAATTCAGATGCGCCCCTCTTTGTTTGAACGGCTGTTAATGTCACTAAAATATCATTTTTTATGTATAAAATGTAATGAAGTATTTATTCGAAAGTCAGACTTATTACATCTATTTCTGTCGCGAATCGCATAACTTGAAACATGTCGTGTTTTGGTTTTGTAAAACTGAAGCGATAAACTGTCAAAAATCAGTTGTCACTCATTTTTATCAACAACGTCATACAACGTAAGCGTGTCAGGGTTGCTAGCTGCAATATTTTACCCTTAAATTTGCGGCTAAAAACTGTCATTAGGTATAATAAAGATAAATGATTATTGGGCTTATTCAAAGGACGGTTTACTTTAGGAGTGTCTCACAATTTCCGTTTAATTTTCTTACTGCTGGGGTTTATTTTTTTAGTGATATTTTCATGCTTTTTGAAGTGAAACTTCTTTATCGGCGTTGGAAAAAATTTACCGTCACATTTTTCCGTTACGCGCCATCTTTTTTGTATTCATGTCTATGTTAATAAAATCCTTTTGTTTAAACTTTATCTAATTTAACTTTATTTTTTAATATATTAATGAAATTGTTTGCCATAAAGAAAGAAAGGGTTTTTTTTTGTTTATTTATTTTTTTTTTTTAACCAATTTCTGGAAAGTTGCATATAGATCATTTTGCGAAAAATAAGGCCTTAAACAAGTTTCACTTCTTACGTGTGTACACTAGTACACGCACACATTTTTTTTTATTACAAGTTTATCTTCGAATATGTATAATTTTAGTTGTAATACGATTTACTTCTTTCGAAGTATTTTGTTTCAAAAAGTTGGTGACCCCGAAGTTGCGAGTTTGTCACTGCACATTTTTATCTGCACACTTTATATAATCCATGCTTCTTTTCGGACGCAATAGCGATGTGAATTCACCGCGATTAATATCGCCGAAATAATTAAAAGATCACGAGTGCTTAAATAAAATTATGGCGATACAATTAAAAATTATTCTTAAGTTTAATAAATCCACGCTAAACCATTTATTACTGATAGAATTTAAAGTGTTCCCATTCGATTTTTTGATGTGAAACATCTATAGGCGCGGGTAAACCTGATTTTGGTTTGTCGTGACGTGGCGACGCAAAACACGAACTTTGCACTATTAACGAAATACTCAAAAACATTTGTAACCCTATCTGTATAAAGATAAGATTAAAATTAAAATTGTTTTGCCGCCCACTCGTTCTACTAGTGTTACGCGGCACACGCCGACGACCTAGCGCCCTTTGATAAATGCCGCCAAACACATCTGCCAGGCGCCCCGTGACGGCTCCATTTTTTCTTGTTAACTGTACGATGGTGTGATGTCATAATGGTAGGTCATCTTAAACTCGAAAGGCGCTATTTATTTAGCAATTGTAACTGTCGAGTTAATAACAGTGTGGTGATTTGTTTAATAAATGACATATTACAATTATTGGTGTGTAACATAACTAAATAATAGTTTATGATCTTATTATTAAATAAAAAAAACACGTTGAAATATTGTAAATAATCAAATCCTTGCCCTTAATATTCGAGACAGGTGCACATTAAATTTATATAAAAAATCACCTCAATCTCAGTGAAAATGGTTTTATATTCTTCTTTTGGTTAGATTTTCTTTCTTTATTATTTCATTTACTCCATAATATATTATAGTATTTTCTGTTATAACATATCCTATCTCTGTTTTATTCTAATTATTTTAAATTCGGCTTAAAAGACATGTATCCGGTGGCCTTAAAAATTAAAGAAACAATGCCTTTATAGTAAATAACCCATTAACTATATATGTTTTGAATTATTTGGTCATGAGCAAAGCTTTTCAGGGTTCCCAAGTTACAATTTTTCCCCCTGTAATTATGTGGTAAATATGCGGGATATGATTTTTTGGGGGTTTTATATGATTAGGGGAATTGTAGTGACTTTGTGTAAGTTGATATAACCTAATCCAGTTTTTTTTGGAATCATTAATGTACAATTTATTAAGTAGGAAAATATCTGAAAATTGTGTATGCAGAAATTGAAGAAGTGATACGTGATACATTTGGTACAAATTTATTTCAATGAAGTACTACACATCTTTAGATGTCTGTCAACCCCCGAGGAATAATTATTTATTCTTATTTTACGGAATATATTCAAATAATTATTGCAGTTTTAGAGATCTTGGCTTTACTTTCAGTGGTAAATGTTTTTGAGAGTTGGTAACCCTGAAGTTTTTAGACAGTTGGAATTTCTAAAAAGCTATAGAGAATAACTATCCATAGATAAAAACTATCATGTCGTCTGAATAGGGTATGCCCATATAAATATATAATGATATATTATTAATATTACAGAGGATATGTATGTATATCACATGTGTGGCTTGTTATAGTATATACTTCGTTGTTTATGGTTAAATAAATTATATTTCAATTATTTGTTTTATTAATTTGTCTTCCTCTTCGGGTTATCTTCTATACATATAATAAGAATGTATATCTAACATGTCTGTACTTTTTCGATATTCATGTAAAAAATTGTTGCAGGTGTCTAGGAATAAGTAATAGAATACATTTCAATCATTTTTAGATGTCTGTCTGTATGTCTGTTACGCATCACTGCTAAACTACTGAGTTCACAATAAAATCTCACTAATAAAATCATTAAACATGTCCTCGGGAGTAATTTAGTCTTTGGTTCATTAAAATCGATCCACTCTATCAAAAGTTATTATAATTTGTAACTATATATAAATTGTAAGTACGAGTGTACTTATATAGCTTATTTGATTGGTTAAATGCGCTAATCTCAGGAACTACTGGTCCGATTTGAAAAATTCGGTGTTAGATAGCTTATTTATCGGGAAAGGCTATATATCTTCACGCTAAAATCAATAGGAGCCGAGCACCAATGAAGAATGTTTCAAAATCGGGGTTTTTTCCCTTTTTAGAGCTTCCACTGCGTGTTAGCGTTAGCCCAAATTAACTATTCTACGACAACGAAGTCGCGGGCAGAAGCTAGTATTTAGAAATATTCTAGAGTTGTTGTCAATACTTTTGACTTCACTCTACTCGACGCTGTGTTATTCCCCTTCAAGGCATCGTCAAACAAAAACGTTGCGGATCAGAATATCAAAGCTATTCTATAACTTCTATATTCACTTCAAAAACTATTTTCAAATATCTGTGATTATGTCTGATGGAAATAACATTTCTTTATTTATTTGAAAATTTCATGAAATGGATATTAAATGGGGCGTGGAGGTGGGGGCCAGAGGAGCAACCCAGGGGATATCTGGAAGACATTTCTTGCCAATATATATAGGATCGTTTGGAATCACAATTAGACCCGGTGGGTGTCGCTATAATCGGGTTTTGGGTTTTTAAAGATTTTTCGCGTCTGGAAATAAAATTGAAACCGGTAATAACTGATTTGGCGCAGACGAAGTTACGCGGGTCAGCTAGTATTATATATTTATATTTAATTGTGCGTATTGTGTTCTGTACAGCCATGTTGAGAGCGGTCTGTGCCTGTGCCTGTAGAGTTTGGTGCGACTGTACCTAGATTCTTTTTAAACTTGCTTAAAATAACGAAATATCTCATCTACGTAAATAAATAAAATTGAAGTATCTGTTTGTAATATCAAAAGATATTTGGATATATGAAAAATTATTATGAAATTATATGCGTTACTTATAACACGAAAGGGTTATTGTTTGGTTGCATTTTATTAAAATCTTGTTTTTTTGTTTGTTGTTTGTTACTTAGTTTGTTGGTTATTTGTTTTTAGCAACAATATATATATACTTTTGTTTTGCTTCTGTATTCTCCTTTCTAAAGAAAAGGCAAAGGTATTTAGACCGTGCAGCCAAGTCTAACGTCATTTTGTAATTGCCAATTCTAGAGTGTCTTGCGACCAAGGAATTTATAAGTAAACAAGTTTACTTATAAATTCCTTGCTTGCGATACATTCAAGGCTCTAACAAGATGGTGGCTTCCTTGTAAGAACTTTCTATGGAGTTTTTGTGGCATCTTAAATTTCATGCTCCATTTATTATTTCTCATCCACTTCATTTATGCACAACTAGCCGACCCGTGCCCACTTCGTTGGGCGGTAATAGGCATTATCAAGCTACAACTTTTCTCTAGAACTCAATCATATATATCTTATAATTAAGGCAGCGTTCGTAAGAAACGTTTTCGTTCGACCATTTTTCGCCGACTCCCCAGATATTACCCCCTACAACCTCATAAACTTTACCTCTTTATAATATTAGTATAGATTATAGATAATATAATTAGTTAATAGCTTCTGCCCGCGACTTCGCACGCGTGGAATAGTTATTTTGGGCTAAGACGCAGCGGAAGCTCTCAAAAGGAAAAAAAGCCCCGATTTTAAAACATGTTTCATTGTTGCTCCCCTCCTATTGCCCTTAGCGTGATGATATATAGCCTATGACACTCACAAATAACGTGGCTTTCTATTGGTAAAAGAATTTTCAAAATCGGTTTAGTAGTTCCTGAGATTACCCTAAACAACGTCACAAACTCACAAACTAACTAACTTTACCTCTTTATAACATTTGTATATAGATTATAGCCCCTGCCCGCGACTTCGTCCGCGTGGTAATAGTTACTACTCTGGGCTAACGCGGACACACAGCAGAAGCTCTCAAAAAAAAATCTCGATTTTGAAACATTTTTCATCTGTCCTCCTATTGGCCTTAGCGTGATGATATATAGTCTATAACCATTCTCGATGAATGAGCTATATAAAAGTGAAAGAATTATTTAAATCGGACCAGTAGTTCCTGAGATTACCCCTTACAACGCCACAACGTCACAAACTTTACCTCTTTATAATATTAGTATAGATAACTGAACTTAAAATGCCACCATATTTGTCTTGTTTAAAATATAGATATAAATAACACACAGATTAAATATGTAGTAAATAGTTTATTTTCGGTGTAAAATAAAACGTATTTAAGTTTTCGATATAACGAATTTCGGCTTCAACGATATACAATGTTTTAATTTAATATATAAGCAGCATTTAGTATTCATCGTGGAACGGGAAGTCGGGATGATGCGTGCTGTAACAAATGACAACCAAATTTAATACTTAAAAAACATTATTTAAATCAAGTATTATATATCGGGTTTTCGATGAGTACGGCGGCCATTTTGGAATTCGCCATTTTATTTTTATTACATTTTCGTGTGATGGCATCAGGATGTGAACAACAATGCAGAATTGCGAAGCCGTTGGTGTAAAGGAACTAGTTTTAATTCACTATATAAGAATTAACCTTAACAAACATTACAAGCTAGATAAATGATTGTAACAAAACATTTAGCTTTCTCTCATTCGTCCTTTCGTAGCCCAGGATTTAGATGGATACAATATGACTGGTCTTATAATAGTTTTTACACGCTTTGCCTTTGAGATTCTAGGACATTCGTGAAATATATACAATATATATAATTAAATATAACTCACTCTCCCATACTGCAGACGCGACCGTTACACTCGAAACTGCCAATTTCCTTGATGTCATCCAGAGTCAGTTGGAAATCGAAGACGTTGAAGTTTTGCTGGATTCTGCTCTTGGTAACTGATTTAGGGATCACAATCATGCCGCGGTCGATAGCGTATCTGAAAGAGAACGATATTTATATATCACTAGTCGATTCCCGCGACTTTCGTCTGCGTCGTTTATTATCTCAATGGTTTTGTTATTCGGCTGTACTCCCAGCCGGCTTGACTTTTTCCGATACATCCAACAATTATCGTTATATTTCAACCAATTGACAAAAAATCTTGACAAATTATATACCAGAACCTTTCTTGTGAATTTCTTTATTACTGAACCACATCAATATTCGTTCAGTAGTTTTTGAGTTTATTGCGAACAGATAAACATACGGAAAAAATACTACATTCATAGATGTCCTCATATGTTTTGGTAAATTACTCGAATTGTATTGATAGTTGATTTAAAATTGTACTCATATTTTGAGCCGTAATCTCTACAAAACGAAGTGCTCTGCCACGTCCGTCAGTCTGTCTGTCTGTTCGTGATAACCTCAAAAATTACGGAACGGATTTTCATGCGGGTTTCACCAATAGATGGTGATTCATAAGGAAGGTTTAGGTATATAATTTGTCAACCTTTTTATTATTAGGACAACGGTCCTCCGAGCCCACTAATAGCAACATAATTCAATTTTCAATTCAATTGGCATGCTAACTATACGAGCAGCGCCATCTCGTGACGATAATATTCACTATAAAGCGTAGTAACTTTATTATAGGCGTAGTAAAAACTGTATCAAATCAAATTATAATGTTCGTGATTTTTTTTCCTTGAGAACTGATCTAGGACTTATTAGAATTATATGAAGCCTATACACTTACAACTCATCTTCAGACGTTTTCTCAGGTGTTTAGGTAACTTACTCGAATCGCAACAAACTGATTTGTAATTTTACTCATATTTTCTAGTTAAAAAAGCACAGTGTAATTCTGAAAATGTCCTCACCTGATCAGAACTTGAGCGGGACTCTTTTTGTATTTCGCAGCGATGGCCTTCAACCTCGGGTCCTCCATGAGCTGTGGGTCTCCGGGCTTAGCCCAGGGTCTGTCCGGGGAACCGAGGGGCGAGTAGGCGGTAACCGCGATGTCTTTGGTCTTGCAGAAGTCGAACAACTTCTGCTGGTTCAGATAGGGGTGGACTTCGATCTGTAATGAAGTTTCAATACCGTGTTCTATAATTTTTGTCTTTTTTTTTAAATATAATTCTAAATGAAGGCAAATTTTCTTCTTACTTGATTCAGTTATCACGATTACTAGGTGTGTACTATAACTTAAGTGATCCTTATGTCACATACTTTACATAATTTATGTGGGAATGGATAAATATAATAAAGGTTATAATTACAATAGAATTAATTATGTATATATGGGCGCGCGACCGTGCTGCCATCTGGTTTCAATGTAAGTAAGTAACAAATTAAATCAAAGCTTCATTATCTGTAGTGCCATCTATCAACTAATTCGGAACTTAAATAACACAGAAAATATTATTAACAACTCTTCGTTATAAAGTAAATAAAATATAGAAAAGTACGAACAGACTATTATGATAAGTAACGAATTAAATTAATTATTGTTTAATAGAAGTTTTGGCTATGTTTAATTATTATCTAACCGGATGGTACAGAAACGTGACGCCATATTGCCGTAACGCACTTCCGTTGCATTGTCGTCCAGTTACCTCCTAGTCGCGCCTAAAGAAGTTTTACTTCAAAGAATTTAATATGTTTGCTATGGAGTCGACGGCGGCTTAAAATACTTGTAATCAGTTGTTTTATTAAAAAATATACCACAATGATTTTGTAATTTTCAGGACTTCCTATAACATATAAAATTATTAATGGAATTTCTGGCGGAATCTTGGAATGTCATGTAGTGGTTTTTATTGTCCCGCCCTGATTATGAAAAAATCCTTGACAAATATATTAAAACCTATATACTAAAACATTCTTCATCAATCACTCTATCCACCGGTGAAAACCGCATGAAAATCCGTTCAGTAGTTTTTGAGTTTATTGCGAACAGACAGACAGACAGACAAACGCGGTAGGGGACTTTGTTTTATACTATGTAATGATAATGATCTTGTGTTATTTGACTCTATATTTTGTAATATTGATGGTGATTTACGTCGTAAAGTTCGGTTATTGTGCACATGTGAAGTGGATGGGAAATAATACCACGGCGCATGGATTCTGAGATGCCGTTAAAACCTATGGAAAGTTCTAACAAGGGAGGCACATCTTGTTTTTCCTTTGTGTCCACCCAACTACCTATCTGGATGCCATTTGAACTTTCTAGGTCATATGGAACTGGGTTAGAATTTTGATCTTTAGATTAGTCAGTGATAAAAATGACGATTTTTGGACGTTATTACTGAAATAACTGTTTGAGGTGTGTTTACACAATTTATAGCAAATATATATCTCGCAAGTCTCAATACATGAGCCAAATTTGACATGTTAATGTGAAATAGTTTTTGAGATATGAAGGGGTCAAAAGTGGCTTAAATGGTTCGTGTAATATTACATACGGTAGCGCGCGCTCGCCATTCTGTTAGCTTGAACCTGGCTTGAGATATACCGCGTGCCTAGATATATGTTTGACGTTGTGCTACTATAAGAGAAAGTCATGTGTTGCTGACTGGAAACGTTCTGCTCTACAATATCCCAGATACGATAGTTAATCGGACGCAAGGAAATACCTGAAGAACTGCAGGCTTGATCTTTGCGACCTTCAGGACCCTCTCAATCTGATTCTTGTTGAAGTTTGACAGTCCGATGCTGCGAGTCAGGCCTTTCTCGACGAGACTTTCCAACGCCTTCCAAGTGTCCACATAGTCCACAGACGACGGGATAGCTTTACCTTCAGCGTCATTTGGGAAGAGTTCGCCGTCTTCCTGAAAAATACAAATCATAGTAATGTTGTCATCCATTTAAAGAATTTGCTGTGGAACGATTCGATGATATTATAATTAAAAAGCTGTAGATACGTTACCTACATCACATTTTGAGAAATCAAATGGCACGATAACGCACACATACTTAAAGTGATATTGTAACGCCACACTGTCTTAGATAAAATGTGGAAGTAAGATGGCATATTCACAACATCAGTGGTGAAAAACGAATAGTTATATGTTGCTTAAATACGAGCGGATTCTTTTTTTTTAATCATAGGAGGCAAACGAACAGGTGGGTCACCTGATGTTAAGTGATCACCACCGTCCATAGACACTTGCAAACACCACGGGAGTCGCAAGTGCGTTGCCAGCCTCTGTTTGGGGGACGAGGAGGAGGGGGAGGGGAGAGGGGGGAGGTGGGTCTCCGGCGCTCTCACTGACCGAACGAAACGCAACAATGCAATCACTGTTACTTCACGTCGGTTTTCTGTGAGAGGGTGGTACTACCCCGGGCGAGTCGACCCATTCATGCTGAAACCAGAAAAAGCTTCAGCGTGGCTCTACCACTTTTTTTTTTTTTTTTTTTATGTTATAGGAGGCAAACGAACATGTGGGTCACCTGATGGTAAGTGATCACCACCGTCCATAGACACTTGCAACACCAAGGGAGTCGCAAGTGCGTTGCTAACCTGTGTTTGGGGGAGAGGGGAGTGGGGAAGTGGGGGATGGGGAGGGGAAGAACGGGGAAGGGGAGAGGAGGTGGGTATCCGGCGCTCTCACTGACCAAACGAAACGCAACAATGCAAGCACTGTTACTTCACGTCGGTTTTCTGTGAGAAGGTGGTACTACCCCGGACGAGCCGACCCATTCATGCTGAAACCAGTAATAGTTTCAACGTGGCTCTACCACCTACAAAACTCTTACAAACTCGGGGCAACCCTCAAAAATAAGCTACATAGCCATGTATTAACAAGGCGCTGTCGAAGCGCTTATGACGTATCTATAGCTTTTTAGTTATAATATGGTTGGAGGAGCTATGTTTGCTTTTTGAATAACGTGTGAACAGAATAGCTGAGTAATATCATGCGTTAGAAAGAGACATTTAGGTTTCTGTCTACATAACCTCAAAGCTATTTATAAGTCGTGATAGTTTAGTAGTTTGACCGGTGGAATATCAAACCGACGTCCGCAGGTTCGAGACCAGACATGTACCAACGAATTTTTCGGAATTTGCGTACATTTACTGTAATATAAATTGCTAACAGTATCGGCTGACGGTGAAGGAAAACATCGTGAGGAAGCCTAAACCTGAGAAATGTTTTTGTGGCTCTACTGTATGTGGGAAAACACAGAACTATCTTGATCTTATATCTTAACAGAGCTTGAAATCGGCAATACGTAGTGGGCTGGCGTGGTTATTATGTCCATACGTTCCTTCTGGAAGAGGCCTATGGCTCTGCAGTGGGTTTCTTACAAGCTGACGATGATAATACTTATAAGATGTTATTATACCTCTTATAATAGACGAACTTGAAGGGACGATGGTACATTATTTATGTTTCGATAACGTGCCTATAATTCTACATAAAATCTAAGCTTTGGGCGAAGAAAAATGAAGTCATATTAGGGTACATTTCTGGTATTAATGATCACTAAGTCGTGCTAACAAATAGGATAAGCCTAGTAGAATATATGCTTAATCTTTTAAGCCATAAACCTCTGGACACGCTTTCTTCAGTATAATATTAGCTAATGGTGAACTAGAACTGAAGAGAGAGAGTGAAGAACTCGGAACACAGAGAAAGAAAGTGGTAAAATGATTTAAAACTCTACATTTATGAAAACGACAATAGGGTTGATATCCCACTAGGATGTCCGTTATTTACCAAGTTGGCTTTTTTGACTTTTGACAGATTTTTGAAGCCCATATAAAAATTTCTCTATCCCTAGAAATCATAGTAGATAAAGAATTAATCATATTTGGTAAGTTATTAAATAAAAGAAGCAAGATGAAAATTAATTACTAATAAGTGAAAATCCCCCATTTTAAATGAATTGGAGAATATCGTCCTTTAGGCATGGTTAAACTGCATCAGATTTTTTGATGTGAAACATCTATAGGCGAGGGTAAACCTGATTGTTGGCGTGGCGAGACGTGGTGACGCAATGCCATGTGCAAGCGACTGTGCGCAATCTCTCTTGCCGCACTGAGCTCGCATGCCTATAGTGTTTACAGTGTTGTTAATACGTTACACATGTGTTTCACATCTGCCAGGC
Organism: Antheraea yamamai; assembly: GCA_036509395.1. NCBI lineage: Eukaryota > Metazoa > Arthropoda > Insecta > Lepidoptera > Saturniidae > Antheraea > Antheraea yamamai. The sequence continues at coordinate 10,702,102 of AP028454.1, forward strand.
GTCCCGTGACGGCTCATTTTTTTTTTCATAAATAATTTTAATCTGTAAACTAACGATATGAATGATGTCCAAGTCCAAAAAAGCCAACTTGGTAAATAACGATCACTGTAATGCCCACTCTTGAAAAAAATTTCTAATGACTCGTAAAGGTTTACGGCCTTTTATTGTGTACAATGTGAAGAAAATACCCTTTACCTTGTAAGCCTGTGGCCAGTGGATGAGATACAGGTCCAAGTACTCCAATCCAAGGTCCTGAAGTGTAGTTCTGAGGGCTCCTTCTACGAGGTCTGGACGATGGAACGTGCACCAGAGTTTGGAAGTGATGAAAATGTCTTCCCTGTGAGTAAGTCAAACATCGATTTTACAAAAATTGGAGACAATCGCATGCATCGTAGCATGGAATAAACTCCCTGAGAAAGTTGTGGTGGCTCTCACCATAAACACTTTTAAGAATAGTTTCGACCACGAAGATATCTCCAAGTTATTTGATACACACGCATCAGCTTATTAGCTGCTAGTGTGTTATACCAAATAATAATAATAAATTGTTTTACGTCAAATGTGTTCTTGCGATTCTATTACAAAAGGTCCTTCGAGCCGTTTTTTGGAATGAAACTCCTCTTGGGACTGTGTGAATAATGAAACGAAAATGTGTAACGAATGAGATATAGCTATAAATGTATATATAGGTTTTAGACTGTGAGAGAATGAGATAGTATATGTTTCTATATAGTTTCCCTATCGTCTTTATGCGATGACGCGTAGCAGTCTGCGTCCCCACTACTCTACCGTCGTATACGGGCCCATACACGGACTCTGGATAACATGAAACCTAAACTATGCCGTATACTATATTCTTAATGTACTAGAAATTATATAAAGAGGGAGAGAAAGAGAGAGAGTGAGAGATATAAACGTTGAAATCTATAGCAGATTATGTTCTGTTGGATTGAGTGAGTATCGTATACTTTAAAAAAATTATTCTGTGTTGTGTGTTATCAACACTGTTAATATTAAAATACTAGCTTCTGCCCGCGACCGTCCGTATGGTATAGTTACTTTGGGCTAACGCTAACACGCAGCGGAAACTCTTAAACGGAATTTGAAACATTTTCATTGAAGCTCCACTCCTATTGGTCTTAGCGTGATGATATATAGCGTATAGCCTTCCTTGATAAATGAACTATCGAACACTGAAAAAAAAAATTAAATCGGACCAGTAGTTTCTGAGATTAGCGCGTTCCGCCAAACAAACAAACAAATCCTCCAGCTTTATAATCATTACATAGTATAAAACAAAGTCCCCTACCGCGTCTGTCTGTCTGTCTGTTCGCGATAAGCTCAAAATCTACCGAACGGATTTTCATGCGGTTTTCACCGGTGGATAGAGTGATTGATGAGGAACGTTTCAGTATATAATTTGTCAAGGATTTTTCCATAATCAGGGCGAGACAACGTCTGCCGGGCCCGCTAGTATTAGTATAACTATAGATAGTATAGGTTACAAAATTAATGTTTACCGCCTCCATAGTGTATCCATTTAATTCTCTTAAAAATTAATCGGAATACTAAGTTTCACTTCTACCACATGTGTATGTATACTCAATTCTTTTTTAGAGTTTATAAATCGCAACTTCGTATAACATTATAAAAAGATACCTTTTAACAACGCCTTCAGCGAACTTCGTCGTCAGGGCTTCACCGACTTCCTTCTCATTGAGGTAGATATGTGCACAATCGATGTGCTTGTACCCGATGTCGAGGGCGTCCTTTACTGCCTGCGTCACTTCACCGGGCTTCGACTGCATAACAAAATCAACTTTAATCACGGAAGCAATCCACACACCAAAGATCTCTATATTGAAGTAAAACTTCTTTTGACATGGTGTGAATTGGATTTTATGAAAAGAGAATATGAAACGAAAAAAACATTTTAGGCTGTGAGAGAATGAGATAGTATATTCATAATGAACTCGACATATATACAAAGAAAGGGAGAGAAGCGTTGAAATCTATAGCGCATTATTTTCTGTTGGATCGTACTGACTATCGCTCACTTTTATAGATTACTAGCGGGCCCGGCAGACGTTGTTCCGCCCTGATTATGAAAAGTAAAATAAACTCTATTGTTAACGCCCCCGCAAACCCCCTTGTGGGTGGAATTTCGTAAAATCCGTTCTTAGCTGACCTCTACTCGGCGAAAGGAATATTCCTACCATATTTCAAGTCGCTACGCCTTATGGTTCCAGAGATATCGTGATGAGTCAATATATAGGTGGGAATCTCTTATATATATATAGATTCTGTGTTGTTTATTATTATCATTGTTAATAAATATTACAAAACTAGCGGGCCCGGCAGACGTTGTCCCTCCCTAATAATAAAAAAAAAACCTTGACAAATCTTATATACATATAACTAGCGGGCCCGGCAGACGTTGTCCCGCCCTGATTAAAAATAAATCTTTGCCAAATCATATACCAAAACGTTCCTCGTGAATTACTTTACCCATTGGTGAAAACCGCATGAAAAACCGTTCAGTAGTTTTTGAGTTTATCGCGAACAGACAGACAGACAGACGAGTTAGGGGACTTTATTTTATACTATGTAATGATGATAAGAATGTAAATCTAACGTGTCTGTACTTTTTTGATTTTCGTGAAAAAAAATTGTTGCAGGTGTCTAGGAATAAGTAATAGAATACATTTCAATCATTTTTGAAAACGTCTGTCTGTATGAACACGCAGCACTGCTAAAGTACAGGATCCACAAATCATAAAGCATATCTTCGGGAGTAACTTAGTCTTTGTTTCATTAAAATCGGTCCACTCTATCATAAGTTATTGTAATTTGAATGACGACTCGAGTTAACTACGAGAGAAGAGTAGTAATCTATACTAATACTAGCGGACCTGGCGGACTTTGTCCTGCCGTGGTAATAAAAAATGAAATCCCTAAAAGCCAACCGCAGCGCCACCTACCGGGTCCAATTGTGAATCTAAACCATTCTCGGATCCACTCGAACACGCACAAAAAATTTCATCAAAATCGGTCCAGTCGTTTAGGAGGAGTTCAGTCACATACACACGCACACAAGAAATATATATATTAAGATTATAAAGATTATTTGTTTAGTCGAACGCGCTAATCTCAGGAACTACTGGTCCGATTTGATTTCAGTGTTAAACCATTTATCGAGAAAGGCTATAGGCTACATATCATCACGCTAAGACCCATAGGAGCGGAGCACCAATGAAGAATGTTTCACAATCGTTTTTTTTTTCGTTTTAAGAGCTTCCGCTGCGTGTTAGCGTTAGCCCAAAGTAAATATTCTACGCGAACGAAGTCGCGGGCCGAAGCTAGTTATATAACTAATCCTTCCTCATGAATCATTTTATCTACTGGTAAAAATCGCAAATCCGTTCAGTACGAACAGACAGACAGACCGACGTGGCGGAGGAATTTGTTTTATAATAAGTAGTCCAATATATGTTTCATTTGAACGAGTTATCCATCTATTTCCGTAATAATATTTGTAGTCTTTGGTCTCTATGCCATGAGTAGAAACTACTGTTTAGATTTTATTTTTCTACCATTAGTAGTTACGGCTGTACGTTAATGAGTGAGACAGGCAGTTTATTAAAATAACGCCTGATTGTTAAGATTTTTAACTGGCATATCCCGACTCAGCATGGTTATCTTGGCGTTTCCATTATCTTATCTGTTATAATATTGTCTTACATAACTCAGAAAAGTGATCTGTTTATGATAAAACATCTCCGATATCGAATTACCTCAGTCCTTGAACTAAATCTATAAAACTTTTTGAAGATCGGTAAGTGGTAAATATCTTGTGATAACAAGAAAATACTGAAGCTAAACAAAAGTGCGTGTTATGTTTATGAAGTTATACTTCTTTTGGCGCGTTAGGGAAAAATGATGAGAGTAAATTTTTACGATGTGCGCGCACACCGTCACGAAAACCGACACCCTGAAGTTAGCTATAGTCAACATTTTGTTTCTTTGTATTAAAACTTTCAATGTATTAAATACCTTTTGAAGTTATACTTCCTTTGGCACGTTAGGGAAAAATGATGAGAGTAAATTTTTACGATGCGCGCGCACACCGTCACGAAAAACCGACACCCTGAAGTTATTACGAAGCGCGCGCACACCGTCACGAACCCTGAAGTTGCTATAGTCAACATTTTGTTTCTTTGTATTTGTTGTTCGTATTTCTTTTTATTAAAACTTTCAATGTATTAAATACCTTTTTTCTATTGTTAGTGTCGTTTTTTCTACAAACGTAGAATAAGGCGAAAGATAAAATCTTTGAAAAGATTTTTATCTTGTTACGCCAAAGAAGTATAACTTTTAACGCGTGTACATAAGTGCACACACACTTTTTTTAACTATTTATGCCACGCGGTTTCGCTTGCATTTATTTTTAAAATCCTGAATTCGTGTAAACGTATTTATCAAGCAACCCAAGCTTATACTTCAAATTACAATGAAATTAGATATAATAGCGGTGCGCTATGATGGCCCTTTTGACATTTGTCCGTTCATGAAGTTTCGAATAAATTAACCCCGGACTGTACAAAACCATAAATGTATAAGGTGCATACAAAGGAATGGAGACCTCATGAGGCACAGGTCAACAGACTGTTGGCAGTATAGGCTTAGAAGAAATACCTGATTTATTACAAAACTTTGGAGAAATAATTATTATGTAAAACTAGGTGTGCCCGCGACTCCGTCTGCGTGGAACCTAATATAAAAAAACAGTGACTAATAAAATTATTTGAATGTATTAAGTCCATTCACTTATCTACTTTTCTGTCGTACTTAAGTCGCGTCGTCATTAAAATTACAATAACTTTTGATAGAGTGAACCGATTTCAATGAAACCAGGACTACATGTTACTCGATGATGCTTTATGATTTTTCTTGGCGAGGTTTTATCATGAACGACGTACTTTAAGCAGCAATGCGTGTTCATACAAACAGAGAGATAGGCATTTCTAATAATGATCGTAATATATTCTACTACCTACTTATTCCTACACAATTTTTTTCACGAAAATCGAAAAAGTACAGAGACGTTACATTTACATTCTTATCTATACTAATACTAGCGGACCTGGCGGACGTTGTCCTGCCTTGATAATAAAAAATATAAATCCCAAAAGTCAACCGCAGCGCCACCTACCGGGTCCAATTGTGAATCTAAACCATTCTCGAATCTCCACGAACACACACAAAAAATTTCATCAAAATCGGTCCAGTCGTTTAGGAGGAGTTCAGTCACATACACACGCACACAAGAAATATATATATTAAGATTATAAAGAGGTAAAGGTTGTGAGTTTGTGACGTTGTGGGGGCTAATCTCAGGAACTATTGGTCCGATTTGAAAAATTCTTTCAGTGTTATATAGCTCATTTATCAGGGAATGTTATGCTACATATCGTCACGCTAACACCCATAGGAGCGGAGCACCAATGGAGAATGTTTCAAAATCGGGGTATTTTTTCCTCTTGCGAGCATCCGCTGCGTGTTAGAGTTAACCCAAAGTAACTATTCCACGCGGACGAAGTCGCGGGCAGAGGCTAGTTATATGTATAGAGAAGAAGAAGAGTATAACTTCGTTTTGTGTTACTCTTGACAGTATTATTTCCTTTAAGAATTCTTACGTTAAAATAGTATTACAAATAACGAGTGACACCTACGTTCAACAGTTAAACTTACCTATATTCGTATTTGCTTGTATTGTTATTTATTATGTTTGTATTAGTATTTATTATTTTTTTATTCTCAGGCTTATGGTGGCCATTGTGCAACCAAGGTAGTGAATAGCTTTGCGACAGGCACATTTGTAATATTTGTAATATCTGTATCTTTTTTCGATGTTAACTTTTTGTTGTTGTTAGCTGTTTACATGTTATAAGCTCTGTTATATTTATTGTCAAAACACCGACTACACGTCCGTACATTACTTAGGGCCCCCATTGAAAATCAGCGCTGCAGTAACACCCAGTTGTGCTGCAGCACTTAGTTGAATGGGGGTGCCTTTGTTGGATATAATATAAGCTATGTATACGTTCATCTTGTTGTTATCCAACAATAAATACATTTCTTTCTTTCTTTCTTCTTTCAGTGACAAAACTCAATCATATTGTATCAAAAATAAAAATAATTATTAAATTTAGGCCCCGAGAAGGCACTTATGAACGTCAAAACTACCACCGGTACGGAAAACAACGCAGTCATCGACAAGAACCGGGAACAAACTCGATTTGGTTCATCTTTTTATTATACACTAGCTTCTTCCCGCGACTTCGTTTACATAGAAGTTGAAAATAATCTTAAATAATACGTAGACCCGCTTTTGAAGCATTGTTCATTGGTGCTCCACTTCTATCGGTGTTAGCGTGATGATTTTTTTTATATCATAGGAGGCAAACGAACAAGTGTGTCACCAGATGTTAAGTGATCACCATCATCCATAGACACTTGCAACACAAGGGAGTCGCAAGTGCGTTGCCAGCCTGTGTTTGCGGGAGAGAGGAGAGAGGAGGGGGAAGGAAGGGAAGGGGGAAACGGAACACTGTTACTTCTTCAAGCACTGCTACTTCACGTCAGTTTCTGTCAGAGGTTGGTAGTACCCCGGGCGAGCAAACCTATCCATGCTAAAACCATTAGTAGCTTCAGCGTAGCTTTACCACCTAGGAAAATAAATTATATATAGCCTATAACTACCCTGGATAAAGGAGCTATCTAACACTGAAAGAATTTTTCAAATCGGACCAGTAGTTTCTGAGATTAGCGGGTTCAAGCAAACAAACTCTTCATCTTTATAATATTAACTAGCCTTTGCCCACGACTTCGTCCGCGTGGAATAGTTAGTTTTGGTTAACGCTAACACGCAGCGGAAGCTCTCAGGAGGGAAAAATACCCCAATTTTGAAACATTCTTCATTGGTACTCCGCTCTTATGGGTCTTAGCGTGATGATATATAGCCTATAACCTCCCCCGATAAATGAGCTATATAACACTGAAAGAATTTTTCAAATTAGACCAGTAGTTCCTGAGATTACCCCCTACAACGTCACAAACTCACAAACATTACCTCTTTATAATATTAGTATAGGTATAGAAGTATAGATAACATGTACAACACATTTTATATATATATATATAGACATAAAACCTAATAATATTGTATCGAACTCACATTCATGTAACTATGACTATAACTGGCAGAGAATGCCTTCGGCATTAAGTCTGCCATTGCGTATTTAACGCATAATGTGTAAATAAATATAAATAGTATAAGTGACGAATCGATAAAACAATCCTTAGCCACATAATGCTAACAAAAACCGGTATAAATTTGGCAGACGCTAAATATTTTTCAAGATCACTTCACAGTTTTAACGGAAACCCTAAAACACTACGTTTGCATAGTCGATACCGGTTCGTGTTAATTTAAACAGAGGCGTATTGAATCTGTAGTTCATTGGGGGGTCACGGTAGACGATGAAAATGTCCCGAATAAGACTGGTCTGCAAAAAATTTTTTTTTTACCTCCTCATAGTTTTCATGCATGATAACGTTGTAGTTGGTGCTCTAAACACGGAATTTAACATGCATACAAATACAGCACATAGATTTTAAGTACAATGTCCATTTAATTAAAAAACGTATTATCAAAGTAGCAACAATTACAAGGAAGTGAAGAAAGACTACGGTGTAAGTTCTACAGCGAAAAATGCTAATTTTACAGTCACAAGTTATAGAAATACCAGTATATTTACCTCATTAGGGTAATATAATTCAAGTAATTTTGTAGTTTTTTTCTTTTTATAGTATCCATGGAAGTTTCTCGGTGAATAGACCAACAAAAGTCGGCAAGCATTGCTGCTGACTATTTTCCACTGTAGCGTCTTTAAATATGCGTAATATCCGTAGGAAGCCTTTCACAATGCTCATCTGATACGACAAAGAGATTTTCCGAAAAATCTACATGCGAGTCCAAAAAAATAATTATGAGTGAAATATTGCATCCTAAAGCTTTATAAGCAGAAAAAAGCTCTCGAATGTTTTGTCGGTAGTTGTAAGCTTTTGTATTAGGTACCAAGAGAATTATCACACACTTTTACAAAAGCCACCCAAGCTTTTATCAGCTTTGTTTAACTTTGAATTGAAAACGTTATCTGTCATAGCTCTCTAAGAGCAGTCTGTAGAATTCTTACAAGTGCGCGGCATTTCATAACCTAAAAATGAATGGAATTCAATAAAAAAATCTATTTTATGTTTATTATGTCTGTTCATAGAAAAATGGATAACGTACACATAAACTACTTTAAAAATATATACATATAGTATGAATTTTGTACAAAACTCACTAAAGTATTTGATATAGAACGTAAACTATTAAAAGACAAGTTTTCAACTAACTGTTGTAAAGTCACAGTAAATACTGTGCAGGCTCATATTATGTACTTCCAAAGAAATCACTTTCCGTACCTTCCTGCCTTCTCTTACGACATAAACCTATTTCGTATGTATATATACGATGTGAATGCATAAAACGAATAAGAAAAAACTCAATTTATGATATTTTGAAAAAAAAACCATATTGAAAAATCTAGACGTGATAGACAAAATCGGCTATCGGGAACAGATTCAGAGCATCAAAATCTTCATATTTATGACATAATTTTTTAAAGGAGGATTTTGTTGCAGACCAGTGTAATTTAAAATAACATCACCCGTCTTATTACAAACTATATCCGCGACTCCGTTCCTCATGGAACCTAATGTAAAGAAAACAGTGACTAATAAAATCAGCTGAATGTATTAAGTCCATTTACTTATCTACTTTTCGCTCGTACTTACGTCGCGTCGTTATTAAAATTACAATAACTTTTGATAGAGTGAACCGATTTTAATGAAACCAAGACTAAATGTTACTTGAGAATGTGCTTTATGATTTCACGGTTTTATCGGATACGCATCACTTTGTGTATTGTGTAACATGTATTTTGTTGCTTATTCCAAGACACCTGCAATCACTAAATTCTAAAGAGTACAGACACGTTAGATTTACATTCTTATTATATGTATAGATGTATAGAAAAGTTAAATAAACGTTGAACACTTGTTTAAAAAAAGTTTGATTACAAAAGAACGCTTACTTTTGTTTACAGGTGGGCCTTATTCAAATTTTAACAATGTTTAACACTTATCTGACTTAACTTCTCTATCGTCATGAAAATAGGCACATAATTACAGATTTGATTGTAAATCAAGAGATACACAATAACAACTATCTCTTACCAATAGAAAACCACGTTATTTGTGAGTGTCATAGGCTATACATTAATCTGAAAAATGAAAAGACTTTTTTGTGGTAGTCGGAATTGCAAAGTAAGTCGGAGAAAAAACGGTCGAACGAAAACGTTTCTTACGAACGCTGCCTTAACGATGAGAGATATATGATTGAGTTCCAGAGAAAAGTTATAGCTTGATAATGCTTACAAAAAAGTCACCGACAGCATATGTCTAACATTTATATTTAAGACACAAAAAGTTGTTTTTTATATTTAAAAAAATTATTTAAATCGTGATGTTTATTGGTCAAATTAACACACACATAATATCGTCACATAAAAAATGTTTACCGCCCAACGAAGTGGGCACGGGTCAGCTAGTAAAAAATATTTTAAGATGGTAGCGAACTGATCTTAAAAGTGGGATTTATTGCAACTGCAATATACTTTGATTATTGTTTTGTGAGTGAAACACCTACGAAAAAGCATTATCAACTTTAAAACGATCCTTTCAAACTGAGCCGCACGAGATTATTAACCCGTACTGAACGCTGCACATTATAAAAGACATATTTTTACCGATCCTCCCGATGAAATAACGGCAGTGAACGATCAGTACCAGCCTGTCTCTCCAAACAGAGCGTGTTCACACCCACGCCCGCGTAACCACAGATCACGCCGCCGTGGTCTGGGGGTCAATTTCGCTCCCGCACACCAAATTAGGCCCCCCTCGGCAGCGGCTCAAGCCTAGGTCCGTTCCCTCTGCGTGGAGCCCTTGAGTGCGCTGCTCGTGCGATACAGTGACACAAAATCTTACATCACTGCGACAACATTATACATATCACCTCCACACACGTGCACGCACACATGCTTACACATGCGATTGGAAGGGTTTTCTTTTTTCCCTTGTCAAACTAAAATAGTTTAGAAAATTATACGATACGAAATATATATAAGAGTTGTTGAGGTATGTATGCTTGGTACACATATATGTTTCAATAACTCATATAAGTATGAATATGAAGCTTAGCTTAGGTTAGCTCAGATAGGTCGCGAATTGCATGTATCAGGCAACAGCCCAAGCCGAAGTGTGCCGTGCACCCTTGAGCTAGTTGTCAAATAAAATCGGCTGAGTGCCCTAAGCGCTCGCCTTAGTAGTCCAGTGAAGCTGTTAAGACCTTGAGATAGGCAAATAGCGTAATCAGTTCGAAAAAAAAAAAACGAGATTATTACAAAAAAAAGAGCGACTCAGTCATAAGAACTACCGACAGAATTGAAAACTCAAAACAACGAAATAAATGAATTTTACATAATGATTATAGTGTGCATGACGTAGCATGTCATGATGCGAAATTATAAATTTATCTCCTGCCAGAAATACGGTCCAACGCGCCTAAAGCGTCACTTTAACTGGTACTGATAAATCAAAGACCGACTACAACTGAAGGAATGAATGAGTTAGTTACTGCATATTTTAGTTTGTAAACTGGCTATTATAGAGTGGATCAATATGTGAACGATGGTGACGTCTGGAAATGACACCCCGCTCTGTGCATCCGCTAAAAACATATATAAATGTGTCAATAACTATATATGTTCATTAGGGTGTTTCAAAAAAAGACGAATTTTTTTTTTTTTCTTTTGGTGTCTAAATATTGATAGTATACCTAAAAACAAAAATTTTGGCGCCCATGTGAGCTCTTAATATCAATAGTAAGATTTGCCTGTATCCATTTCTTTATTTTCCATTTAAATAACACGGGAAATTTTTTTTTTAATTTTTTAATTTTTATTACTTTGGAACGGTTCATCGTAACAACAATCTGAAAAATGATATTTGTAGGAAATTTTACGCTCTACAAAAAACGTCTGAAGACCAAAGTTCCTCAGATTAACGGCTTCAAAGATATCCGCGGTCAAAGATAACACTAATAAAAAATTTCAAATATTTTCCAATAAAACTACAAAAAAAATATCATATGCTATATTTTTATTATTTTTTATGTAAAATTACTTTAATTCCGTTAACCTGAGACTGTAAACTTTTTTTTTTACTAATTAATTCAATACTTAACTCACGAAATGCACTAATCTATACTATAATAAAACTGTAGCAAGGTCAAATCTGTACATTAAATATTTTTTGAAAATTTTTATCGGGGTAGACTTTGTTATCGATATAGAAGCCAAAAATAATCTTTTTACAATTTTTGTCTGTCTGTCTGTCTGTCTGTCTGTCTGTCTGTCTGTCTGTCTGTCTGTCCCTGTGAACACGCATCACTCTGAAAGTACTGAACCGATTTTGACGAAACTTGGCACAGTGATAACTAATATTACGAGATTACATCTAGGATACTTTTTATCTCATAAAACGCAAGGGATTCTCCAGGATCTGCCTGTTTGTCTGTCCCTTTAAACACGTACCACTCTGAAAGTACTGAACCAATTTTGACGAAATTTGGCACAGTGATAACTAATATTACAAGGTTACATCTAGAATACTTTTTATCTCATAAAACGCAAGGGATTCTCCAGGATAACGGACGAAAGTCAAAAATTTGTAGTTAATGAAATTTTTGACGGATTTTGGTAAATTTTCATTGTGCTATATATAGCAGACAGATTAGCTAAAAAGATAAGCTATATTTCCTTAAGCTACTTTAAAAAAAATACCAAAAAAAAAAATCGCCGGGATTCGAACCGTCGGCTCCGGCGGACCATATAATGTCCAGTACGTTATAACTGAGCTACGGCTATATGACATTTTTATGCGTAATTATCGACCTTATATGAAAAAAATACGTATAAACGAAACTGTCACTTATATGTTGTTACATTTATTTTATTGTATAAAAAATGTTTGCTAAACAAAGGTGACAAGATTTTTTCCTAAAACATAAACCTAGATAATAGTTACATTGCATTGTAGAAGATAAATCTCAACTAGAGTTCTATCAGTACGTGTGTTGTTTCGATATTTGATAAAATTAGTTTTCTAAATGTTGTTGAGTCTTGAAGTAGTTGGGTTCAGGTTTGTGAATCTAAGATTAAAATAAATCAGTTGAGGTGTATGCAGTTATTTTTTTTTTTTTCTCGAACTGACCACGGTATTGACCTAGCAAGGTCTTAACAGCTTCACCGGACTACTGTTTGCAGTTACTATGTTGTATTTATACTAATATTATAATGAGTGGTAAAGTTTTGTTTTCGAGGAATGCTTGGTACCTACTACTGGTCCGATTTCAAAAATTCTTTCACTGTTAGAAAGGTATATTATCCCAAGTTCAGTATCTCAGTAAAAAAAGGTGGTTTGTATGTCAAAAGTAAAATAAATGTGACCAAATTAAAATTGAATGCAGATTTCACGTATACTTTACAAATTCTTATAAAACAAACAACTAAAACAAAATGGAAATTTAATATAGATAAAAATCAACTTTTACAGTATGTTACGTAATGAAGTTACAAGGGGTAGTGGGAAGACATTTATCGGCAATATATGTAAGTTAGTTTTGATCTTCACTTTGATGACACTACTTTAGGTAATGCTGCGAACAGATTCTAGGCTTATTTTAAAAGATTTCTCACATACCAACTGGGTATATGTTTGAGTGAGTCGCTGGATAGTTTGGATTCACGATTGGAAGTGCTGGATAACGCTGGAATAGGGTTTTAGGTTTTTTAAGATTATTTGCGTTTAAAAATACAATTGACGCCGATAATAACCGATTTGGTGCAGACGAAGTTGCACGGGTCATATATAAATATAAACGTTAAAAATGTCACATAAATGATTTTTTGGTCTTTCTTATAACAAATTTATTTTATATTTTATATAATATAGATATGATAGAGCAGTATAATTGATGCTTAACGAAGGATGAAGAACAGCTTCAATATTTGTTGCAAGTAGTGACAGAACATAGAAAACAATATCCTAATTGCAATAAAAGTAATTTTATAAAACTGTAATATTTTCAAGTTGAAAAATTGTTGTAACAAGTTGTAAATATAGTTTTTTGTTATAAAGAATTAATTGTTCAATTAAATTTCTTAATATTTAGTAAAGAAAAAAATAAATTTGTTATAAAAGAGACCAAAAAATCATTTATAAGATATTTTTAACGTTTATATTAGTGCATTTCGTGAATTAAGTATTGAATTAATTAGTAAAAAAAAAAAGTTTACAGCCTCAGGTTAACGGAATTAAAGTAATTTTACATAAAAAATAATAAAAATATAGCATATGATATATTTTTTGTAGTTTTATTGGAAAATATTTGAATTTTTTTATTAGTGTTATCTTTGACCGCGGATATCTTTGAAGCCGTTAATCTGAGGAACTTTGGTCTTCAGACGTTTTTTGTAGAGCGTAAAATTTCCTACAAATATCATTTTTCAGATTGTTGTTACGATGAACCGTTCCAAAGTAATAAAAATTAAAAAATTAAAAAAAAAATTTCCCGTGTTATTTAAATGGAAAATAAAGAAATGGATACAGGCAAATCTTACTATTGATATTAAGAGCTCACATGGGCGCCAAAATTTTTGTTTTTAGGTATACTATCAATTTTTAGACACCAAAAGAAAAAAAAAATAATTCGTCTTTTTTTGAAACACCCTAATGTTCATACATGTAATGTATTATGAAAAGATAAGTTTCATAAGCGCCTTCTCAGGGCCTAAATTGAATAAAATATTTTTGTTTTGATCTAGGTGTTTTACCAAAAAGGTCTCCAACGAAACCTATGTATCTATACACATAATAAGGATATTAATGTAACATGTCTGTAGTTTTTACATTTTTATGAAAAAAAATGTTGCAGGTGTCTTGGAATCATTACATAGTATAAAACAAAGTCGCCCACCGCGTCTGTCTGTCTGTTCGCGATAAACTCAAAAACTACTGAACGGATTTTCATGCCGTTTTTACCAGGGGATACAGTGATTCATAAGGAAGGTTTTAGTATATAATTTGTCAAGGTTTTTTTTATAGTCAGGGCGGGACAGCGTCTGCCGGGCCCGCTAGTAAGTAATAAAATACATTTCAATCATTTTTAGAAATATCTGTCTGTCTGTTTGTTATAACAGACATCACTGCTAAAGTTCGTCAAGATAAAACTAAAGAAAACCGTAAAGCATGTCCTCGAGTAACATTTAGTCTTGGTTTCATTAAAATCGGTTCATTCTATCAGAAGTTATTGTAATTTTAATGACGACGCGACTTAACTACGAGAGAAAAGTAGATAAGTAAATGGACTTAATACATTCTGATGATTTTATTATTCACTGTTTTATTTACATGAAATTCCTACGGAGTCGCGGGCACAGTGGTTCAATGGATAACTAGAATGGCTAAAGAATATTATATCTAGAGGGTAAATTAACATTATGTGGTATTAAAGTAAAACTAAACTAAACTAAAAATAAAACTATCAAAAAGATAAATTCAACGTCTTTTGTTTCGAGAAACGGTGTGTGTATTTTCTATACAATAAAGATAAATCAATACTTATAGTTTTAGCATGTTTTATACTACAAAATGCATATACCCACTTCTGTATAAATAAAAATCAATTGTATGTAAGTTCATCATTTCATTCCGCTGCACCTACTTGAATAATTCCTTGTCTGTTATGTTTGCAAATGTCAGAACAAGGTTTATTATGAAAGAAGACACGTGAAAATCACACGGAAAAGCTTAGACTTTGGCTTAAAAGAATTCTCCATAATACGTGAGTGAGTAAGTGAAAAGATAGTCAAGAGATCTCCAAAAATGTTGACAGAATTGAAAGATTTGTTTTTTTCAAACTTGTTGCTTTCGCACCGTGGTCAATTAAAATTGGCAATATAAAGGGAGAGAGGAGTGACCGCAATTTGATACAATACACTATTCACTCCCTTGACGTGTTGCATGGCCATAATATTAAAGTCACCAAGACTTGTTAGTCCTGATATAGATACAAGTCAGAGAGTCGTGGTAATTTCAAGGTCTGTTAAATGTCTTAAAGTAACGAACGACTTGATTGCAGACTCCTTCTGCATCAAACCCAAAATATCGAATGGACATGTACGAGGATTATCACAAAGCAATATGTGTTCTAGTCTCTTCGTGTTCTTTCTAATTGAAAGACTGATATTCAGTTGTCAATCTATTTGATTGTATAGTCGTACTGTAAACGAAAGATTAGGTGTTATTTTTTTTTTATTAGCACACCTCTGTAAAGCCGGCGCGGACAACTAGCAATATATAGAATTATCCCTTCAAATTTCACCTATTAGTTTCCTCAGCGTTATCCATCTTAATATATATATTTCTTGTGTGCGTGTGTATGTGACTGAACTCCTCCTAAACGACTGGACCGATTTTGATGAAATTTTTTGTGTGTGTTCGTGGAGATTCGAGAATGGTTTAGATTCACAATTGGACCCGGCAGGTGGCGCTGCGATCGACTTTTAGGATTTTTTTTGTTTTCAAGGCAGGACAACGTCCGCCCGGTCCGCTAGTATTTTATATATTTTTTACGCTTTGTACTCAATGATGCATCCTACCTCACGCCATACTGGAATCGCTTGCAGGATAATTATTTCTGTGACCTATATACGATCATCCACAATCTAGGTATACTATGTGTTCATTAATCATTACATACTATAAAACAAAGTCCCCTACCGCGTCTGTCTGTCTGTCTGTTCGCGATAAACTCAAAAACTACTCAACGGATTTTCAAGCGGTTTTCACCAGTGGATAAAGTGATTCATGAGGAACGTTTTGATATATAATTTGTCAAGGATTTTTTTTATAATCAGGGCGGGACAACGTCTGCCGGGCCCGCTAGCTATGTGTATAAAGTCCTTCATAACACAGACCTTGATATATAAGGCGAGAAGTGTCTCCAAAAAAAAGGGTAATTGCAAAAAAAATACAAATTTCTATCTTTCCTCACAAACAAACCTTTTCTGCTTCTTTCATATGTGTCATATTGGTTAATGCGATATTATGAAAAAAAAAAGCGGTTATCGTTATGCCAAAAGTTATCGAGTAAAAGAAATACAGACCTCGTTAAATAGGCAAAAGGTGTCGTTGAAAAGAAACTGGTTATTACAAAAAAAAAAAAAATTCTGTCTTTCTACACGAAACTCTTTCCTACCTTTATGTTTATCATACTCGATAATTAATTATGCAATTTAAAAAAATGCGGTTGTCGTTGCCAAAGAAATAAAGAAAAAAACACTCACCTTCCAAGTACCCAATCCAATGACAGGACAAGTGTGACCGTTATTGAAGATAACAGGGACTCCGGCGGACATTTTTAGTAACACTAATAAATTTTGTACAAAACCTCGAATAAGAAGCTACTGATGGAAAAATCTACGACCGACTGACTGACAGCGATGTATTACGTGTGGTTTAAATACACGCGGGCGCTTAAGTGTGAATTCCGCTAATGCGACTTCATAAAACGACAACTTCCGAGTTTGTATTTAACGTTATTTATTCTCTTTTATTTTAATCACAGTTTTATGGTAAACTAGTTGTGCCCGCGACTTCGTCCGCTTGGAATTTTATGTTAACAACAGTGACTGTATTAAGTGTATTTACTTATTTATTTTTCTCTCGTACTTGAGTCGCGTCGAAAATAACTTTTGAGAGATCGACCCGGTTGTAATGAAACAAAGACTAAATGTTATTCGAAGATATGCTTTATAATGTTTTTGAAGAAGTTTTAGCAGTACTTTAGCAGTAATCCGTGTCCAAACAAACAAACAGACAGACAGACATTTCTAAAAATGATTGAAATGTATTTTATAACTTGTTTCTAGCCAAATGCAACAATAATTTTTTTCAAAAAAATTTAATAGTACGGACTCGTTAGGTTTACATTCTTATATATGTACTAGCGGACCTGGCGGACTTTGTCCTGCCGTGGTAATAAAAAATGAAATCCCTAAAAGCCAACCGCAGCGCCACCTACCGGGTCCAATTGTGAATCTAAACCATTCTCGAATCTCCACGAACACACACAAAAAATTTCATCAAAATCGGTCCAGTCGTTTAGGAGGAGTTCAGTCACATACACACGCACACAAGAAATATATATATTAAGATAGATGATATCCGGGCACGAACAGAAAAATTTGTAACGACTTATCTCTACCGTACCGTGAAGCTTTGAACCAATCTCCTGGCCAGAGTGTTCCCTCCTTTCTATGACGGGTGTACTTCAAGCGTACCGTGAAGAGACATTTACGCAGGCCGACATGACAGCGACAACCGGCGATGGATGTCTCTCGGTGGTCGCCATTGTTTTTGGACTACTGTGGTTACCATCAACTATAATGCAGTTACTTTGCCGTGCTACAATAAATATAAGAAGCAAAATACATAGTTAAGTTTGTGAGATACACATAATGGTATACATATGTGCTTGGCTAATTCGTATATGTATGATTTGCTTAGCTAGTTTAGCTTAGTAAGATTCACGTTATTGCATCCAAGGCAACACCCCAAGGTACGCCCACTTTGGTACCCTTGAACTTGTTACCAAGCGCCTGAGTGCCATAAGCGTCTAAGCGTTATAAGCACTCGCCCTATTAGTTCGATGAAGCTGTGAAGGCCCATCAGGCGAATAGCGTATATTCAGTTCAAAACATAAATGTATTTTATGTGCTAGCTGACACCCGTTACTTTTTTGCGTCGTTTATTATGTTAAGAGTATATTTTATGTAAGGAGGATGAAACAGAAGCAGATTATGGTCAAACGCTAAAACCTATGAAGTATAAAAACATGAAAGGATTAAGGAATAGATAATTTTTGTTAGAGGCTTTTTTTTCGAACTGACTACGCTATTGTTCTAGCAAGGTCTTAATAGCTTCACCGGACTACCAGACTACTTTTGCTGGAGGCGCTTGATGTATGTAAGCCCATATAAGTGTCATCGACCCAAGTGTCTTTTTTCATTACAAAATGTGCCTAATAGTTTTTATATAGAAAAGAACAGTGTGTGTCGTAAAGACACTAGATGGAAATGAAATTTTTCTATAACAGGGAAACATTCAAATTACGAAAAGTAACAAATTGCCAAAGTCACGCGGTGTCAAGTACTGACCGCGCCCGACGTTGGTTAACTTCGGTAATTGGACGAGAACTGGTGTTTTCAACAATGTACCCTATACAGTGCTTATCTCCACAGCGTACAGCGTTTTGTAGGTGAAACTTATTATGGCACGGTAGGAAGTAATTTCGTTACGCGTTAAACGTAAGTTTGGTGTATTTGTGTGCATGTGTAAGTGTGTATAACTGTCTGGTCTAGTAGTATATCAAAATTATTACATGTATAGCTAAGTATTTATACTACGGGACTTCGTATAATATATGAGCTTTCTCATCACAACATATTATAAAACTAATTTCTCCGCTGCGTCTGTCGATCTGTTCACGATAAACTACGGGGCGGATTTTCTTGCTGTTTTTATTAATAAATAGAGTGATTCACGCGGGAGGTTTAGGTATATTAATAGTCAAGATTTTTTGTAAATTGGTTAAAATATACCGATAACTGTTGGAAGTGGCGGAAAAAGTCAAGCCACTGGGAGCTTTCGTCGAAACGCTGCCTTATCCCTTTGAAATATAACAAAACAAACGAGATAATAAACGACGCAAACAAAGTCGCTGGACTCAGCTAGTAATATTTAATTTAATACATATAAGCTTCGATCAACAATAACTAGATATCGGATCGGTGCGAAAAATACGTCTCGGTAAATTACAGCTCACTTGAAATGTGAGCTTTTATTTTGTTTAGTTTGTTTGAAACACAGCCAATGTAAGCACGTTTCACATGCCGCAGTGTATTCAAACGATGCAAAAATAATACTCGAAAAAGCAATTTAACGGCCGGAGTATCTTACTTTCGCTAAATACATGTTGAATAAGTTATATTTTAAGCTTTAAACTAACAAATAATATCAAATTTTGAACAAAAGTACCGATTTTATACCTGTAGTACAAATGTTTGGCCAAGGCTCTTCAACCACGCACAATAACGGGAAAAAGTACTTTATTCATTGCGTGTTAAGGTTGAATTCACACTAAATGTTGTTTATGTTGTCTTTTCATTTGTGAGGGGAGTAATTTATTGCTTTGCTCGTTTTATGGTAAGTATTAGATAATATTTTGAACATTTTTGACTTTATTACTAGGTGTCATGTTTGTAATTAGGTAGAACTTAAAACTGTTTTAAAACTTTTTTTCTCCCTTTCTTAGTAAACAAATAGCTACACATAAGTATATACTTACGCGGACAGCTTTTAGCTTCGATTTTGTACGTGACCCTTTATCTAGTTATTGTTGATCGAAGCATATAAGTCAGAGAAATTTAACTTCTTACGCATGTACAAACTGGTACACGCATCGTTTTTTTAATCGTTTTTAATGGAACTCAACCTTAAATACGTGTTCAGTAAACGCATCGCGCCGCATCAACACACGGAATTATGTTGTGATGCGTCGCGTCGCGCGCTATGGAATATTTTTTTACACTGTGGCCTTCAAAACGGCAAATGTAATATTCCAAAGGTGCGAAGTATCGTAATGTCGGTATGACCTTGACATCTAAAATTAAGAAGCGATAACAAATCTAGTTTCAGATCGTTTTAATAAATACATATACCCACATATGAATCCATGCGTATTACTTCAGAACTGAGCTGCACTTATTTGGATGATTCTTTTTTGGTACCTAATGTTGGTAATTAATTGTCAGGACAAGGTTTGTACGGAGAAAAGAGTCATGTGTACATAACTAGTCTGGCCATAAATACTGTTACATAAAAACTTTAATTTTTTTCAACTTTTTAATTATTTTGAATTTGGAACACGTATATTATTTTTAAAACTTCTTTCGATGTTACGCCATTTCACATACTTTTTCGTGTTCATTATCAAATTACAATATGGAATGGGGTGTTACAGAAAATAGGATTGCAGTGATTGCCTTAAAAGAAAAGATCTTCATTTGTATCAGAACTTATGGCCGGACTAGGTACACACGCGATAGATATGAAACTTAGTATTCCGATTAATTTTTAAGAGAATGAGATGAATACAGTCTGGAGTTGGTAAACATTAGTTTTCGGGAATTATTTCGTAGCATTCTAATGTATCTTAACGAGGTTAATAATACACAAGACCGAATCTATACTAATATTATAAAGTCGGAGGGTTTGCAGTAGTCCGGTGAAGCTGTTAAGACCTTGCTAGGTTAATACCGTAGTCAGTTCGAGAAAACAAAATCGGAGGGTTTGTTTGCTTGAACCGGTGATCTCAGGAACTACTGGTCCGATTTGAAAAATTCTTTCAGTGTTAGATAGCTCATTTATCGAGGAAGGCTATATGTCATCACGCTAATGAAGAATGTTTCAAAATCGGGTTCTTTTTTTCCTTTTGAGAGACTGATCACAAGATAATTAGCGCTAGATTTTAATGTTACTCTCTACTTCTCTCTGTATATATGTCGAGTACATTAAGAATATACTATCTCATTCTCTCACAGCCCAAAACCTATTATTTATAGCTATATTATTTTTTTATTATATTTTTTATATATAGGTATTATATATTTATATACTAGCGGGCCCGGCAGACGTTGTCCCGCCCTGATTATGAAAAAATCCTTGACAAATTAAACGTTCCTCATTAATCACCCTATCCACCGGTGAAAACCGCATGAAAATCCGTTGGGTAGTTTTTGAGTTTATCGCGAACAGACAGAGACAGACGCGGTAGGGGACTTTGTTTTATACTATGTAATGATATATATATATAATAATATTTTATTATATATATTTTTTATGTTTATAGCTATATTTATGTATTATTTATAGCTATCTCATTTTCGTCACACATATTCGTTTTATAAAATCCAATTCGCACCGTCACAAAAGAAGTAGGTAGCACTTCGAAAAACTTTCGGGTTAAAAATTTGTGGGACAAAAGACAATAGGGAACACTTAAAAAGAAGTCGATAAGGACTGACGATGGAAATAAAAACTCAAAACATTGAAATAAGTGTGTTCTCTTTTGAATTTACATATTAATTATAGTGTGAATGACAATATTTATATTTCAGAATTTGTTTATTGAAATTATTAACATTAGTGTGGTGTTCATATCTATCGGCACTCGGAGCAGTAATTATAATACCTATAAAGTCTTTATAATCAAGCAAATGTATGATGAACTGCAATATATCAATATTACATGTACACAGACCCCTATACTACGCGTCAGTAGTTTGACGCAAGCCGCACAAGCGCAGTTTGATCACGTTTACGTAGCATGTCATGACGCGAAATTATAAATTTATCTCCTGCCAAAAATACCACCAACGCGCCTAAAGAAGTGAGTGAGTGAAGGAGAGATTTAGTCCAATTTTCTTTGATCACGTTTACGTAGCATGTCATGACGCGAAATTATAAATTTATCTCCTGCCAAAAATACCACCAACGCGCCTAAAGAAGTGAGTGAGTGAAGGAGAGATTTAGTCCAATTTTGTTTGATCACGTTTACGTAGCATGTCATGACGCGAAATTATAAATTTATCTCCTGCCAAAAATACCACCAACGCGCCTAAAGAAGTGAGTGAGTGAAGGAGAGATTTAGTCCAATTTTGTTTGATCACGTTTAGGTAGCATGTCATGACGCGAAAT
Source organism: Antheraea yamamai (assembly GCA_036509395.1). Lineage (NCBI taxonomy): Eukaryota > Metazoa > Arthropoda > Insecta > Lepidoptera > Saturniidae > Antheraea > Antheraea yamamai. The sequence goes on from AP028454.1 coordinate 10,724,152, forward strand.
TATAAATTTATCTCCTGCCAAAAATACCACCAACGCGCCTAAAGAAGTGAGCGAGTGAAGGAGAGATTTAGTCCAATTTTCTTTTGTAATTATACCCGTGCGAAGCCGGGGCGAGTAGCTAGTGCTTAATAAAGGGTGATTTACAAACTGATTGTTCCGTTTCAGACTTAGTAAAACCGGTAATAGTTATTTAGGGAATAGTGTTAGGTTTTATAACAAAGACCCAAAGGATATTACCCATTTGCCGGATTGTGAGGTTAAGCGCCTTGTCAAGCGGGTTTTGGTGTCAAAAGGCTATTATAGAGTGGATCAATATGTGAAAGATGGTGATGTCTGGAATTGAATCATTCTGTGCATCCACTAAAAACGATTGTAACGTGTAATCTATACATATAATAAAAATGTAACTGACCGCTGTCTGTACATGAAATATATATGAGGGGTCTTTATAAACGCAATAGAACCCGAAACAATGTTTTTTAGAATTTTTGTCTGTTTGTCTGTCTGTCTGTTTGTCTGTGCGTTTGTGCACGCTAATCTCAGAAACGGCTTTTCCGATTTAGATGTAGTTTTCACTCATATATTGTGGTAAGCTTCACTTAACATTTAGTGTTTGTTTCATGTCAATCAGTTCATAAATAAAAAAGTTATGCCAATTTAAAGAATCACGTCGAACATTTGTTAAACTATCTATCTACTGTTCTTTCTCTGTTCAGTAGCATTGACTGCAACTTTACTAAATTTCATAATAATAATAATGGTCTATATAAAATTATGATTACATAATAATAATAAATATAAGTTAAAAATCATCAGTTTCGGAAATTTATATTTCCATAATCCATTCCTAATTCCATTCCGTAATCTAAATCTATACTTAATCTATACTAATATTATAAAGAGGTAAAGTTTGTGAGTTTGTGACGTTGTGACGTTGTGGCGTTGTAAGGGGTAATCTCAGGTCCGAATTGAATAATTCTTTCAGTGTTATATAGCTCATTCATCGAGAATGGTTATAGGCTACATATCATCACGCTAAGACCAATAGGAGCGGAGCAACAATGAAAAATGTTTTAAAATCGGGGCTTTTTTTCCTTTTGAGAGCTTCCCCTGCGTCTTAGCCCAAAATAACTATTCCACGCGTACGAAGTCGCGGGCAGAAGCTATTAACTAACTATATTATCTATACTAATATTATAAAGAGGTAAAGTTTGTGAGGTTGTAGGGGGTAATATCTGGGGAGTCGGAGAAAAAATGGTCGAACGAAAACGTTTCTTACGAACGCTGCCTTAACTATGAGAGATATACTCGTATGATTGAGTTCTAGAGAAAAGGTGTAGCTTGATAATGCCTATTACCGCCCAACGAAGTGGGCACGGGTCGGCTAGTTAGGCTATAAATTCGAAAGCTAAGATTGCGCTGAGCGAGTACTTAGCGAAGTTGAAGCTGAGCTAAGGATAAAATAAGGCTGAGTCTATAGATTTCACCCTAAGATCCCGCCAAGAACTTCTTCTCTATCTTCTTGTAACTCAAAGGGGTACTTACAGTGCACGCCGAGATACCTCGATCATGGTAAGATTTTCCCCATTACTTGATCTTGATCTTAATAAATCGGCCAATTGAAATAATATGTATTTTTTGAAGTGAAAGCTTCTTCGGTCGCGTTGAGCGGTATTTTTTTGGCAGGAGATAAATTTATAATTTCGCGTCATGACATGCCAGCGAGCGTGACCGAACGTATTGCGCTTGCACGACTTGCGTCCGACTAGCGACGCGTAGTATAGCGGCCTGTGTACATCTAATGTTGATATCCTGTATTGTGATTGTGTAGTTCATTATATGTTTGAGGAATTAATAAACTGTATACAAAAGTACATAATTATTAATTACTAGCGGGCCCGGCTGACGTTGTTCCGCCCTGATTACCCCCCGCAATCCCCCTTGTGGGTGGAATTTCGTAAAATCCGTTCTTAGCTGACCTCTACTCGGCGAAAGGAATATTCCTACCATATTTCAAGTCGCTACGCCTTATGGTTCCAGAGATATCGTGATGGGTCAATATATAGGTGGGAATCTCTTATATATATATAGATAGATTCAAAGTGCTAATAGATATGAAAGAGAGACTAATGATAATAATTACAATTTAGAAATTATGAAATTTAAATAAATCACACTGTAATAAATGTAAAAATTCAAAAGAGATATACAGTTTAATTTCCATTGTTTTCAGTTTCCACTTCTGTCTACAGTCCTTATTACCGCTTTTTTTTAAAGTGAAACTCTTATTACATCGTCTCAAACTTTTTCGTCTGTGTGTTGCATGTCGCGTGATGGTCGGCCGCGGAGTAGGGATAAAGTGAAAGGCGCTCGTCAGAGCAGCCAGGGCCAATATGGCGGCGCCTATAGTTCGCAGCAGCTGACCGTGTAGTGTATAGACTATTATTAGTTAAATGTCTATAGTATGAAAAAAAGTTTCACTTTTACCGTGGTTTCATAAAACCACACAATCCTTTTTATTAAAGCTGTGTTATCCTGATGAATAATCTATATCACTGTAAAGTTTACGTTAAAATCAATTCATTACTCTATGCATAAAACAGTAAGAAACACGCAAATATTCTCATAAGCTAGACATAAAGAACGGCATCGTAGTCTGCGATTATTCATTGACAAACAAACAAACCAGCCTTGACATGTATTAGATATAAAATGCTGACAATTCAATCAGCTATTATATTTACATTTTCCCACAATATGTTCTTCAACACTCTCTTGTCTGTGTATACAGTGCGTTTAATATTGAAGAAAATTTTATTCGATTCTATATTTTTGTTTTTATTTTTGAAACGTAACTTATGAAACGAAAATGTGTAACGAAAAAGTAGCTGTAAATATTGATATATAAAAACCGAAGACACAGTCTCGAGTAAAAGTAGCGCTCAAAACCGTCCCGCAAAAGCTCCCCAATATACATATTTGGGGCGTGTTCAATATGATATTGTAGCGACACAGTATAGCGCCTGCATAGCAATTTGTCTGCGTAGACAAATTGCGAGGCACACGCCCGACGCTGCTGGCCGCAGTCCCCTCCAACCGATCGTAGAATACGTCCGTGTACACATTAGTATTAATAGTGTTTCAGTTAATGTTATGAAATAAATACCATTGTATGAGATAAACGTGTCTTTATTGATCTCACTGATAAAATTGGCAAATTGGTAAAATATAAATGTAATAAATTAAACACTGATTTTGCAATCGAGACTTTTAATTATGGACTTGTATATTGAGGAAAAATATATATCCGTCTGTCGCATCGAATATGTCGTTCGCTTTCCAAAAAGGCCAGAGACAATATAAATTTGCCAGCACGCTACACATACGTGGTTATAGTTTTAACTTTATTTTTGGCAACTAATCTTTTAGATTATTACTGTCATTGGCGAGTAGTTAATAGTATTACAAGTTAGTGTCGTGCGATCATTTCAATGGCATTGTTAATGTTCCAACAAGATGGCGGCTCCCTTGTTACAACTTTCCAGGGAATTTTTGCGGCATCTCAGAATTCATGGTCCGTGGTATTATTTTCCGTTCACTTCACTTATGCACAATAAACAAACTATATTACATAAAACACCACCAATTTTACACAATATAGAGTCAAGTAACACAAGATTATAAATACAATATAAAATCCACAGTCTAAAAACCCGCCAATAACTCGTGGTTATAGTTATGCGATAAACTTATGATTTCGCTAATACGACCTTACCTGAATGATTTAAATTTGTTTTTACAAGGACGCAAGCGACGCGAAACTATTTGGAATAAGTGCATAATCTAAAATTATGCACTCATTTTTGTGTGCCGGTTGTTAAGTGAGACGTTAAGTGTGCATCTTGGGTTTTTGTATATCATTGCTGTAAATGTGTATATGAGTTTTAACCTATAAGAGAATACTACTCTAGAGGTAATTTCGTATTAAAGCCACGGCCGGCTCGCGTATCTTTTTTCACAAGTCTTAACTTTTTTTTTTGTCGCGGGGGAATTCTCTTGGAGATCTGCACCTAGCCGGGCAGCACAGGTGAGAATGCCAGATTTCTGCTGTCTAAACCCCCTCGGTGTTCTTCTTGCACCATGAACGGCCTCTGCAGTGCTTCTACCCGACCCGGCAGGTGTCAATGGCCGTCATGAGCTCGTGGTGTGGCTCATCCCATGAGGGACATTCAGCGAGCGTGTGCTGAGCAGTGTCCCTAGCACAGCCACAGTGATGACACTCTGTCATTTGCTCCCGGCCTATGTGACACAGGCAGCTCCCAAAGCACCTGCGTCAGCCGGAAGCTTAGGGTGCCGTGTCGCCTGATGAGCCAATCAACCATAGCTGGCCGAATGGCTTCTATCGTTGCCACACCCGACCTTTGTTTCGTAAGCCTAACCTAATATAAGCGATTTATTTTTCACAATTTTCCCGTCTTGGTTCGGTGCGGTGCGGTTTTGAGGTTATGTCACTTTCGAACAATCATTGGTAATTTTGTATATTAGAACTTGATGATTTTTAAGTTGAAACAAAACAGTTTCGTCTCAGTTTGGTTAGGTTAAGTTAGATTTGCAAGAAAAGATAACGCGGCATTTAATACGGAAGTACCAGAATAAGATAATATATTATTAATGTACTCGAAGTATATACAAAGAGAGAGAAAAACGTTGAATTTTATAGCACATTATTTACTATTGGATCGTAGTCACTATCACGCACTTTTAGAACTTATTCTGTATTGTGAATTATTAACACTGTTATTATATATTAAAAAGTTACAAAAGAACGCCGAAAACTAATGTTTACCACTTCAAAATTAATCAGAATACTAAGTTACACTCCTACCGCGTATGGACCACAAACAACTTTTTTTCTCTTTTGTTTATAAACTACCTGATACCCGTGACTTCGTCTGCGTAGGTTATTTAATTGTACATTCCATGTACGGAGGAAAAAATATAAACACCACACCGCTTGTCCCATTTCTCTACGACATGGAACGGTAACGTGAGTGTAGCCGCGAACAAAAGCTTTTCTATATCTAAATATATGAAAATTTAGTGATATGTTTGTCTACGATAAACTCCGAAATTGCTCAACTGGTCTAGTCTCAGGAACTACTGGTCCGATTTGAAAAATTCCTTCAGTGTTATATAGCTCATCTATCGAGGAAAGCTATTGGTAATATATCATTACGCTGAGACCAGTGGAAGCGAAGCATCAATGAAGAATGTTTCAAAATCGGAAGGTTTTTTTTCTTTTCAGAGCTTCCGTTGCGTGTTAGCGTTAGCCCACAGTAACTATTCCACGCGGACGAAGTCGCGGGCAGAAACTAGTTTGTAATATTGGTGGCATTTCTCGTAATATAGCTCGGTTATTGTGCAGAAGTGAAATGAATGGGAAGTAATACCACGAAGTATGAATTATGAGATGCCACAAAAACTCCCTGGAAAGTTCTAAGAAGGGGGCCGCCATCTTGTTAGAACATTGGATTTTTCACAAGACGCTTGTAATACTGTTACGTACTCGACAATAATCTAGAAGGTTGGTTTCCAAAAATAAAATAAATAAATATATCGTTTCGACGTTATACATCTTCTTCATTACATAGTATAAAACAAAGTCCCCCACCGCGTCTGTCTGTCTGTCTGTTCGCGATAAACTCGAAAACTACTGAACGGATTCTCATGCGGTTTTCACCAGTGGATACAGTGATTCATGGGGAAGGTTTTAGTGTATAATTTGTCAAGGTTTTTTTTTATAGTCAGGGCGGGACACCGTCTGCCGGGCCCGCTAGTCTATACATATAATAAGAATGTAAATCGACCGTGTCTGCAGTTTTTCGATTTTCGTCAAAAGAATTGTTGCAGGTATTTAGGAATAAGTAATAGAATACATTTCAATCATTTTTAGAAATCTCTGTCTGTCTGTCTGTTTGTATGAACACGCATCACTGCTAAAGTACTGGGTTCACAATAAAATCTCATATAAGAAAATCATAAAGCATATCCTCGGGAGTAACTTAGTCTTTGTTTCATTAAAATCGGCTCACTCTATCAAAAGTTATTTTAATTTTAATGACGACGCGACATAAGTATGAGAGAAGAGTAGAAAATCAAATGGACTTAATACGTTCAGATGACTTTATTAGTCATTGTTTTGTACATCAGATTCCACGTGGACGAAGTCGCGGGCACAGCTGGTACTGTATAATACTTAAATTTGTGTTCGGCGCATCATATCCAGAAAGAAACCACTAGACCATTACAACTGTTTTTGCTTGTTTATATAACTACTTATTATATGGTTATATGATAACCTTGAATGTTATGAATATCGCAAGTTAAATCTATACATGTAACGTAAATCAACGTGTCTATATAGATTTTCGTAAAAAAATGTGTTGTAGTTGTCTTGGATTAAGTAATAAAATACATTTCAATCATTTTTAAAGATGTCTCTGTGTTTGGACACGCGTCACTGCTAAAATACTGCGTTCATGATAAAAGTATATCCTCGAGTAAGATTTAGTCCAAGTTTCATTAAAATCGGTTCACTCTATCAAAAGTTATTGTAATTTCAATGACGACGCGACTTAAGTACGAGAGAAAAGTAGATAAGTAAATGGACTTAATACATTCAGATGATTTTATAACAATAAAAATGTGTTATTTTGTTACGTTTCCCCCCTTAACTACTCGAAGAAAAACAGGTGCCAAAAGCTAGTAACATTATAAAGAGGAGTTTGTAAGTTTGTTTGTAAGGATTATAAATATCGATTATGAAAAATCTGGGGGCACGGCAGCGTCCCTGCCAAGTCATGAAACATGAAAAGAACGTGTGCTTATCTTGTCTCCACTCTAACTTGTCATACAGATATTTTGGGTTTTTGGTTTTAATCAGCCCAAAAAGTAACTCGCGTCGTGCTGCCATTTTTCGCATCATTCCAAAATGGTGTAATATGCCCACGGCGCGGGACATCGAAGCAAAGTCTGACACAAGCATATCTTACACTGAAAGAATTCTTCTAATCGGACAAGTAGTTCCGTGAGATTAGCGCGTCCAACCAAACAAACAAACAAACCCTCCAGTTTTATAATAATAGTATACCTTGATAATTCTTGTTGGACACAGAATGTTAATGCAATGCCCTCCGGCTCCAACCCCGGCTGTAACAACGGATTTTTTGGAATCCGCGTACAGTCCTCTTCAATCCTTTTGTCCGTTCTGAGTAAGATCCGGCTTGCGCGTAATACAATCAAAAGTTTAATACAAGGCAATGTCATAATATGGAAGTTTTTTGCGGGGACTTAGTCTGTCTTGTAGTGACTTTATATTTTATTCATAATCTTGTGTTATTTGACTGTATGTTTTGTAATATTGGTGGTGTTTTACGTAATATAGTTCGGAGTGCACAAGGGAAGTGAATAGGAAATTATACAACGGAGCGTGAATTCTGAGATACCACAAAAACTCCCTAGAAAATTCTAACAAGCATGCCACTATTTTGTTAGAACATTGAAATGATCGCAAGAAACTTGTAATATAATTACCTACTCGACGATGGCAGTTATAATCTGTGGCGTTCCGCCCTTTCGTTATTTTAATATCATTAGTTATAAATTAAATTAGCACATAATAATAATTAGCACATAAGGCAATATGCAAATAAGGCACCCAAAGGACTTGTAACCGGGTGCTTAAAAATCGCATGTTAATATCAGCACCTCCAGATATCAGTATTTTTATCATTTTTTTGTCACTTTTTACAAAAATATACATTTATTTCTAATTTACACTATTCTTAATCCAAATTTATTAAATTTTATTTTCTGTTTTTTAGTTGGATTCTTTATGAAAGCGTGTTTTTTTTTAGTTTTTTTAAACTATTATTAATTTATTTTTTTTAGTTAAATTTTTTTAACTTTTTTTTTTTTTTCGGATTATTGCATTGTCATCGACCTTTGTGACAGGTGTGCAAAGTTTGAATTAAATCTGATCGTTCAAAGTAGGATAAAATCGAGCTCAAAGGGGTCGGTTACAAACATACATACAGGTGAAGCTAATAAAAGCGTGATAAAAACCCACGCGCTACCCAGACATCTGTCACTATCACCCGGGACGCGTAAGAACGTAATGTAAAACGACATATATTAAGAATATTATATTTGTATAACAGTCTGTTATAACCTGTAAAATGACAGTGAACAGAACGCCTTCTGTATTTCATTTCGCTCCACAACCAACACGAACCCTCGAGGCTACAAAACGCCAAAAATCTACTAGAAGATTGGCTGCCAGAAATAATGCTAAAAAACAATGTTAAACTATTATTATTGGAATTTAAAATTAGCATCTATTTATCGTTATTTGATTGAAGAAGGCGTTACTTTGCGGAAATCCCTCATTAAATATTATAGGGGACGCTACTTTGCTCTTCCGCCTGGAATAGATTCTAGTAGACGTCTATAAACTGCAACGAAAAACGAATCAATTAATCAATATATATATACTAGCGGGCCCGGCAGACGTTGTTCCGCTCTGATTATGAAAAAATCCCTGACAAATTATATACTAAAACGTTCCTCATCAATCACTCTATCCACCGGTGAAAACCGCATGACAATCCGTTCGGTAGCTTTTGAGTTTATCGCGAACAGACAGACAGACAGACGCGGTAGAGGACTTTGTTTTATACTATGTAATGATATATATATACATATTATTATACTGTGTAATTAATCTTAATATATATATTTCTTGTGTGCGTGTGTATGTGACTGAACTCCTCCTAAACGACTGGACCGATTTTGATGAAATTTTGTGTGCGTGTTCGAGTGGATCCGAGAATGGTTTAGATTCACAATTGGACCCGGTAGGTGGCGCTGCGGTCGACTTTTAGGATTTTTTTGTTTTCAAGGCAGGACAACGTCCGCCCGGTCCGCTAGTATATACATATATTGATTAAATTTATTCGCTTTTTGTTGCAGTTAGACGTATGTGTTCAATCAATTCCAGGCGGAAGTGCAAAGTAGCATCCACTATAATATCATCGTTAAGTTGCCTCGATTTTAAACAGTTTCACCGGACTACTCTGATAATAAAAAAAAATCTTTGACAAATTATACACCTAAACCTTCCTCATGAATCACTTTATCTACTGCTGAAAATCCATTCGGTAGTTTTTTATTTATTGCGAACAGACAGACAGACAAACGTGGCAAAGGACTTGGTTTTATAATATGTATTGATATGAATTTATAACACAATTTGTGTCGGTCTGCGCATCTACAATCAGAGCGGTCAGAAAGTATGGCGAGAACTGTACATTTACTAATGTTAAATTGGTATGGGCTGACGGCGAAGGAAAAGATCGTGAGGAAACCCGAACCTGAGAAATGTTCTTGTAGTACTACTGTATGTGGGAAAATATAGAACTGTGGATTTCTCAGAGTTTGAAATCGCCAATACTGGCGTGGTGGTGGCGTCGCAGGAAACCGACGTGAAGTAACAGTGCTTGCATTGTTGCGTTTCGTTCGGTCAGTGAGAGCGCCGGAGGTCCACTTCCTTCACTTGTTAGGATTCGAACCTACGGGCTACGTCCATGGACGCGGTGTTTGAACACGCTATCAACTAAGCCATCGTCGTTTTGCTGTACCAGTATTTATTGATTAATCCGGTAAAACAATCATGAAAAGCTGTAGTACACTAATCGTGTGAGGCACGTCCACGGGATGTAAAAAAATGCACTTTCTTCTTTCTATAATAAAGAGGTAAAGTTTGTGAGTTTGTGACGTTGTAGGGGGTAATCTCAGGAACTACTGGTCCGATTTGAAAAATTCTTTCATTGTTATATAGCTCATTTATCGAGGAAGGTTATAGGATATATATCATCATGCTAAGGCTAGGGGGAGCGGAGCACTAATGCAGAATGTTTCAAAATCGGGGTTTTTTTGATGAAATCTGACAGAGGAGAGTGGAAGAGGAAAACATGTTGTGCCGACACTACTCAGGTGGGATAAGGATAAGAAGATGATGATGGCAATTGAACTTATATTAACTTTAAAACTACAAGGTGTCTACAGCTCGAAGTGTGAGACAGTAGTTTATTGGGGCGTGCTCGATGTAATATGATGAGAAATTAAAACATTAGATACGCAACCAAAATTTATTATAGATTTTCTTGTGCCGAGGAAAAATTATATATATCAGAGGAGCCACTATTGGCCTGCGATACCGTGCTATTGACTATATCAGGGGTGTTACTAATGACCTCAAACGCTATTGGTTGAAGCTATCGACTGTTCATCGTTTACCTCGATGTGAGACGCCATTGGTTGGAGGTATCGGCTGTTATGTATCTTGATGCCTCAAAAGGTGACTGACGACTAGAGGCAGGATATACACGCTCAGACAGTTGGGCTAATCATACCTAAGGATAATTCGTCGTAACTATAGTCAGTGTTGTTTCTGTATCGGTTAACGTTTTATTCGATTCTTCTTGGTGGATTGATCGAGAAATCATAATCATGACGTCACTATGAATGACGCTTTTATCGCTGCCTCGACATATATATCTGACATCGAATATGTCCCGCACTTTCAAAAGGGCCAGAGACATTATAAATGGCCAGCACGCTACAAGTTCAACCGATTAAAACCTAATCTAGGACCTAACCTAAGAGATGTGACTACTGCACCAAGTCTGAACTAATAGGGTCTTCAAATCAAATTCGATGTACAAGGTGGGTCTCACGATGCCACAGCGGTGAGGAGACCCCAATTCCTCGTACTTATCGCCTGATGCTGCAGGTGGCCGATGTGTCACAATGGTTATAAGTAAACGTTGAATTATGTCACAACTTGGCTGTTCCCATGTGGTGTGATGATGTAAAATACTCAAAAACACCGCTTCAATACAAATAAAACACGTTATATTGATAAATATTGATTTTCAAATATATTTCCTCTTTGGATTATAACTTTGTCCATTAAAATCTATCGAGGTTAAACTCGCAGCGTCTAGACACAAAAAAGGTTATAAGTCATGGAGTAATTTAAAACCTGTTATATTTGAAACAATTGAATTGTGTGAATCAAGTTTGACCTTGCGTGAAATATTGTTCGCACCTCTGGGACGGTCCCGCCAAATACTAAATGCCCTGGACAGGTTGCAGATACGGTCTGTCCGAATTGTTAATAATGCAGACATTACACAGTTTATAGAGCCGCTTCAGTTGCGCAGAGACATTGATTGCCTCACTGAGAGTGTTCTACCGTCTGTATCATGGCGCGTGTTCTGAAGAGCCATTTAATTTAATCTTTCCTTTTCATAATACGCGCGCTGGGCTTCGGAGCCATAGTCTGGCAACGCACTTGCGACTTTCCTCGCGTTTCTAGTGTCTATAGACGGTAGTGATCACTTATCAGGCGACACACCTGTTCGTTCTATGACATAAAAAAAAAACTTACACGAAGCCTCGAGGTAAAGTTAGCGTTAGCCCAAAGTAACTATTCCACGAGGGCGAAGGGGCGGGTAATAGCTTAGTATTTAATATACCGCTCGGAACGGTAGGTACATTTTTGAAGTGAAACTTCTTTATCGGCGTTGGAAAAAATTTACCGTCACATTTTTCCGTTACGCGCCATCTTTTTTGTATTCATGTCTATGATAATAAAATCCTTTTGTTTAAACTTTATCTAATTTAACTTTATTTTTTAATATATTAATGAAATTGTTTGCCATAAAGAAAGAAAGGGTTTTTTTTTTTTTTTTTTTTTTTTTTTTTTTTTTTGTTTTTTTTTTTAACCAATTTCTGGAAAGTTGCATATAGATCATTTTGCGAAAAATAAGGCCTTAAACAAGTTTCACTTCTTACGTGTGTACACTAGTACACGCACACATTTTTTTTAAAATGAAAAGTATCTATAGTCCTATATCTTAGTCATATAGTATATGTCTTTTCATGTACTCCTGACAACGTGTAAGCAAAATTCTATGACGATCGGTTGAGTAGTTAACCCCTCGACTGATTCTTTAAGACACAGATCTCAAAATGGCGAGTCATGTTTTTAATTTTTTTGAAGTGAAAACTTATTTAGGCGCTTTGAGCGGTATTAGTCATATTATCAACAACAATTACGAATTCTTATCAATATGCAATGATATAATAACTGAGCCACAGCAACGCGTGGCCGGGTCAACTAGTAGATGATATTCCGTGTGGTGGCGCCGTTGCGTTTTCGACGCCACCGAAGCAGGTTGTTCTATGCTATTTAAGTGGACTGTATTTGCGGGGGGTGCTATATTTGATACTCAACTATATTGCGATCAGATACGACGACGGAGACAAGGCTAGGAAGGAAACTTGGCACATACCTCGTGGCGTTGCAGTTTCCACGTGGCTAGACGGCTAGGTGATTGTTCTCGTTGCACTCCACTGTTTTTTCTCCGTCACAACATTGACGGACACTAAAGTCTAGTTTCAAAAGGTCTCACACAACAATTATTGTTTATAAAGTGTGTCGGCACGCACTATATGCGGAGCGATGCGTTTTATTCTAACTCACTCGACCAGGCGAAAATTCAAACTGTTCTTGCACGCGACGCGGTAACGACTCTGGCGTGTTCGACGCGCTAATGAATGTAAGCATGTGCCAGGAAGGGGTACTTAAGCGAGGAGGGAAAGTGTCGCGATCTGATCACAATAATGCGGGAATTAAAAATATATTTAAAGCGGCGCAACCACCGTGTGTGCACTAAACACTGTGGAAGAGCTGCAACTGAGGAGTAAAAGACATACATATGTGTACCTATACATATAAATAAAAAATAAATAAAAAGTCTTTATTTAACAAAAATGATTTACATGGCATAAAAATCAACTGTAGACTCCCACACTAGGAACTGAATCCTGTGTCGTGGGTATTCGAACAAAAACTCTTTACAAAATATATTTCTTGTTAGTGCCGTAAGTGGCTTACTTATTAGACAATTAAGATTAATAAAAATTTAGAAAGTACATATATATCAAACTGATTATATTACACAAATTTAATACCTAAAGTACATATGGTGGAAGGGTTTTTAATTTTTCCCTTATTTTCGAACTGGGTTAGTTCAGATTAGCTTAGTTGTCAGATATGAAATACACGTTTGAACTCTTGAGGCACACATGCCGGTACACATGTGTGTTTCGCGAATTCTCATATGTAATAAAAACAAGCTTAGTTTAACTTAGACAGATAAGCGGTGTTGCATCCAAGACACACTGGCACCACTGGCACCGACTCCGCTCCTATTGCCCTTAGCGTGATGATATATAGCCTATGACACTCACAAATAACGTGGCTTTCTATTGATAAAAGAATCGGTTTAGTAGTTCCCGAGATTACCCCCTACAACATCACAAACTCACAAACTTTACCTCTTTATAATATTAGTATATAGATTATAGCCGCTGCCCGCGACTTCGTCCGCGTAGTAATAGTTACTACTCTGGGCTAACGCTGACACGCAGCAGAAGCTCTAAAAAAAAACATCTCGATTTTGAAACATTTTTCATCTGTGCTCCGCTCCTATTGGCCTTAGCGTGATGATATATAGCCTATAACCATTCTCGATGAATGAGCTATATAACACTGAAAGAATTATTCAAATCGGACCAGTAGTTCCTGAGATTACCCCTTACAACGCCACAACGTCACAAACTCACAACGTCACAAACTCTACCTCTTTATAATATTAGTATAGATAGAGAAGATAGATTTGGTTGTTTCTTTGTTTAAACGCTTACACATGACGCGCTGTAATCAACTTTTTATCGCTCCGTGATCTTACGGTATATTTTCAATTAAATACAATCTTAATTAGATAAAAATAATGAGTAAAAATAACACACCAATAATAATACCAAAGAATTAACATAATATTTTTTATTTCTTACATAACGATTTCACAAAACATGAAATCATGTGACAAATTACAGTTGTATGTTGATTTATCGTTTTTAATAATCACATAAAGAATATTTTTCATTAGAGATTATCACGATAGGAACTTTTGACCTTAAAAACACACTTTCTTTACCATTCTTCAACGATATCGGATACGAAGAACATCATGTTACATTGAGGTGGAGATAATAATCGATTCATCTTCTATACATATAATAAGAATGTAAATGTAACGGTGTCTGTACTTTCTAGATTTTTGTGAAAAAAATTGTTGCAGAAATAATTTATAAAATATATTTAAGAAATGTCTGACTGTTACTTTGTTCACGCATCACTGCCAAAGTACTGCGTTCGCAATCAAACCGCAGCAAGAAAATTAAAAAGCATATCTTCCAGAATAAATTAGTCTTTGTTTCATTAAAATCGGTCCGCTCTAGCAAAAGTTATTGTAATTTTAATGACGACGCGGAGTAAGTACGAGAGAAAAGTAGACAAGTAAATGGACTTAATACATTCAGATGACTTTGTTACTCACTGTTTTTGACATAAGGTTCCACGAGGACGAAGTCACGAGCACAGCTTTATTTAAACAAATTAAATACAGATTTGTTGTTATCACAGTAAATACTAATTAACCTTATTTTTGTATTGAGCCAAATAATTATAATCTGTTTGAATAAACCTTGTATACTGTTTACGAAAGAAAGAAAGAAAGAAAGAAATACTTTATTGTTGGAACAACCATACAATTAAATTAGATTACACACTAATTAGACAGAAAAAAAAAATACATTTTAAAAATGAAAAATAGATGTCCAACAATTGGCGAACCCGTTCAGCAAAAATCTGCAATACTGTAAGTAGTACTGCAGCGCTGATTTTCGATGGGAGCCTATATATGATGATAAACAGACGCTAATGTCAATACAGAATTAGAAACAAACAAACAAATAACACAGACGCACGTAACACGTCACGGATGGCCATACTAAAGAGATATAACAACTGTAACCACAAATTTAGGATTAAACAAAACAAATATAATTTTAGAAGAGAAAAAAAAAGTAAATAAAAACAATACACACCAATACACAGAGCTTACAATAGAATACTACTATTATTCACATACATTATACGTCACTCTAATTACTGAATTTGAAAATGCAATAGATAATGCTTTTATGTGCACATTAAAAATAGAGTCCTTTGTGTAGATTTATATCTAATTAGTATGTGGCAACACAGAACCAATAACACGTGTAATAATAACGCCTGATAAGATACTACGTAATGGCTTTTTTGAAGAGAAAACTTCTATAGGCGCGTTGAGTGGTAGTTTTGGCAGGAGATATTCTTTTTTATATCAGGAGGCAAACGAAGAGGCTGCTCATCTGATGTGATCAACGTCGACCATAGACATTAGCAACACCAGAAGAGTTATAATTTATTGCCAGCCTGTGTTTGGGGAGAGAGGAGACGGGGAAGGGGGAAGCTTAGGTGGGTCTCCGGCGCTCTCACTGACCGAATGAAACGCAACAATGCAAGCAATATTACTTCACGTGAGTGTTTCTGTGTGTTGGGTGGTAATGCACCGGACGAGCCGGCCCGTTCATGCTGAAACCAATAATAACTTCAGCGTGGCTTTACCACCTAGAACCTATAATTTTTGCATCATCACATGCTACGTAAGCATGAGCGGCTGTATTGCGCTTGCGCAGCTTGCGTCAGACTAGCGACGCGTAGTATAGAGGCCTGTGTACATGTAATATTGATATTTTGCAGCTCCTCATACGTTTGATTGATTAATAGACTTTATATAAATGTATAGTATAAAACAAAGTCCCCTACCGCGTCTGTCTGTCTGCCTGTTCACGATAAACTCAAAAACTACCGAACGGATCTTCATGCGGTTTTCACCGGTGGATAGAGTGATTGATGAGGAACGTTTTAGTATATAATTTGTCAAGGATTTTTTCATAATCAAGGCGGGGCAACGTCTGCCGGGCCCGCTTGTAAATGTATATAATTATTGCTCCGAGTGCCAGTACATATGAAAACCACACTAATGTTAATCATTTAAATAAACAAATTCTGCAATGTAATTATTGTAATTGACACTATAATTAATTTTAAAATTCAACATAGAACTCGGTTATTTCATTATTTTGAATTTGCACTTCTGTCGGCAGTTCTTATGAGTGCCTCCACTTGTTTTTTTACTTTATTTTAGGCAACCATCTTCAAGGTAATGCAATGTTGTGTTAAGGCAATCATATTACAAATATCTTGTAATAATTTTCATGTTCTGACAAAACGGCGGCCCCTTTGTTAGGACTTTCCAGGGAGTTTTTGTGGCAAGTCGGACTCCATGCCCCGTGGTATTATATCCCATCCACTTCACTTGAACACAATAAGCATTACGTAAAACAACAGCAATATTATAAAATATAGAGCCAAATAACACTAGATTACGAATAAAATATAAAAACCGCTACACAATATTCCAAGATCCCGTCAAAGACTCTGAATAATGTAGTTTCTTATAAGTAAAACAATTGTTAATATTTGATCATTACCACCAGAGTTTTCTGTATAAAAACAAACCTTACCTCTTTAATAATATAGCATAGATAATTGGGTCTATCTCTCCGTTGATATGTGAATTATAGAATTGCGGACATCTGTCACGGTGTAGTATGTTAGTTCTGCGAGATAAAATTCAATAACATTCCTTTATAATAATGTAAATAGAAATGTGTTGAAGACGCTAGAACGTCGGACCTGAGGAAAGTCGCTAGTAAAATGGGTAATTTGGTAAGAATTTTTAGACACTTTTATTCAAATGAAAACTAAAACCAAAGGTACATGTGACTTTGTCCCTGTTGAATTATAGCAGACTAGCTGACCCGTGCCCAGTTCGTTGGGCGGTAAACATTTATAAAAAACTACTTTTTGCGACTTAAATATAAAAGTTAGACATATGCTGTCGCTAACTTTTTTGTAGGCATTATCAAGTTCTACAACTTTTCTCTAGAACTCAATCATATATCTCTCATCGTTAAGGCAGCGTTCGTAAGAAACGTTTTCGATCTACCGTTTTTTCTCCGACTTACTTTGTAAATTTGACTACCACAAAAAAGTCTTTTCATTTTTCGATTTATTATATAGCCTATGACACTCATAAATAACGTGGCTTTCTATTGGTAAAAGAACTTTCAAAGTAGGTTTAGTACTTCCCGAGATTACCCCCTACAACTTCACAAACTCACAAATTCTACCTTTTTATAATATCAATATTTTTTTATTTAATTCGGTTAATTTTTTTATAATTAAGTTATTTTTCGCTTTTTAGTGCCTTATTAGTTTTTCACATCGAAGGCGGTTTATTTTGTGTTCATTTTTAGTGTTCATAAATATATCTGGTTTGTATAATGGTATAATAAATCGGTTCCAATTTCACGAAAATACGTAGAGACGAAGTGGGTGAAAATCAAATAAACGATATTTCACCCCCTTAGGGGTTGAATATTTTCTTCAAATTTATATGGAACCACCGCTGAATATAACTAATTCAAATAAAAAAAGAATCATTACAATCGGTTCATAATTTGCGAAGATATCAATTAACATACATAAAAAAAATACATACAACCGAACATCGTAACCTCCTCCTTTTTCGAAGTCGGTTAAAAAATACATACAGTCGAGCATAGCAACCTCCTTCGCAACCTTTTGTGAAGCCCGTTATTGACGGAAGTCAAAATGTCTTTTTTATTTACATGTATGTATATGTTGTGTAAAATTGAAGCAGTAGTGTGAGTAATGCATATTTTAATTAATTTAATGTACTTCTAATGCATTTTATATAAAATAAATAGCTTTCTGCACTTCTCCTCCATATAAACTTTAACTATGCCAAATTTCACGTTCATCCATTCACGCAATTCTTTTAAAAAGGGATACAAAGTTTTGGCTTCACGTATTAATATATATGATATCATTGTATTCAGCAGTGTATTACTTTATCTGCTGTTTAAGGTAAACGCTTTTATTCTTTCCTGATTGGTCTTTAATGACTGTGTCGACTACGACATATAGCTGGTGTAACTTGATTGATTTGTGGGTGGTAGAGCCACGCTGAAGCTATTACTGGTTTCAGCATTAATGGATCGGCTCGCCCGGGGTAGTACCACCCTCTCATAGAAAACCGAGTTAAAGTAACAGTGCTTGCATTGTTGCGTTTTGTTTGGTCAGTGAGAGCGCCGGAGGCCCACTTCCCTTTCCCCCGTCCTCCTCCCCTTCCCCTCTCCCATCCCTTCAAACACAGGCTGGCAACGCACTTGCGACTCTCCTGATGTTGCAAGTATCTATGGACGGTGGTGATCACTTAACATCACGTTACCCGCATGTTCGTTTGCCTCTTATAATATAAAAAAAAATTGAACGAAATTTACATACTTTTTTGGCAATTTTAATTTCCTCTCCTTCTCGTCATCATCTCAATGCCTCCTCGCCTCATGATGATCTAACATCTCTAACTTGCAGACACCGAGTCAAGGTAGATATGGAACAGAGCAATACTATCAAAATCCCTTCGGTCCTCAGCAAGGGCCTTTCGGTGTTCCTCAAACGGGTCCGCCTGACGGACAGCAACAAGGCACGTTCATTAGATCTCAGCAAAGTCCAGTCGATCGGCAGCCCTATCTTACCAATCCAGTTTACTACGGAGGGCAACTACAGACGACAGCTCCCCAACCTATTTACGCGCAGCCTCCACATGTCTTTGAACAGGTCCGTTTTAAGATATAAAAAAAAATATCCAATTTAGTCCCTGAGAAGGCGCTTATGAACGTCAAAGCTACCACCGGTTCGGACAAACAACCCACTCATCGAGAAGAAGTTCGATCTGGTTTATCTCTTCATCTATCTTCTATACATATAATAAGAGTGTAAATCTAACGTGTCTGTATTTTTAAATTTTAGTGAAAAAAATTATAATAATAATAATAATAATAATAATATAATTTATTTCAGACTCATCGTTACGTCCATATTTGTGGGTACAATTACAGGATTAAAAAATTAGTATTAGTAATAATAATAAAACAGAAAAATAAATTATAAACAAAAACACAGAACACAGTATATAACATAAAGTGGCAAGTCCGAGTGAAACCTCCGGTGATGGTGGAAATTCACTGTATGACTGCATGTAGCCGTATCCAGCGAGCCAGCATCGGAGAGTCCCACCGGTCCACCAGCGCACATAGTATGCTGTTGGGGCTGTCGCGCGAGCGACGCATGATAGAGGCGCACCGTTTGCGCATGATCGCCGCAAAGCCGTCCATATCAGCATCCGCGAACATCGCGGAGGCGCTGCAGTGGCGCGGCAGCCCCATCAGCACCCGGAAAGCGTTATTATATTGAACGCGCAAATCACTGTATGCCCGCTGCGTATAGTCAACCCACAGGCTGCAAGTGTAAAAGGACTGACAGTACGCTTTAAAAAGTGCAAATTTAACAGACTCTGTACACCGTGAAAACCTGCGGGCTAACATATTGCATCGGACAGACAGCGCCCTGCGCTCCCTATCCACGTCCACATTATCCTTAAGGTCCTCGGTGACCCAGTGGCCCAAATACTTAAATTGCTCGACTTTATTTAGAGCTGTACCACATAAAGTGAAATTCGGAACGAGATTATATCGTTTGTTATCCGGCCTGAAAATCATTATTTCACTCTTTCCCACGTTATATTTAAGTCCATGAACCACCGCGTAGGTCTCACAAATTTTCAGGAGCCTTCGTAAAGCGCCGATGGAAGGGCTCAGCAGCACCATATCATCTGCGTAACTGATGTTATTCATACACACTCCGTCTATCACTATCACTCCGTATGACACCCAATGCCGGTGTTGCTGAGCTCGTCAATCAGTCGGTTAACGTACAGATTGAAGAGCGTAGGAGAGGTAAGTCCCCCCTGCCTCACTCCGCAATTCAGTCCGTACTCCTTCGAAAGAGAACCTGCCCATCTTACAAAGTTCTTTTGATTCTTATACCAATACATAAATAATAACACGATTTCTCCAGGTAGACAAGTTTCATGTCTTAATTTATCCCAAAGAATATCGTATGAAACCAGATCGAAGGCTTTCGATAAATCAAGATAAACAGCATATATTGGGGTCTTTCTACTCGTGTAATACTGCACAGTTCGCTTGAGGCACAGGATAGCACTCTCGGTGGAAAGACCGGGCCTGAATCCAAACTGCGCGTCATTTAGCGAGACGTGTTTGTCCAAGTGCTGACTCAGCAGACTGTCCAGTACTTTAGCGGCCACTGTGGCTAGAGAAATCGGTCTATAATTGTTTATATCTGATACATCACCAGTTTTATTTTTGACGATTGGCACAACTATAGTACGTATTAGTTTGTTAGGCAGGTGGGAGTGGCCCAAACACAGGGTAAAAAACATAGAAAGCACTCTGGGTAGGTGTACACCAGCGTGCTGCAAGTGCTCGATTACATTATTGCAGGTTTCAAGGAATAAGTAATAGAATACATTACAATCATTTTTAGCAATGTCTGTCTGTCTGTTTATTTGTATGAACACGCATCACAACTAAAGTACTGGGTTCACAATAAACCTCATATCATCATTATATAGTATAAAACATAGTCCCCTACCGCGTCTGTCTGTCTGTCTGTCTGTTCCCGATAAACTCAAAAACTACTGAACGGATTTTCAAGCGATTTTCACCAGTGGATAAAGTGATTCATGAGGAACGTTTTGGTATATAATTTGTCAAGGATTTTTTTTATAATCAGGGCGGGACAAAGTCTGCCGTGTAAAACGATTAAATAAAAAACGAATGTAACTATCTATATGAATATGTTTGATGGAAAGATAAACCATCTATTCTTGGCGATATCTCGATGAGTGGGTTGTTTCTCCGAACCGACATTCATTACTTTCTTCTCAGGGTTGAAATTGAGTAAAGTATTTTCATTTTTGATTTGAAATTTGTTTCAGCAATCATACTCACCGTATCCACAACAGGGTTACCCTTACCAGAGCTATCCACCACAGTGGGGTGGACGGCAAGGCTATCCACAGCAAGGTATTTCCGGATGTATTTAGTAGAACATTGTTCCTTAAAGCCACAATAATAAGCAAAATTAAAATCGATTGACTCGTATTTATTCACAATAGAGGATTCACTTTAAAAAAATAATTAGTCTTCATCTTGTATCTATATCTATACATATAATAAGAATGTAACGTGTCTGTACTTTTTCGATTTTTGTGAAAAAAATTGTTACAGGTGTCTAAAGTAATAGAATACATTTCAATGATTTTTAGAAATGTCTGTCTGTTTGTATGAACGCACATCGCTGTTAAAGCACTGGGCTTACAATAAAACCACACAACAATCATAAAGCATATCCTTGGGAGTAGCTTAGGCTTTGTTTCATTAAAATCGGTCCACTCTATCAAAAGTTATTGTAATTTGAATGACGGCTCGAGTTAAGTACGAGACAAGAGTAGTAATCTTTAACTAATTTTGTTGAACACGCTAATCTCAGGAACTACTGCTCCGATTTGAAAAATTCCTTCAGTGTTAGATAGCTCATTTATCGAGGAAAACTATTGGCTATATCATCACGCTAAGCCCAGTGGGAGCGGAGCATCAATTAAAAATGTTTTAAAATCGTTTTTTTCTTTTTTGAGAGCTTCCTTTGCGTATTAGCGTTAGTCCAAAGAAACTATTCCACGCGGACGAAGTCGCGGGCAGAAGCTAGTACCAAATATGTACCTATGTACATATTTGTCCTTCTAAAAATTAATAGCAATTTCTTGTTCCTGCGTGTTGATAATACACAGACGTAGGCGTTAATATCCTGTGAATTCTGAAACCTTGGTAGGGCTAATGTGTTCCGATACCGCGTCAATATATGTATCAGTCCTTACAATGAGACTAAGCCCTGATGAATAAAACATCTTAGTCAAAGTACATGACGGCGTGGCATATTTTTACCTACTAAATTATATGCCATCTTTTAGTTGATACAGTGTAGGTTTGTAGGCGGCAGAACTGGTTTCAGTATGAATGGGTCGGCTCGCCCGGGGTACTACCACGCGACCCACAGAAACACCCACGTGAACTAACAGTGCTTGCATCGTTGCGTTTCGTTCGGTCAGTGAGAGCGCCGGAGGCCCACTTCCACTCTCCTCCCGTCCTCCCCTCCCCACTCCTCCGCCCTCCCCCAACACAGGCTGGCAATGCACTTACGGCTCCCCTGGTGTTGCAAGTGTCTATGGACGGCTGTGATCATTTAACATCAGGTGACCCACCTGTTCGTTTACCTCCTATAATATAAAAAAAAAACAAAAATTAAAGTCCACGACTGAGAACTACACACGAATATACATAGAAAACACATCTAATATTTACTAACACCACGACTAAACATCAGAATTTCAAAGTCCTCTTAAAAGGGGGCGTACATTAATTACGTGAGGAGTTTCAACCGAATCTCACTAAATCTCACTTTGGGGAGAGAGGGGGTTTCGGCAAATCATAACGTATTTTTTTTTTCGGGCAAAAAATAGTGTAAAAATGTGAGAAAATCATATTAATTTAAAGTAAAACCTAGACTAAAATATGCCGAAATTTGACACAATTCTTAAATATATCACAACCCATTAATAGATGTATAGTTATTTAGTATTAATATTTTGAAATATAATCTATACTTATTACTTATAATGTAGTAATAATATCATATAATATAATAATAATATCATAAAGTGCTAAAGTTTGTGACGTTGTAGGGGGTAATCTCCGGATCTACTAAACCAATTTTGAAAATTCGATTACCAGTAGAAAGGCACGTTATTTGTGGGTTTCGTAGGCTATTTATTAATCCGAAAAATTAAGACTTTTCTGTGGTAGTCGAATTTGCAAAGTAAGTCGGAGAAAAAACGGTCGAATGAAAACGTTTCTTACGAACGCTGCCTTAACGATGAGAGATATACGATTGAGTTCTAGAGCAAAGTTGTAGAGCTTGATAATGCCTACAAAAAAATTCACTGACCGCATATGTCTAACATTTATATTTAAGACACAAAAAGTTGTTTTTTATAAACGAAGTGGGCACCCGTGCTAGTGTAATAATAATTATAACTAAATGTAAGAAAAAAGCAAACAAAAGTCAAGGCAATCATAAGAACTGACGACAGAAGTGAAAACTCAAAACAATGGAATTTAAACTGTGCTCTAAGTTTGTATTTTTAAATTTATTACAGTGTGAATTATTTGAACTTCGTAATTTGCAAATTGAAATTACTGCACGATCTCAATACATAATATCAATATTAGATGTACTCAGGCTCTTATACTA
This sequence comes from Antheraea yamamai, assembly GCA_036509395.1. Taxonomy (NCBI): domain Eukaryota; kingdom Metazoa; phylum Arthropoda; class Insecta; order Lepidoptera; family Saturniidae; genus Antheraea; species Antheraea yamamai. Next base: position 10,747,553 of record AP028454.1, read on the forward strand.
CGCGTCACCAGTATGACGTAAGCCGCGTTAGCGCTATACCTACAGTCGGTCACACTTACTGGCATGTCATGACGCGAAATTATAAATCTATCTCCTGCCAAAAATACCGTTCAATGCGCCTAAAGAAGTGTCCACTTCTATAAATAAAGGAAATTGTGTTCTTTTCAAAATCTACCGCATTTACACTCAAAATACAAAATTTGAAACATCTCACGTGAGTTTAAAAAAAATCCTTAAAAACGCCTAACGTAATTACTGGATAACTCTTAAGATATTTCGTTTCAAAAATAATAATTAATTGTGATTACAGGCTATCAACAAGGACTGGGGAACGCGGCTGGATGTGCCGCTTGTATGGCATGCCTTACCTGCCTCCTGTGCTCATGCTGTCAGGGTATGATGGGAGCAGGAATGCATAGCATGAATGACATGAACCAGGAGCACGGCACCACGGCTGTGACGGCACCCCAAACGGACGCAATCGATGCTGATGATAATTAAGTCTACCTGATGTTTGAAAATATTTTTTTAAATAGATTAATTAATTATTTTTTTGGCAACCGATCTTCTACTAGATTATTACTGCCATTATCGAGTAGGTAATTACAAGGTACAGGTACAAGGTATATTACAATTTACTTGCGATGATTTCAATGAACGAACAAGATGGTGGACCTCTTGTTAGAACTTTCCGGGGAGTTTTTGTGGCAAGTCAGAAGCCATGTTCCGTGGTATTATTTTGCATCCACTTCATTTGTACACGATAACCGAACTATATTACGTAGAAAACCACCAATATTACAAAATATAGAGTAACATAACACAAGATTATGAATAAAATATGATTATACGATATAAAACAAAGTCTTTTATCACGTCTGTCTGTTTGCGATAACCTCAAAAACTATTGAACGGATTTTATGCGGTTTCCACCAGTACATCGGGTCATTCACGAGTAAGGCTTAGGTATATAATTTATCTACGTTTTTTTTATTGATGTGAAACATCTATAGGCGAAAGTAAACTTGATTGTTGGCGTAGCGAGATGTGGCGACGCGATGCCTTGCGCGAGCGACTGTGCGCAATCTCTCTTGCCGCACTGAGCTCGCATACCTATAGTGTTTTTTTTTTCGAACTGCCTACGCTATTGACCTATCAAGGTATTAACAGCTTCACCGGACTACTAAGGCGAGCGCTTAAGGCACTCAACCGATTTTATTTGACAACTAGCTCAAAGGTGCACGGCACACCTCGGCTTGGGCTGTTGCCTGATACATGCAATTCGCGACCTATCTGAGCTAACTTAAGCTAAGCAAACTATTCATACTAATATGAGTTGTTGAAATATATACCTCAACAACTCTTATATATATTTCGTATCGTATAATTTTCTAAACCATTTCAGTTTGATAAGGGAAAAAATAAAACACTTCCACTTGCATGTGTAAGCGTGTATGCGTGCACGTGTGTGGAGGTGATATGTGTAATATTGTCACAATGATGTAAGATTTTGTGTCACTGTATCGCGCGAGCAGCGCACTCAAGGGCTCTACGCCGAGGGAACGGACCTAGGCTTGAGCCGCTGCCGAGGGAGGCCTAATCTGGTCACCTATAGTGTATACAGTGTTGTTTACTACGTTACATATGTGTTTCACATCTGCCAGGCGTCCCGTGACGGCTCAGTTTTTTATTAGAGCGGGACAACGTCCGCCGGCCCGGAGCATGAATTCTGCCACAAAAACTCCACGGAAAGTTCTAACAAGGGAGCCACCACTTTGTTAGAACATTGAAATGATCACAACACACTTGTAATGGCAACCACTCGACAGAAGTAATAAGCCAGATAATTGGTTGCCAAAAAAAAACTATATACTATAGGAAGTTCCGTAGTATAAATACTTAACTATACATTTATTTATTTTGGTATACTACCTACTAGACAGACAGACAGTTACACATATACACAAATACTTACCTTACGTTTAACGCGTAACTTATAACGAACATTTTTCCTTGCCATGCTGTATGGTATACAAAAACCCAAGACGCACACTTAATGTCTCACAGCCGGTACACAAAAATGAGTGCATAATTTTAGATTATGCACTTATTCCTCGTAAAAATAACTTTAAATTATTCAGGTAAGGCTGAATTTGTAAAATCATACGTTTATGGCATAACTGTAACCACGTACGTATATTGGTGAGTTTTTGCGGGACGATTTTGAGCGCTACTTTTATTCGAGACTGTGTCTTGGGTTTTTATATGCCACGCCATAAGAAGTTGCATTTCAGTAAGCTTGTGTTCCTGTCTTTGGGCGGCAATGTTTCTAATTCGCTCTGAGGCTACGGTCAGTAGTTATGCACCAATGTACTTCAGGTTAAATGGATGGCAGCTTCGGGAAGTTGGGCTGTAACAATTCGAGAAATTCTTAGAGGGTATTTAAATTTGTTTGTCCACCTCTATAAACAGGTTATGATAGATTTAAAATGCGTGGGCCAGAGTCCAAAAAAATGTTGAAAAATCGAAAATTTTTGATAAATTAACTCCTAAGGGGTGGGAAAAATGAAACGTCGAAAATTTTGGAATAATGCATTTGAATCTACTCCCTCTTGCCCACGTATGCATATGTTTTGCTTTTTTGAAAAACCTACGTCTAATTATTATTCTCGATCTTTCGCGAATAATGGGGGGCTCACTTCACGGAGCTATGGGGGGACATAAAGCCACGTTTATGTCAACGAATCTTACAACTGTACATCTTAAAGTTAATTGTGTATATATTTGTTGAGCTGTGCCCGCGGTGTGTGAAGGTAGTGGAATGTCTGTAGGTGGTAGAGTCACGCTGTAGGTATAACTGGTTTCAGCATGAATGGGTCGGCTCTACCACCCTCTCACAAACCACCGACGTGCAGTAACAGTGCTTGCATTGTCGCGTTTCGTTCGGTCAGTGAGAGCGCCGGAGGCCTACCTCCTTCCCTTCCCTTTTCTCCTTTCCCTACCCCTCCCCTATACATAGGCTGGCAACGCACTTGGGAAATCCCCAGATGTTGCTAGTGTCTATGGACGGTGGTGATCACTTAACATCAGGTGACCCACCTGTTCGTTTGCCTGCTTTTACCATAAAAACAAAATTGTCTGCATGAGACATTATGTAACCAACAGTGATTAATAAAGTCATCTGAATATAATAAGTCCAAATGGATATGGAGATAAGTCTTATCTACTTTTCTCTCGTACTTAAGTCGTGTCCTCATTAATATTACAATAACTTTTGATAGAATGAACCGGTTTTAATGAAACCAAGACTTTAAATGTTACTCGAAGATATGCTTTATGCTTTTGATTTTCTTTATGATGTTTTATCATGAACGCAGCACTTTAGCAGTGATGCGTATTCAAACAAACAGACACACAGGCAGACAGACATTTCTAAAAACGATTGAAATGTATTTTATTACTTATTCCTAGACATCGTTTTTTTTCTCCATGAGGAAATCCCTAACAGATATCCACTCCGCCGGGCAGCAGAGGATGGATTCGACCATCCGCATCCCGAGTCGCACGGACTAAAACCCCATGGTACCTTCTTACACCTTTTGGCCGGGGGACTGTCTAATCGACACTACGTCTGGTCCTCCGACAGGTGTTGTCCCCTCCTAAAGAGCCACATCTGCGGCCTGAGGGGTTAAGATGGTAAACGCCTTAAGGGGAGTGGGTGTTAAATTAAATTAATTTCCTAGACACCTGCATCATTTTGTTTTGTAGTCCGGTGAAGCTGTTAAGACCTTGCCAGATCAATAGCGTAGCCAGTTCGAGAAAAATCTTTTTTTTTTTTCAAAAATTTAAACGTACGGACACATTAGATTTACATTCTTATTATATGTATAAATATAGATTATTATTTATTTGATTAATGTAATGAATAATCGTGTAATTATTTAATTAAAGTGTTTATTACGTATTGTTATAAAGTTTATTTTCTTGTTAATTGTAATGATTTATTTACTATCTGATCAGCGCAACTTCGTCTGCGTCAAATCGGTTATTACCCGTTCCAATTGTATTTCGAAACGCGATAAGTCTCTTGTGAATCCAAGCTATCCAGGAACTCAATCAAACTCATACCTAGTTGGTATGCGAAAAATCTTCTTAAATATACCTAAAACCCAATTGCAGCAGCGGTCTAATACAGCAGCAATTAAATATGCATGTATTTACCAAAATAAAAAGTAGTCTGTAGATCTCGGGGATAACATATATTTCTAACAGTGAAAGAATGTTCAAAATCGTATCAGTAGTGTCGGAGATTACTCCTGATAATATGAGACACTCGACTGCACTTTAAGGTTTAATTTATATTATATTACTAGCGGGCCAGGCAGACATTGTCACGCCCTAATTACAAAAAAAAACAAGACAAATTATATACCAAAACGTTCCTCGTGAATCACTTTATCCACTGGTGAAAACCGCATAAAGATCCGTTCAGTAGTTTTTGGGTTTATCGCGAACAGACAGACAGACAGACGCGGTAGGGGACTTTGTTTTATACTATGTAGTGATAATGATTACAAAATAGACGGAGCACGCAATGACTTGACACGTAACGATGCAAGAGAGAGAGCCACGATATTGTTACATAGCAGAGTCGCGATTAAGTCGATTGCTAATATGTTTTTAGCAGGCGCATATTATAATTGGTTTGCGCTCATAATTTCATCAACCCCGAATATCCAAACTCACAAACTATACCCTCTTTATAATAGAATAGAATGTACCTGCAGCCCCGTCCGCGTGGGACTTAATATAAATAACTGTGACTAGGGAAAAATAGATAAGTAAATGGATTTAAAACATTCAGATGATTATATGAATGTTTTAAATCCATTTAGTTATCTATTTTTCTCTCGTACTCGTCATTAAAATCACAAAAACTTTTTATAGAGTACACTGATTTTAATGTAACAAAAACTAAATGTTACCCGATATATTTTACGATGTTCTAATGATGATGAGGTTCTGAACGTAGTACTTTAGCTGTGTTGCGCGTTCAAACAAACAGACAGACATTTCTAAAAATAATTGACATGTATTTTATTACTTATTCCTAGACACTTGCATCAATTTTTTTCACAAGTATCTAAAAAGTACAGACACGTTAGATTTACATTCTTATTGTATGTATCGCTAATACTAAGCAAAATCGAAAAAATTAAGGGAAATAAGTAAAAATCCGTCTACTTTATGTGTAGCTGATGTCTATGTGTACATCTGTGATGGCTAGTGAATGTAATGTCACTGTATCGCGTTAGTAGCGTTATGGAGGACATCACTCTGGGGGATCGGATTTAGACTTTAGACGATACGGGGAAGGGGGTCGCGGCTACTATGCTGGAGCGAAGTATACCGCCCGAGCAGACTATTATCATAAATGCTTGTCATATTTATATGGGTACGGTCGTTTGGCTTTATATGTTTTAAACAAAATAAAATTATTTGACGGTGGTTAGCTTATTTTTTTGGCGTAACTGCTGGAGCTCGCACGACGATTATTATTTCAAGTTAAAGACGCACTTTAAAAACTTTAAAAGACTTTTTGGATTTTCTTATATATAACCGACCTTTTGTAATATAAAAAAGAAAGTCAAAAAAGAAGAAAGTATTTTTCAAATCAAGAATAAGTCACAACTTTTGTTCCGCAATGACAAGACAAGCCTAGTAACTCTTAAAATGGCCTAAAATTCCAAGTAAAATTAAACCAAGAAATAAACCAAAATTCCAGTTCCAATATCATAAAATCCATAACAAAAAACAATAGTTACAGAAATGGCTTTAGCATTGAGGAAGGCAGTTTTATCGAAACATATATCTCTGTTGAAATGCGTTAAGGGGCGGACTCTGGCGACCGTTGTAAACAAAACAGCAGCGACCCAATGTGAGTATAAAATGCAGTTTAAGAATTAATCTGTAGTTAACATTGTATAAGTCACGTGTGAAAAAAACCCGGTCTATATTTCCGTGGAGATCTAGTACCAAAATTATATATTCTTCTATCTTCTAATCACTGCATATTATAAAACAAAGTTCTCTACCACGTCTGTCTCTCTGTCTGTTCGCGATAAACTCAAAAAGTACTCGACGGTTTTTATGCGGTTTACACCAGTAGATAAAGTGATTCATGAGGAAGGTGTAGGACTGTAGGTATATAATTTGTCAAGGGTTTTTTATTATCAGGGCGGGGGGACAGCGTCCGCCGGGCCCGCAAGTATATCTATTCTATACATATAATAAGAACGTAAATCTATCGTGTCTGTAATTTTTCGATTTTTGTGAAAAAAATTGTTACAGGAATAAGTAATAAAATACATTACAATCATTTTTAGAAATGTCTGTCTGTCCGTTTGCATGAACACGCATCACTGCTAAAGTACTGGATTCACAATAAAACCACATGAATGAAATCATAAAGCATATTTTCGAGAATAACTTAGTCTTTGTTTCATTAAAATCGGTCCACTTTATCAAAAGTTATTGTAATTTTAATGACGATGCGGCGTAACTACAAGAAAAAAGTAGATAAGTAAATGGACTTAATACATTCAGATGACTTTACTAATCACTGCTTTTTTACATAAGGTTCCATGCGGACGAAGTCACGGGCACAGCTAGTTATTTATAAATATCTATTTTTCATATTTAAATATCTGTATGTATACATATGCACGATACAGATAAGACTTGAAGATATATTATAGTTAGAAGATATATTGAAGATATATCTATATTCGTTTCGTATAGAGCTTAAACCTTTGGTTTTGGACAGTCCAGGGGTTAGTAAGCGTGTTTGAAGCCGCGGGCAAGTGCTATAGTATTGATATATCTAAATATATAAAAGCGCATTGTTATGATGTTTCTCCACGATGAACTCCAAAACTAGTCAACCGATCTTCATGAATCGTTGACGTTATGTATAATTTGGTCCGACTTGCGATATAGGATAATATATAATTCGATTAATGACCTCAATATGTTTTAATTACATATTAAATGATTGTCAATTCTGATTACTATTAATTGTAAGTTTCATCAGTCTCCAACAGATGGCGTTTTAAAATTTGTTTGTTGACAGAAAACTGTAGGGCCGACTGTTATTGATATCTCAACAGATGGCGCCACGTTTTATTTTGAATTTGTGTTCCAACTTTAGTTTATTTTATGGTGTACGTATTATATTCTATTCATCATGTAATAATAGAGCCACACCGGCGTCTGGCCGCGTCAGCTAGTATAATATAGATTTTATATTGTCTAATCGTGTTCGCTCGCTGGTGATGTCCTGTGTTATTTCTGGAGAACGTTGGTCGCTGCCGTTTGGACATCCACGTGTATAATACTCGGCCAGACCGCTCGCGTTCTTCTTAGTAGCATCATTAACCAGCGAGCGTTTTGCTACAGGAGTATTATATGCTTGGATGTCCATTACAGTTTCGTGCAAACCCTGCTACTTCCGTCCCACATCGCTACTCTGCTGCGGCGTTAGAAGCAGTTCTATACGTCACTATACCGAGAAGAAAGAAGACCAGAAGCTCTGCCCCATCTGTGGATGCTTATGCGGTCCATGCCCGTGTGGACCCTGCGGGCCATGCGGACCGTGCGGGCCTTGTGGGCCCTGTCGCTGTCCCTGCCCCGGCCCTTGCGGACCCTGTGGACCCTGCGGACCGTGTGGACCCTGCGGTCCCTGCGGCCCATGTGGACCTTGTGGACCTTGCGGACCCTGTGGCCCCTGTCGCTGCCCGGGCCCCTGTGGGCCGTGTGGACCCTGCTTCCCGAGCCCCGCACCCTGTCCTTGCCCTTGTCCTTGTCCACCCCCGTGCCCTTGTCCACCCCCGTGCCCGAGTCCAAGCCCGAATCCGAGCCCTAAACCGAAGTGTGTATGCGGTAGCTGTTCAAGCTGCACCATGCCGCCGCTGACCGCTACAATGGAAAAAGAAGTTTGTAAAAGGGATGAAAAAAAAGCCACCACCCGGATTATTCCTCCTGGAGCAGTCAAAGTATCGCCATGACAATTCCCGGAAGATCGTCTGCAATGAAATCAATTTAAAAGACTTTGTCGCATATATATAATATTTTTTTTTACATATGTCAGATTTATACAATAAAAACAGTTAATAGATTACATGTTTTATTGCCCTATAACAGTAGTCAACAAACTGCAGCTCGCGGCCCGCATGTGATTCTTTCACTCCTTAGTTGCGGCTCTTCCACGAAGTACACTCATCAATAAAGTAAATTTTCAAAAAAAAGTATTAACCGACTTCAATATCAATCAAAAACCCATAAGGCACTAAAAAGCGGAAAATAAATAGTTTATCAAATTAACCAAATTAAATAAAACATATGAATATGTGTGCTACCTAGAGATGTATTGGAAGTCGGTGCCAACCGAAATTTCAAATTTGTTCCAGGTAGAAATGTATTACAGAGACGACTTAAACTTTGTACCTATGTAGATGATATGATTTTCGGTTCGCACCGACTTCCAATACATCTCTAGGTAGCACACATATTCATATGTTTTATTTAATTTGGTTAATTTGATAAACTATTTATTTTCCGCTTTTTAGTGCCTTATGGGTTTTTGATTGATATTGAAGTCGGTTAATACTTTTTTTTGAAAATTTACTTTATTTTTCCATTTTTAGTTTACATAAATATATTTTACTAGCAGTGCCCACGAACTCCGTTCCGCCTTAAGTATATTAAAATATGCAGATTTTTGCGGTATGGTATGCGATATGGTTTCAATTGGTTGTACAATAAGTAACGTTTGGTACGAACGCAACCTTATTAATAAAAACTAAACTTTTTCTTACAAAATGAAATTTCTAAAGAAAATGTATTTATTGTGAAAGAATAGAACAATTTAATACAAAGTATGGGCTCCTCTGCTATTCAGAACTTGTCGGCAACGATTATTCATTGAATTAATGAGACTGTTTATGTCATCTTGCGGTATTCGCTCCCAATGGAATTGTAGCAAATCCTTCAGCTGTTGGGTTGTTGTCGCTCCGTCCAAGTCCTTCAAAACACGTCTCTGGAGCATGTCCCATGCGTGCTCGATGGGGTTGAGATCTGGCGATTGTGCAGGCCAGGGCAATACCCGGATGTTCTCCGTTGCAAAGTATTCCTTCTTGCAGTCGGGGAGACGCAGAAAAGAGACGACAGGAACTTGTGATTGAACTCGACCGGTTCTTGCATCTCATTTCAACATGGGGAGTAAGCAATTTGGTGGAGTTTAATGCAAACAAAACACAAGTATGCGCGTTTACCTGCAAAACATCTCCATTTACCCCTCTTCCTGCTCTCCAGAACGTCTCGCTCGCAATGCGAGACAGCCTCAATATCTTAGGTATAGATATTCGCAGCGACCTCAATCTCAGGTATTACATCGGGAGCGTCATCTCCACTGCATCTCGGAGACTCGGAATCCTGAACAGGGTGCGACGGTTTTTCACGCCTGATCAACTATACCTCCTTTATAAGGCACAAGTTCGGCCTTGTGTGGAATATTGTTCGCACCTCTGGGACGGTTCCGCCAAATACCTACTAGATGCCCTGGACAGGTTGCAGAGACGGGCTGTCCGCATTGTTAATGATTCAGACATTATACAATTTATAGAGCCGCTTCAGTTGCGCAGAGACATTGCCTCACTGAGCGTGTTCTACCGTCTGTGTCATGGCGAGTGTTCTGAAGAGCTATTTAATTTAATCCCTTCCTCTCCTTTTCATACCCGAACCACGCGCGCTGGGCTTCGGAGCCATAGTTTTTACGGTAAATCCTATCTGGGCACGAACTAAAAAGTTCGCAACTTCTTATCTCTGCGGTACCGTGAAGCTATGGAACAATCTCCCGGCCAATGTGTTCCCTCCTTCCTATAATATGGGGTCCTTCAAGCGTAACGTGAAGAGACATTTATGCAAGCCGGCATGACAGCGGCGACCGGTGAGGGATGAGGGATAGCGTGTCTCTCGGTAGTCGCCGTTGTTTTTGGATTATACTGTGCTCACCATCAGGCACAGTACAGTCACTTTGCTGAGCTACGATAAAAAAAATAAAAAAAATTCACTGGTTCGCCGAGCTGTATGTGAACGCGCATTGTCATGCATTAACCTAAAATTGGAGCCAAAGGTTTGTGCAAATGGGTAGACATAAGGTCTGAGAATATCCTCAATGTAATTTTCAGCATTCATGTTTCCATTTACAAAAACGAGCTCAGTTCGCCTGTTCTTCATAATACCCGCCCATAACATAACTGTTGAGCCGCTGTATGGATGAACTTCCTGAACGCACCTGAGCCTTTCAGTATTTCCGGGCCGACGATACACTCGCACCCTTCTTGTATCAGGCTTAAACCCGAATCGCGACTCATCGGAAAACATAATTTTATCCCATTGTTCCTGGGTCCATGTTATGCGTTCTCTACACCATTCATATCGACGAGCGCGATTCCCGTGACGTATCGGTGGGCACCTGATTGGGCGTCGAGCTCGTAAGCCGTACTCATGCAGTCGATTTCACACAGTTTGAGGACTTACATCAACACCACTTGAAATTTGTAGCCTCAAACTTATCTCTCGAGCGGTTAACATCGGCTGGCGTCTTGCAGTCAGTTGTATGTACCGGTCTTGCCGAGTGGTTGTACTCCTTTTACGGCCTGGATGCTGTTCAGCGGGTTCTCCTGTATTATTGTAGCGCTGCCAAAGACGACAAATAACACTTCTATGAATGGCAAAATGTCGAGATACCTGAGATTGATTACTTCCCGCTTGCAACATCCCTACAGCTCTTTGCATTTCATCTGCCATCAAATGACGTCGCTTCATGACGTAAAGAATATCTAACAATTCAATTTTGTCGCTAACTTTATTTAAATGGTTGGTAAAATTATAAAATCAAGACAAACGTAGCAATTAAAACGCACTTAAATTCAAACAAATGCGCAGTCATTTGAATTTTATGAAGAAACAAAACATAATCAAATTTTTTTTTACAACCAGCCAGTATGTCATCAATAACAAAAAAGTTTACTTACCTACGCACTTTGTTTGAGTAAATACTTAGAAATCAATTAATATAAATGGTAAAATTTGTAATATCACGCATGTTGCTTATACTTTTTTGATGTGTGTATTTATAGCAGACACGGAATATTATCTACTAGCCTCTGCCCGCGACTTCGTTCGTACGGAATAGTTACTTTGGGCTAACGCTAACACGCAGCGCAAGCTCTCAAGAGGAAAATAAAACCGCGATTTTGAAACATTCTTCATTGGTGCTCCGCTCCTATTGGTCTTAACGTGAGATATATGCCTATAACCCCGATAAATGAGCTATATAACACTGAAAGAATTTTTCAAATCGGATTAGTAGTTCCTGAGATTACCCCCTACAGCGTCACAAAGTCACAAACTCTATCTCTTTATAATATTAGTATAGATAGTATAAACTAATATAGATAACAGTGGTCAGCAAACTACGGCTTGCAGACCACATACTGCTCTCTCATTCCTTAGTAACGACTCTTCCGCAAAGTATTTATAGCAGATACGGAATATTATCTATTTAAGTTGCCTTGTAAGAGCCGAGTAAACACTCAAACGTAAGCCTACAGATAAGAGGCACATTTTTAGAAAGCAACAATAACACTGCTTATCGTTTAAAATAAAGTTCTTTGCATAAACTCCAGTTTTTATTTGGCTTTTTTGGAAGACGTTTTTGCCGACTACTGCCCGCTGCACTGACCACTGCTAAGAATTACCAAACATTCCGCGTTAACAATGATGAAATGTGTAAAATAATTTACAGCTGCAGCGGTCTCATCACGAAGCAGAAAGGAGAACAAAGCCCAGCATCTTGAACAGACGCAGAAGATATCATCCTTGAAGACGGGCTACCTAGAAAATGGAGTTCTTCCTATACGTTGCTGCATGTCATGTCCGACAATATCTCAACTGTCAAACAAACATTTCAGCCTTACAAAAACGATTCCAGCTTCCTGCGAACCCTTTAACTCATACGCTTCATGTTCTGCCTCACCATCAAGCGCTGTAAATGCTTACTTGCTCAAACCGTCTCGATCACAAATTACTTCCAAGCGATCTTATTCAAAACCGTGTTGTGACTGCCAATGTCCGTTGCCTTGCCCGCCGTGCGGATGTTCTGCCTGTTGTAGCCTACCACCCCCTTCGAGTCAACCTCCCCGTTGCGTCCAATACATGACCGGTTACTATTACTATCCATACGGTTACTGGTTTTGCGGACCTTACCATGTAACCGGCCTTTGCGTTCCGGTTGGCCCGAGTGAAGCGAGTAAACCTAGTTCCAGTAAAGCACCCAATATCCCGTCCGCTTCCGTTTGTTCTGCAGCTACCGCAGTGTTTACAGCTCATGCTCCAGCCACTGCTTCTAAGATCACAACTAATGAAAATATAATTGCTAACGCTTATATAAACATTCCTCAAACACGCACTAAGTCTCAATTAAGCACAGCCAAGTTATATACAGCTAACGCCACAGTCGCACCAAAGGTTAGTGATTGTAACACGAAGCTAACTAATTCCAATTCTCCCTCGAAGCACATTCCAGCATGTTACATGTCACATACAAATCAAAAAGTAAAAGAGAATTCTAGCAAAAAGCCACCAGGTCCACCTTGTAGTCCAACGGACAGTGGTTTCTCGAAAACTGTGACAAAAAAATCTGCTTATCCTCTCCCAAAATCATTATCTTACTATGAAACTATAAGGAAGGGAAACAACAGCCCAGTTCGGCATAAAAAATCCACGAAATGCCATCACGAAGTTTGTCCTGCGTTGGAGAAACCAAAGTTGTTGAAGTCTCGCGAAGAGCGAGATCGTCCGATAATAAAACCTGGTCTATTCGATTACTTATCGATTCCTCGCTATAAAAATCCCAACCCTCAACCTCTTACCATAGACTAAAAACTCGTATGAAATCTACAATCAAATACATCCATCTGCATTAAAATACTTAATTTTCTAACACGACATATAATTGATAATAATACGATAAATATATAAAAAATAGTACAATAAAAAAATTGAATAACATTATTGTTTCCTTTCTTCTATTATTTTTTATTATTTAAATAAGAATACAATAGAAACTTCTGTTAAATTATGATAACAAATTTTCGGTAGACTCTACCACCAGGTGGAGCCTAAAATAAACAAAAGCAGTGTACGTCAAGACACACGATAGAAGTAATTTTTTATATTACAGGGAAACTTTTAAATTATTCACCAATCAGTTTTGAACAGCATAGATTGTGTTCAGTGTCGCCACGCCACCTGAAAGCAGTACACGCAACCACGGACAACAAGAAAGAAAGCGACAACGCAACCAATCTTCTCGATTATTACTTCCTTCGTCGAGAAGGTAATAATATTACAAGTGCCTTGTTATAATTTCAATGTTCTAACAAGATGGTAGTCCCCTTATTAGAACTTTCCAGGGAGTGTTTATGACATCTCAGAATTCATGCTCCGTGGTATTATTTTCTATCCACTTCAAAAATGCACAATGGATGAATTATATTACGTAAAATGCTACCAATATTACAAAATATAGAGCCAAATAACACAAGATTATGAATGAAATATAAAGGCCACTACGTGACAGAAAGTCCCGACAAAAACTCCGGTACTTACCTACAAGGAGTCGCTTATCTTTTTGTACGTTTTTGACTTATATAGTTTGAATAATACGCCGATAGATGGCGTTAAAACGAACTTGACTATCACGGTATGTATCGATTTTATTCCCAACCGCGCCTCGCTATTATATCACACAACAAAGATTATTACCTATATAATAAATAGAAGCTATACCAGAAAGAAACCTAATGCGGAGTCTCAGCTAAATCCACTATTGTGAACAGATAATTACAGTATAGACGGTATTAAACTAAGCGTAATGACTGAAAAATATTTTTGAAGGCTATGGAGTATTTATCAAGCATACCCGTACGTTACTCGGTCATCTTTTCTCATTATTAATTACATGGGATTTAAAAAAGAATTGTAATATTAATTAAACATAGTACTACTGTGTTCTATTACATCTTTATATTTCGTGGACAGTACAGCCTATAACATATAACTAAATTCACATAAGTCCTAAAATCAGTCAAAATAAGCTGCTAATCTTGAGTGAATTTAAAAGTCAGCCAATATATGTTCTCAATCTTTCTAGAACATAGCAATAAAACACCAGAATTTACACCAGAAATAGGTGTGAAAACGGTGTTTATGCGGTTGAATATTGCACAGATTCTACTATTATTAAATAAGCAATTGATACAGACGACATTATATGTATTACTGACTTGTACTATAATTCTATCAAAACTTTAAAAAGATATACTAAGTCACCTCTATATTGTTATAGTCAGCTGTAAAACCTAATTATAAGTCAAATGTTTTGATTTCATAAATACAGAGAATAAGTATTTGTTCATTTACAGACATCGACATACAGATGGACTATTCACGTGTATAGTGACTAGTAAAAGAGAATTACGCATGCGCGTAATTGTAAAACAAAACAAGCGGGCAAACATTGCGCTCGCACTATTGACCAGCGAGAATATGTCAAAGGTGCATTCAATTTAAAAAATCGTAGTGCATTTAGGGCTGTGCAAATTGGTTCCTTGTTACACAAATAATACATATTTAATATTTATAAAAGAAAGTGAATAATCTGGCATGCTTGATAGTCGTATTTTATGGTCATAGATAAACGCATGATTGTTCGGCAATGGAAAGAATTCAATAAACAATGTTTTTTCTTTCTTTTAAGCTCTTTTTAATAAGGCATATAAAAATATCAACATAAAAATATTGCATCGGTAGTATCTATACAACCTTAATAACTGTAAATTTTCGAGTATATATAATTAGTTTAATAGATATATAATCGGGAGCCTATTTCAATTCAAGAGGTTATTTGCAAAATATGTATAAATAGTAAAAAGTGGTTTCTATTTATAACTAGTTTATATATGTACTTATTGTTTTATATTTAGTGTATATACATGTTAATTAAATAGAAAACCTTGCCTAGTAATACATATATCACAGACAAATGAAAATATTGCACATAGTATAACATAGAATCTTTAGTATAAACACATATTGTGATCATTTTATATGAACCTCACTGTATTTATGGACTACAAAAAATTTAAAAGTACGTTGTTAAAATATAATATGTTGAGTATTACTTATAGCTGAGGAAAGTACAGCAAAACTGCGATTTTAGTATTTGCAAAATTCAATATGAATCGAAAAATTGAAAATTGTTGTAAAAAGGAATTATAAAAAATATTAGAGATTAAACAGTTTATTTATGTAGAACGAATAACGAATTATATTTTTAATAGCCTGATAAGAAATTATGAATTGTGTATGTTACAAATATGCATTTGAAAGTAAGTAAAGTAACAAACCATGTAACCAACAAATATTCATAAAACATGCATTACAATAGCCTGAAGTGGAATAAACGGTATCGATTTAATAATAATAATAGGATGTACTCAACAAGGACTAAAACATTGAAGGTTACAGTTAAATCGATAGATTATCACTATCGCAACAGGTAAGCACTAGTGATACAGGAAAGTAGGGCTGTTGATATATTTAATAGTATCGGATATTCGATATATTAATATTTTTTTAAATATCAATAACGGCGTTCGATATATTGAAAAAATTGATATAGATATCGGTTTCATTAAATATATAAATATAATTATAATATATATTAATATTATAAAGAGGTAAAGTTTGTGAGTTTGTGAGTATGTGACGTTGTAGGGGGTAATCTCAGGAATTACTAAACCGATTTTAAAAATTCTTTTACCAATAGAAAGCCACGTTATTTGTGAGTGTTATAGGCTACATATCATCACGCTAAGATCAATAGGAACGGAGCAACAATGAAAAATGTTTTAAAATCGGAGTATTTTTTCCTTTTGAGAGCTTCCGCTGCGTCTTAGCCCGAAATAACTATACCACGCGTACGAAGTCGCGAGCAGAAGCTATTAACTAATTATATTATCTATATAACTATGAGAAATATATGATTGAGTAATAGAGAAAAGTTGTAGTTTGATAATGCCTATTACCGCCCAACAAAGTGGGCACGGGTCGGCTAGTATTAAATAAAAACAGTAATTCAGCTTAACAATGATGTACAGTTTTTAATCCAGTATATTTGTTAGACAATTTGTACCATAAATATTTTAAAATGTTACATTACAGTTCTGAGGGCCACTTGCACAAGCGTTATTCAATGATATTGATTTTTTTTACGAACTGACTACGCTATTGACCTGGCAACGTCTTAACAGCTTCACCGGACTACTGAATGATATTGATCTTAATTGTCATAATTATTGTTTTATCTAAATAAGATAATTATGTGCACCAATATTTTTCAGTAAGAGTTTTCAAAAAAACTCGTTACTTTATATGTTCAGCTGTTTGACTACTAAAATTAGCATTACCAGCCTGCTCCAAATTTTGGTATCTCGGTTCATTGATACAAAACGACGGCGTCGTAAACAAGGATATAATGATGTATAGAATAAAAAATATTAACCGCTGATATCTAAATTTTAATATCGAACTATCGATATATCAACTAAAATAATAATAGCTGTAATATCGATATTATAAAATAAGAATATCGATATATCGATATTTTATCAACAGTCCTACAGGGAAGCCGCCGGCCGCCATTTTAACTGCGCCATTTGTTGTCTTCATGCAGTGTGATTGTGAAGTTGTGGTATTTCGTAAAAATCCATGCCAGGCATGAGGACATAAGTGTATTGTGGTGTTTAAACTTTATTAACTATGGAGGACGATTATATGGAGATGCAGGACCCTTCTATGAGTGAAATGAATAGAAGCGGAGATGGGGGCGATGCGGGTGATATGAAAGACTACAATGAGGGAATGTATGAAGAGAATTACGAAGAAGACGACGGTGGAAATAATTATCGCGCCAACCGAGGACGTGGGAGCTTCAGGTGAGATATCAATTTAACATAAACGTGTATAAATTTTAACCTTGAAAATTTTGTTCAAATTGCTTTGTATTATGATAGAAAAACGGAATGGCGATTTCATAAGTTTTTATTGATTTTATAACTTCCCTTACTTTTAAAAGCATATAATACCTAATTATCTATGAAATGATTGTGAAATTGGGTTGTGTATGTTTAATATATAGTATATTGATCCTGATTAATTAAATAACTATAATTGTTTGCCTTTTAAATTTTTGTAAAATGGTGTATTTTTGTTTGTATTTCTGTTTATTATTCCCGCAAACTAGTTTTGGTTAACGAAATTTTTGTACTTTGACGATTATTTTTAGATATATAAGTCTAACTCGTAAGTCTAGCTGCCGGAACACACCTATAGGTGTTTCTTGACAGATTTTTAAGAAGGGGGAGTCCGTTTCTAGTCAGGGATGTAGTGGCGGGGTGGGCGCTACCCTAATACCCACCCCACTCTATTGAAGCAATACCCTAATACCCACCCCACTCTATTGAAGCAATACCTTGAGAGTGGTACGTGGGCTTAGAAAAAACCTTAAGCTATGATCTCATTGTAATGTTTTCCTTTTCCAATAGCCCTGGCTCATTGTAGGTACTCCAACTTATATTGACTGTGAGCCTTTGACTGATTCATAAATACTTGTGTTGTACCATGCCGATCTGAAGTTGAATATGAAGAGAATAAATTTTCAGTTTAGGGTTTTAATGAAAATTAATTTCATACATTGTAACGGAGAGTGCTTCGATTGATCTATCTTGTTAGCGATTCTAAATCACCACATGGATGGTTTTTTTTTTTTTTTATATTGTAGCTCGGCAAAGTGACTGTACTGTGCCTGATGGTAAGCACAGTACAATCCAAAAACAATGGCAACCACCGAAAGACATACTATCCATCGCCGGTCGCCGCTGTCATGCCGGCCTGAAAGCGACCCAGTCAGGGATAGCCCCCCCGGTTGCTGGATATACACCGGCTGATCCCGGAACGCGACACGCCCAAACGTGCCACTATGGCGGGTGTTCCACCTGGTGTACGGTGGTCGCGATCCAGTCGGGTACAGACACCCTACCACCCTGCGATTTCAATCATTCGTCTTAGCATGTGATATCGATTCCAACCATGACATACTATACCATTTGTTCTTGTTATGAAGCCTTTCTGGTGGTCCAGGTGCTTGGATAGATCTAGCAAATAACTTACCGATTCCATGCACAGTGCTAGAGCGACTTACTATGCAGAGCGGGATACTATGTACACAAACACTCTTAGCTCCCTCATTACTTACGAGTACAAGTATTAATAATGAGTTTTAGGAGGGATTTTGATCTGTCCTGTAGTGGATTTACTTTTTATTCATAATCTTGTTACTTCGGTAACTCTGTAATTCGGTATTTTAACACTGCCCTCCCAATACATTCTTGATAATTTAATGTATGTCTGTAAAAACTTTGAAAATTTGAATTTAGTAAAAGACCGGCATAATCTAAATACTAGAAACTGTGATAAACTGGTGATCCCATGTTTCAGACTTAGCAAAACCAGTAATAGTTTTTTAGGTAATAGTGTTAGGTTCTATAATAAAGTCCCAAAGCATGTTACCGATTTGCCAGACTGTAAATTTAAGCACCACGTCAAACGGGTTTTAGTTTCAAAAGGATATTATAGAGTGGATCGGTAGGCGAATGACAGTGATGTCTGGAACTGACTCCTCTCTGTGCATCCACTAAAAGCATTGTATGATGTATTGGAAATATATGTTAAAAAAAAATGTACCCGATCGAGTTTCTTGCCGGTTCTTCTCGATGACTGGGTTGTTTTCCGAACCGGTGGTAGTATTTGATGTTCATAAGTGCCTTATTAGGGCCTAAACTGAATAAAGTATTTTTGATTTCATTTGATTTGACTTGACTCTATATTGTGTAAAATTGGTGGTGTTTTTATATAATATAGTTTGTTTATTGTGCATAAGTGAAATGAATGGAAAATAATACCACGGACCATGAATTCTGAGATGCCGCAAAAACTCCATGGAAAGTTCTAACAAGATGGTGGCCATTCATTGAAATTATATCAAGAAACTTGTAATATCGATACTCAATTGACAATGACTGTAATAGTCTACTAGAAGACTGGTTGGAAGAAGAACTTGCAATACTATTAACTACTCGACAATAATAATCTAAAAGATTGGTTGCCAAAAATAAAGTTAAAAAAAAAGTAGCAATAATAGTAATAATGCCTTTATTTCCTGATTATTTTACACTAGCTTCTGCCCTCGACATCGTCTGCGTGGAATAGTTACTTTGGGCTAAAGCTAATTCGCAGCAGAAGCTCTCGAAAAAAAAAAAAAACCTGATTTTGAAACAGGCTTTATCTGTGCTCTAATCTTATTGGTTAGGACTATAGCCTTCCTCGATAAATGAGCTATCTAACACTGAAAGAATTTTTCAAATGTGACTGTAGTTTCTGAGATTAGCTTATTCAAGCAAACAAACTCTTCAGCTTTTTAATATTAAGTATATGTAACTCGATCCCTCATTCAAACTACAATAACTTATGATAGAGTGCACCTATTTTAATGAAACAAAGACTAAGTTACACCTGCAGATACGCTTTATGACTTTTTTTTATTGAGGTTTTATTGTGAATCCAGTACTTTAGCAGTGATGCTTGTTCATACACACAGTCAGACAGTCATTTCTAAAAATGATTGAAATGTATTCTATTACTTATTCCAAGACACCTTCAACAGTTTTTTTTCGCAAAAATCCAATAAAGTACATACATAGATTTACATTCTTATTATATGTATAGAAGATGGTAAAATATACATTATATTTCAGTAACTTACAAGGGTGTCTGTCTGTTCGCAATAAACTTAAAAACGATTGAACAGATTTTCATGCGGTTTTCACCAGCAGATGAAGTAATTCATGAGGAAGATTTTGGTACATAATTTGTCAAGGTCAATTGTCATTTGTCAATTTGTCAAGACAATGTGTAAATCTAAGGTGTCTGTACTTTTTAGATTTTTGTGATAAAGAATTTTTGCAGGTGTCTTGGAATAAGTAATAAAATACATTTTACTCATTTTTAGAAATGTCTGTTTGTCTGTCGGTGTGCTTGGACAGCATCACTGCTAAAGTACTGCGTTCACGATAAAACCTCACCAAGAAAATCATGAAGCGAGTAACATTTAGTCATTGTTTCATTAAAGTTGGTTCACTCTATCAAAAGTTATTGTAATTTGAATGACGACGCGACTTAAGTACGACAGAAAAGTAGACAAGTAAATGGACTTGATACATTCAGATGATTTCATTAATCACTGTTACTTAACATAAAGACGCAGACGAAGTCGCGGGCACCGCTAGTAATTAATAATAGTGTAAGTTATGTCATGTGATAAACCAATAATCTCTGTAGGGTTTAAAGTCAATTCAGTTTCTAATATGCTCCGTATTGTTATCATATTATTCATCAGACCCTTAACTCTTACATTATCCATAACTAGCGTCCCCGGCGGACGTTGTCCCGTTCTCATAATAAAATAAAATTAAAAAAAAATGATGCAGGAATCACTTAATCTACTGCTGGAAACTGCATGAAAATCTGTTCAGTAGCTTTTTAATTTATCACGAACAGACAGACAGACGCAGCAGAGGGCTATGTTTCATACTATGTTATGATAATGATATAAAAGAAAAAATAAAAACCCAACTATACAATTTACAAGTAACATGCATAATAATTGTATTTAATTTAATTAAGTAACAATACAATATAACACTATACCAAGGTTAAATGCTATGTTAGTATGTAAGGTCAGAGTTTTATTTTATTACATTCAATTAATTTGCATAAGAAGCAATTTATTGAAGTTATACTTCTTTAGGCGCGTTATGAAAAAATGATGAGAGTGAAATTTTAAGATGCGCGCGCATCTGTGACACAAAATTAACAGTATGAAGCTGTCTGCTTTACCGCTCATTAAGTCTCGAAATAAAAGCTACCAACAAAATAGAAATTGAACCTCGATATTAGTCGCGCATGTTGGTACGCTCGTCGTTTTTTGTTTTTTTTTTTTTCTACAAACGTAGATTAAGGCGAAAGATAAAATTTTTGAACAGATTGTTATCTTGTTACGCCAAAGAAGTATAACTTCTAACGCGTGTACATAAGTACACACACACTTTTTTTTTTTTGTATCAGAAATAGTAGTAAACCAATAGTATGTATACGCATAATGAAAGTGTAAGTAGAAGGAATCTCGATGTTAGATATATTTAAATAAAAATACTCTGGGGGGCTTTAGGCTCAAGGACAGAACTTGTTTCAATGTTTTTTAGAATTTTTGATTTAAAAAACGCTTTTCTAGGAAATTGAATTTCCTACAAATGTCTGATTTATATTTTTCCGGTTCATTCATAATATCATAATAAAATATCAACAAAAAATAAATAATAGTTTAGAAAAACTATAAAAACACGCTTTCATAAAAAATCCAACTAAAGAACAGAAAATAAAATTTAATAAATTTGGATTAAGAATAGTGTAAATTAGAAATAAATGTATATTTTTGTAAAGAGTGACAAAAAAATGATAAAAATACTGATATCTGGAGGTGCTGATATTAACATGTGATGCCTCACTGTTAATTTTTCATTTTTTAGTTAATTTTTTTTAACTTTTTTTTGTCGGATTATTGCATTGTCATCGACCTTTGACAGGTGTGCAAAGTTTGCATTAAATCTGATCGTTCAAAGTAGGACAAAATCGAGCTCAAAGGGGTCGGTTACATACATACATACAGGTGAAGCTAATAAAAGCGTGATAAAAACAACAAATTTTGACCAAATTTGACTTAGTGACCTGTACTGCTTCACCCGTGTGAGTTACAGTTCAAGTGCTATTGTAGAGCGGTCAATCTTGAGTAATTCCTGAGTTTGAATGATATGGTTTTATCCTTCTCTGCTTGATTTACCTGCTTTCGTTCAGTCTCGTTGTCTGTGGTTATATGTACTGAGATCAGGTGGCATGGTGATAACTGAACACAATCTTTGCTATTCAAAACTGATTGATGAGTAATTAAAATTTCTTCTTGTAATACAAAAGTTTCATTTCTATCATGTATCTTTAGACATACCCTGTTTTATTTTTTAATGTTATCTCATCTTGGCCACATGGACACAGGCTCTGCCTAGTTTGGATGTATTCAAAAGGAGCTTATATGAATTTATGCGTCCTTTTGGCTTCGTAAAGACAAATTAATTGTTTCATTTCCAGTGCTAGGCTATGTAAGAGATAGATGAGAAAAGATTACATGTGGCAAAGATGCGAATGTTAAGATGGATGTGTGGTGTAACTAGAATGGATAAGATTAAGAATAAGTATATCAGAGGAAGTTTGAAAATAGCATCAGTGACAGAGAAGTTGAGGAGTAATAGGTTAGCATGGTACGGGCATGTCATGAGGAGAGATGGAAGTCATGTAATTAGAAAAGTATGAAAGTGAACAGATATAGCAGTAGAGGAAGACCGAAAAAGGTGTGGATGGATTGTGTGAATTATTATATGTGTGTAAAAGGTATGAATACTGAGATGACATCTGACAGGGATAGTCCGGTGAAGCTGTTAAGACCTTGCTAGGTCAATAGCGTAGTCAGTTCGAGAAAAAAAAATAAAAAAAAACATCTGACAGGGGAGAATGGAAATGGAAAACATGTTGTCCTGACACTACTTAGGTGGGATAAGGGTAAGAAGAAGGGTAAAGATAAGAAAATTATAGTTTTATTCTGAGTTTTGATTTACCATGGAATATGAATATTTTTTGATACTTTTTCAGATACTAGCGGGCCCGGCAGACGTTGTCCCGCCCTGATTATAAAAAAAAATCTTTGACAAATTATATACTACCAAAGTGTTCCTCATGAATCACTTTATCCACTGGTGAAAACCGCTTGAAAATGCGTTCAGTAGTTTTTGAGTATATCGCGAACAGACAGACAGACAGACGCGGTAGGGAACTTTGTTTTATACTATATTGAGATGAGATATGTGGTTATTTTCTGGGAATGAAATAATTGTTCATCAATTTTATTCACTTGTACTATCATGAATAGAGCAAAGGAGTTTTTTTATTATTTACTAGCCTCTGCCCGCGACTTCGTCCGCGTGTAATAGTTACTTTGGGCTAACTAACACGCAGCGGAAGCTCTCAAAATGAGAAGAAAAATTTGACTTCGAAACATTCTTTGTTGGTGCTCCGCTCCTATTAGTCATAACGTGATGATACATAGCCTATGGCTTTCATCGATAAATGAGCTATCTAAAATGGAAAAAAATTAATTCAAATCGGACTAGTAGTTCCTAGTAGGTTAGTGCGTTCAACCAAAGAAATATTTTTTTTTTCGAACTGACTACGCTATTGACCTGGTAATCTTCTATTAGATTATTACTGCCATTGTTGAGTAGGTATACTACAAGTTTCCTCCAATCATTTCAATGTTCTAACAAGATGGTGGTCGTCTTTTTAGAACTTTCCAGGGTGTCTTTGTGGCAAGGCAGAACCCACGCTAAGTGGTATTATTTTCCATCCACTTCACTTGTGTTCAAAATAATCAGACTATATTACGTAACACGCCAACACTACTACAAAATAGCCGAATAACACAAGATTATGAATAAAATATAAAAACCACTACATGACATTCCAAGATCTCGCCAAAAACTCTGTTAAAATATTTGGTTTGTACAGGAGTCGAGGTCGCGGCCCACCGATGGGCTGGATGAACGGCCCACCGATGAGATTCCGCGGCCGTGGCTACGGCCCTGGCGGTCCACCGATGCGCGGACGAGGCTTCTTCCGGGCACGCGGCGGCCCCCGCTTCGGGCCGAACGGCGGCCCACCGAACTTCGATAACAACTGGGGCCCGATGGGACCCCCGCCGCCCGGCATGATGGGATGTCCACCCCCGTTCGGCCCCCCGCCGAGCATGATGCCGCCCGGGGGCCCGATGGGACCGCCGCCGAATATGATGGGGCAGCCTCCGCCGTTTGGAGGCCCACCCGGTGGTATACCACCACCTAATATGGTGAGTTGTACTCTTTTTTCTTTATAATCGATCAATCAAAAATACTTTATTCAATTTAAGCCCTAAACGAAGCTTATGAACGTCAAAACTACCACCGGTTCGGACAAACAACCCACTCATCGAGAAGCACCGGCAACAAACTCGATCGGGTTTATCTATAGTTTATTTTCTATTTATTTGTTATTACAACAGAGTTTTTATATATTTTACAATTATATTTAATTACAACTATATTTAATAAAAACTAACATATTATAGTCCTCGTCAAACTCTTTGACCGCTCTGAATGTGGCCGCAAGTTCGGGGTAACGCATAAAATATTCTCAGCAGTTCAATGTTAAGCAAAGTTAAAATATTCTTATAAGTATCAAATATTCGCAATTAATTATCCTTAAGTGGCCTCGATTTATACATACATAGATGCAGGGCGGTCAAAATGCTTGGCGCAAACTGTACTTTATTATCTTAATAATAAGTAATAAAATAATTGTTACAAAACTGAAAAAAAACCTGTTTGAAAAATTTAATATTTTTTATATATTAACTAGCGGGCCCGGCAGACGTTGTCCCGCCCTGATTATAAAACAGTCCTTGACAAATTATATACCAAAATGTTCCTCATGAATCACTATGCACTGGTGAAAACTGCATAAAGATCCTTTAAGGTCATTTGAATGTGAGCAGCATAATGTTATGTGCTTTTCCATATTCAATTTCCCTAACACAAAAAAATAACAATAACATTCATATGTTAAATACTTTATTATACAACTTGACATGTCGTCATAATGACAAATTTATATTTTTTGATGTTAATAAATTTATAATAACCCGGGAAAGTATGTTTCTTCCCAAAAAGTATAAGTGTGACATAGCTACATTGATAGCTTATAATGTAAATAAGTTAAGTGACTCAGCAGCATCATATAGTTCACCTAATGATACTGTGATAGAAATTTTAAACTAGTAGATAAGACAAAGGAGAAGTGTAATATTACAGTATATCACCAAAATATTAATCGCTTCTCCAGCAAAATTTTAGACATAGGCCTATTATTAAATAGAGAAAGACTAGATATATTATGTTTTACAGAAACATGGCTTAAACCGAACAAGATGCAATTCGATATACCCCATTTTTCGGTTGCCAGTGCATTTAACAGAACAATCGCTGTCGGTGGTGGTTGTATTATATTATTAAAAAATAATTTAAAATTTAAAGATAGAAAAGATATATGTAGTCTCTCAATAGATCGTATCTGTGAAGTGGCTTGTGCAGAGATGGATAAATTAATTATACTTTGTGTTTATAGACCTCCATCATCAAATATTTGTCAATTCCTACAAAAAATGGAGGAAATTCTTATGAGAATTTTGAATAGTAATAAGCGGGTTTTGGTCTGTGGTGACTTTAATATAGATATCTTAAGTATGTCACCGGAGGTCACTAAGTTCACATCTTTATTCAAGTCGTTTAACCTGGATCCTCTTTTTAATGAGCCGACCAGATGTACGTTTCAAACTGCATCTTGTATTGATAATATTTTTAGAAACTTCAAGACCATTGGCAGTAGTATTGTTACTGGGATACACTCTGATCACAAAGATCTCCTTGTTAAAATAAGTTGTGGTAAACCTAGTGCTGACTGCAAGAAACAAACTAGACTTATATAGAAAAATAAAGTAGGTCTTTTAAATCATAATATTGCACAATGTCTATCTTCCAAAACTTTTAATAATCAAGATCCAGATTGTTATTATGACTGTGGTAAAAACATATTGTACACATACAGGGGCATAATTTACAAAAACGAGTATTTTTTTCTTTCTTTTTGTAATGACTGCGTTGACAAGAAGTCTTTGTAACATTTAATGAACACAATGTTCAGTCGATCGTACGATATTATTGTATCGGTACAAACTCTCGTCGATTTGCTTGGCAACTGCACTGCTCTATAAACTGTTACATTTCAATTAGCTGACGTCTCTGTATATCTACGTCAGTTTTGCTTTGATTGTAATACAAAGTACACAACTAAAAACATAGGCCAGAAAATTATGACAAGTCTCAGATCACATGTAATTGTTAGCGGAGGCGAAGCCGGAGCTGACAAACATGTGATATGTGGCTTTCTTTTTTACCGGCCAAGGTGTGTATACTACTTTTGAGCTCGACGGAGCCAGAAAGTGGGAACTTCTTTTAGCGCAGCAGCCAGAAAGTTGCCACTTCCCGGTCAGATGACAGAAAATTATCATCGAGTAGAAAAAGTTATGTAAAACCATATTGTACACATATAGGGATATAATTTACAAAAACAAGTCTTTTTTCATTCTTTTTGTATTGCCTGCATTGACAAGTAATCCTTGTAACATTCAACGAACGCAATGTACAGTACAATAGATTGTACGTCAGTATTATATCGGCACAAATTCTCGTCAATTTGCTTGGCAACTGCACTGCCCTACAAACTGTTAGTTTTCAATCAGCTGACGTCTTGGTATATGTAGGTCAATGTTGCTGTCTGTGAATTTTAAAAATGCGAGATTTCTTTTTTAGGATATTGGCTATGTGACAAAAACCTAACCCCCTCCCTCCCCCCTGTAACCACGCGTGGTCCTGTGATGACCCCCCTCCCGCCCCCCTGTAACCACGCGTGGTACTGTGATAACCCCCTCCGCCCCCTAAACGGGGCACGTGGTTTGGGTACGTTCCCTAACACGCCACAAAATATATTGTTATTGGCTGTTATTGTATTGTTTATTTTTATTAACCGTAAATGTACGTGCGGATTTCAGATCTCAATATTGTATTACATCTGACACGAACCAATCGCTATATTTGTTAGTGAATATATTTATAATTTACTAGCGGGCCCGGCAGACGTTGTCCCGCCCTGATTATAAAAAAAATCCTTAACAAATTATACACCAAAACGTTCCTCATGAATCACTTTATCCACTGGTGAAAACCGCTTGAGAATCCGTTCACTAGTTTTTGAGTTTATTGCGAACAGACAGACAGACACGCGGTAGGGGACTTTGTTTTATACTATGTAATGATTATATTACGCATTTTATACACTATTACTGTGATAGCTGTGGTAATCTGGTAATTAGGTATAGATTATTTACGGATAAGATAACTAGGGGGATTTACTAACAGCAGCAGTGTTTGATATTGTTTGCAGCAGTAGGGAATGAACTTACGACTAGAGCTTCGCCTCCTCCGCGGTGCAACAAGGGAGGCGCGGGACTGAGCAGCGCCGTCGCCAGGATGTAGGCGAGCGGGAGCGTCGTCGCCGCCAGCAGCGTCGCCAGCGCCCTCCCCGCCATCGGCCGCAGCCACACGCCCGCCAGGCACGCGCTCGGGTTCGCCATCGCGCCCAGCGTCACCGCCAGGTGGTACGCCCTGGCGCCGTACGGCATGCACGAGTACGACTGTATCGAGGGCAGCACTCCGTTGCTCAGAGCGTTCAACACCCCCATCAATACCAACACTAAGATCCACCGCGCAGACACCAGCGACGGCCGCTCCACCGACGCTTCATCGTCTTTCGCGCCCGCCGCCAACGACACCTTCTCCGAGTCGAACCCTTGATAATTGTTGACGGTCACAAAGCTGACGAGACTTGCTGCGGAAAGCCCACCGAGCATTAGCAAGAAAATCATCGAATCAAACCGCGGTGGCGGGTAGTGGGCGACCAGCGTCGAGTTGTTCTCCTCCGAGGGTAAACACTCCGGTTCCCCGCCGATGCCCTGCACGAGAGCTAAAATACTCGGTATGAAGCCGCTCAGACCCTCACCCACTAGGTAAGTAGCTAGATATATATCACGGAAATGTCTTAAGTACGGATAGAAGAGCACAGAGCTGGTACAACCGACCAGCGCCGCGAAAAACGTCAGCGCGAGGAATGCGACGGACCGCTCGGAACCACTTATCACAGATGTCCTTTCATAAAGAAACGCATTTAGTACTAGAGCTAGAGTCCCTATTGTAAGGAGTCCGTATATGTAGGGCGCGTCTGAGGCCTTCGGCATAATACGGTGCAGTACCGCGTATATTAGCATGCCTACATTAGCGAGCTGCACCGCGAGCGCCATCGAGGCAGGCAACGCCCACCCCTCCGGCAGCCGCTCCACCAGCAGAGGCAACTGCACGTACAGCCCGTTCACGCCAAGCCAAGTACCGATACCCCAACACGTCATCATCACGTCGAGCGTGATCCGCCGCTCTGCCCCCCACATCCTTATGTTGATGCCCTCCTCCTTCGCCAAACACGGAGACACTTCTTTATCCTCGTTTAACCTGCAGCAAGATACACCTACATTTAGACATTACGTGTCACGAGGAAAAATAACATTAACGAATACAGTTAGCAGACGTCTAGACACCGCGACTTGAACAATACAATAATATCGTAATATTCGAACTGATTGACTCGTATTAATAAATCGCAATCGCAATTATCTAGAATAAGATAAAGCAGTTTTGTAGCACGTACAGAGTTACTCAAATTAGTAATCAACAAACAATCATGGCTTATCCGTGAAATTTGTCTTTAATTCGTACCATATGGCTATAAAACAAATTTGATACCTAATGAATTATTTTATGCACTTGAAATCTATACAGATTATTGTAGATCAAATGGAATTATATGATTCTCATATGCTTATATTTTAATTTATGTAAAATAAATAATAATACACAAAAAAAGCAAACCATTACAACACAGTTGCAAGGTGTTATGTATATCTATTACGTAGTTAATATTCAACAACATGTCCATGTTGGAGATACACGCTCATATTAGTAGATATACTTACGTGGTGATATTGGAAACGTGGTAAATGGTGGTCGTGAAATTAACGCATTTTACTGTAACTGCGACTGCGACGAACAGATATTGGTAATAAACACTATTGGCCGGCTATCACCACCACACGTAAGATATCAAAGTTTAATTTAAAAAGCGAGTAGCGAGACGACACGTCGCGTCACAGCGCGCCACAACTAACCGTGAACTACCAACTCACTAACATATCTAATTGTTGAACAATAAACATGTCCTTACATTTTTATTACATTCTATAAAACATATATTTTTCTTTACTTTTCTTTTTATGACATAGTAAAAAGCTATAAACGATCAGTAAGTGTTTTTTAACACAAACTATGTAAATAAGTAATAGGCTAAGATGAGCTCCAGCAAACTGAAATATAAACTAGGACTTACAGTTTTGTGACTTTACTATCTATAGCTAAAGTTAGTAGTTAGTAGTATTAAGTGAATACTTAAGAAAACCACCTCGCAAGGAGACCCTTCGTTAATAATTTGTTGTATCCCAGTAAATTGTAAGACCAATATGTAGAAAAAACATAAAAAAAATAACTGAATATAAAAATTGTCACAAATACAAGAAACCGATAAAATTAATGAAATTACGAGTTTTCGTTGAATTAACTTCTGTACGACAGCATGAACTAAATAATTGTTATCACTTAGGTACATTTACCAATTAACAACAAAACTATACATATGTCTGTGAAGTTGGCGTACAAAGATATCGGAATCGTGAAACAAAAATGAGTTCTGATATTCAAATCAATAGTTCTGAAGTTCCTGAAATTTAGAAAAATAGTTTCGCATATTAAAGACCCATAAGGACATAAGACATATGAGGGTGCCAACTTCACGCAGCATACAAAGGTAGTGACAGAGGAGTTCTGGGCTCCTTTACAATAGTTCTGAAATTCTTTGCAATATAAGCAATAGTTCTGCATAATTAAAGCCATGGCAGCCCATTGCAAATTACACTACATAGTGTAAGTATGCAAAAAAAATCAACTTTCGATTTTTGAATAGATCTTCAATGGGCTGCCATGGCTTTAATTATGCAGAACTATTTCTCACACTGCAAAGAACTCCAGAACTATTGAAAAGAAGCCCAGAACTCCCTTCAGAACTCTTCTGTCGCGACTCTTGTATGGTGCGTGAAGGTGGCACCCCCATATGTCTTATAGGGTTTTAATATGCGGAACTATTTCCTAAATTTAAGGAACTCCAGAGCTATTGATTTGAATATCAGAACTCATTTTTAACCGACTTTAAAAAAAGGAGGAGGTTATCAATTCGACTGTATTTTTTTTTTTTTTATGTTTGTTACCTCATAAGTTTGGTCTGGGTGAACCGATTTTGATGATTCTTTTTTTATTTGAAAGCTGGTGCTTCCCGTGTGGTCCAGTTCCGACAACGGCATCCAGTGCAAAACCGTATAAGTTTTAAATTTGCATTAATTATGTAAACGACAAATAGACGAATAACTCAATATCACGCTAACCGATTTCGATGATTCATTTTTTATTGGAAAGGATGTACTTCAAGGATAGTTTGATGAGAATTTGGTTAGGTTCTGATCATGGGATCCGTGACAAAGTAAGAAAACTTTCAAGAAACGAGCCTACTCCTTTCTTAAGGGCCGGCAACGCATCTGTGTTTCCTCTCGTGTCGCAGGTGTCCATGGGCGACCGTGATCACTTACCATCAGGTGACCCGTATGTTCGATTGCCACCAATATTATAAAAAAAACTTTTCAATTCTTAGGAGGCTATTGTGCTTATGTTTGTTGCTGTGTTGCAACATGACGCAAGCATTGTAATTACATTACTTAAGGTGTATTATGTGTGAAACGATGGTAGCCGAGTTGGTGGTAGAAACTATCGCGGATTATTGATAAGGTTGCGTTCGTACCAAACGTTACTTATTGTACAACCAATTGAAATCATATCGCATACCATACCGATAGATACCATACCGCAAAAATGCGCATATTTTGATATACTTAAGGCGGAACGGAGTTCGCGGGCACTGCTAGTAAAATATATTTATGTACACTAAAAATGGAAAAATAAAGTAAATTTTCAAAAAAAAGTATTAACCGACTTCAATATCAATCAAAAACCCATAAGGCACTAAAAAGCGGAAAATAAATAGTTTATCAAATTAACCAAATTAAATAAAACATATGAATATGTGTGCTACCTAGAGATGTATTGGAAGTCGGTGCAAACCGAAAATCATATCATCTACATAGGTACAAAGTTTAAGTCCACTCTCGCGTCTCTGTAATACATTTCTACCTGGAACAAATTTGAAATTTCGGTTGGCACCGACTTCCAATACATCTCTAGGTAGCACACATATTCATATGTTTTATTTAATTTGGTTAATTTGATAAACTATTTATTTTCCGCTTTTTAGTGCCTTATGGGTTTTTGATTGATATTGAAGTCGGTTAATACTTTTTTTTGAAAATTTACTTTTTGTTTCACGATTCTGATATCTTTGTACGCCAACTTCACAGACATCAAAACTATCTGATACACTAGGACAGCAAAAAGTAAACACTTAAAATTAAGTATAAATCGTTCCATTTCATGCAACAGTACTGAATCCATCCGATTTCATACATTTTATATTTCCGTACAATTATCGAACGGTATTAATTATAACGAGAAGTTTGATTCATTAGCTGTGCAACGCGAGAGACATCATATACAACTGATAATTACCAGGAACATTTAATGAAAATTGAAAAGATATTGATTTTTCTGGGGTTTAAGAAATTTGAAACCTTAGAGCTACTGCCAGTGATTTGGAAAAGACTCCGTTGCGTCTTCGAGAAAAGTCGACTAGAAATTCGATGTCATACTTCTATATAACTTTATTCGGCCATAACTTATGAAGTCTCACGACAGGACATACGACAATAATTTGCAGAAATCGAAACTAAAGTATATATAATTAGTACATCATTATAAATCTGTAGATATAGTAATGAAAAACCCATATATGTATTTCGATTTAAGCTTATTTGTTTATCATAAATAAATCATAGAATTTTTATTGTACATATCTTTCCTATGTTTGGGATAAAGAGAACGAAATAATTGTTGAGAACACAAACGCCATTCAAGGTAGCGAAGTAATTATTTGTATAAAACATTTTAACCGTACAATAACGTTTTTTAAATTATGTTATTAAGGTTATCGAGAGGTTTATTGTGATACGAAGCTCATCAAAACACTAATCAGTTTGTTTAAAGAGCCTTGTTTGGTTTCAGCTGTCACAGATCACTTCTCATCTCGCATACTACGTCTGAACTAACATAGTATTTACGTATAGTAAACAAACAACTTCGAATAACAGCTAGCAGAATGATTATTCACTTATTTATTTATTTATTTATAAAGTAAAGTGCATGACGGTGATAAATAGTTTTACAGTTTTGTTATAAAGAACAGAACCACTCTGTGGCTCTATTACTCCAATAACTGCGTTGTTTAGCAATTGAGAAATAAAAAAGTAAGGTATTATTTTACAAAACTGAACATTACCAACGCATTTTAACAAACGCTGACTTAACACCAGTTGCGCTTGAAAAAGAAAGTGTCTACATTGGTCTATTATTATATTTAATAAAGAGTCCAAATACTTTTTAAAGTCTCACACTTCATTCATCACATAGATTTAAATCTATACTAGCGGGTCCGGCGGACGTTGTCCTGCCCTAATAATAAAAAAAGAAATTATACCTAAACCATCTTCACGATTCACTTTATCTACTGGTGAAAACCGCACGAAAATCCGTTCAGTAGTTTTTGAGTTTATCGCGAATCGACAGACAGGCAGACGTGGCAGAGGAGTTTGTTTTATAATATTTAGTGAATCAATTTATTCAACTTTGGTAGCTTTACAAGAGACGTTAACAACTAATTTCTGTTTTTTGATCACACATGAATGCTACTAAATAATGTAGAATAATAGTATTAAAAAACAAACACGCTAGATAACTGCATGCCTCGAAATATAACTGAACAAATATTTACACTTACAAATAAATCTAGGCCACCAAACACGGCGCACGACGCCGCGCAACAAAAACTAGACAAATATTTATATTAATAACTGTAATTATACATTCTCGCCGTCTTCACAGCACTTGAAGTTTCCAAATAGGAAACAAAAAGCACGGGCCTTTTAGTAATAGATCGTGAAATGCAGGCATAAGTTAAAAAATCACTGAAGTAATGAAATTAAACCTCTCATTTTACTGTCAGTGAAGAATATATTTGTGAAAACTGGGAGCAATCGTGCTATATGTACTACAGACTGATAACTTGACTAAAACAATTAGTGCCAATTAAATAACTAATTACTTTGATCTGGACATAGCTACCTATTCTTATGCGTACACAATACAGAATAGAGCGTTACGCTCTACAGGCTCTACGTTAAAATAGCATCTTCGACCACATCACCTATCAAGATATATTTCAAGGCATAGCACAAACAAATAAGTATAACGTCCACCTGATTTGATATAATCTCTTTTTTCTTAAAACGGATGTTACAGTGAGCGCAGTCTTAAGGCTAGTCTAAATACAGATAGTGTGCGAATGCGTATCCCCAGCCACATCCTTCAGGCCGGAACACAGTACTACAGTATTCTATGGTGGTGGTGTTCGCGTAGCTGTGTCTTGAAAAACTTCTATCACTAACCAAACGCTAAAGTTATATAAAAAAAAAATTATGTGTTCTGATTTTTAACAGTTGTGTTTGAGAGTCATACACATCCCTTGTTTCTGGCTCAGTAAGACCAATAATAGTTGTTTTACGTAATAGTGTTTGGTTACAACAAGTCCCAAAGAACATTACCGATTTTTTTAATAGCGAGTTCAAGCACCTTGTCAAGCGGGTTTTGATTTCTTAAGGCTAGATAGAATGAATCAATATGTGAACGATGGTGATATTTGGAAATAATATCCCCCACTCTGTGCATACGCCACAAACGAGAAAAAGATGAACCATATCGAGTTTTATGCTGGTTCTTCTTGATGACTGGGTTGTATGTCGGAACCGATGGTAATTTTGATGCTCATAAACACCTTCTCACGGCCTAAATTGAATATCTTTGATTTGACTAAACTTTGTAGATTCATCAACAAGAATCAGCTCATGTTATAGAAAACCCAACTGTAATATTTGTTATTGTGTTAATTTGATACAATGACGTATCAATTGGGAATCAATGATTGGAACAATTGGTAAATGTTGAAGTCTGAAGCAGTACAATTGATACAAACGATGTCTGTCAGAAGGAGCTATCGCGTAACTCGCTCCACACAATCAACACACTTACAGTATAGGTTTCCTTAATTTACGGTTGCTGACAGTCCGTTGTAGTAGTTATCTCCATATTTCGGTTAATAGCTACCTACTGTGAGTAGTAGCACTGCAATAAAATATGAAAGAAAATGAAAACGGTGGAATATTCTGATTATATTAATGAAATGAGTGTGTACTGTCTCTATAACAATTTAACCCAAAAACCTATTAAATGATTTTTATGGAATTCAGTACACGGAAAGCACATCTCAATTGATTGTAAGTTAGAAATTTAGAATTGTCAAACATATTTTTAAAATAGTAAAAAAAGTTATGGCAGTCGTAACGACTGCCGACAGAAGTAAAAACTCAGTACAATAGAATCTTCTATTATGAAGTTTATGAATTATGAAGTTCTATTATGAACTTTTAAATTATTATAGTGTTAATTTCACAATAATTATATATAGTTTATAGTTAATATATAATGGGCTGCACAGTCTCAATACAAAATATCAATATTAGATATACACAGGCCCCTATACTACTGCTACAAGTGCAATACGATCGGTCACGCTTACTATCATGTCATCACAGGAAATTATTAATTTATTTCCTGTCAAAAATGCTGTTGAGCGGCAACATGCCTAAAGAATTATTCGCTTCAAAAAAAATTTCCTTCTCAACCACGGATATACAAAAGCCCAAGATGCATACTTAACGTCTCACAGCCGGCACACAAAAATGAGTGCATAATTTTGGATTATATAATAACTACTTGAAATCATTCAGGTAAGGATACATTTGCAAAATCATAAGTTTATATAGTCTCACATTGTTTGCGTCCTTGTAAAAACAACTTTAAACCATTCAAGTAAGGATACATTTGCAAAATCATAAGTTTATATAGTCTCAGTCGTTTGCGTCTCTGTAAAAACAACTTTAAATCATTCAGGTAAGGATAAATTTGCAAAATCATAAGTTTATCGGATAACTATAACATATGTATATTGGGGATTTTTTGCGGCCGGTTTTGAGAACTACTTTTATTCGAGACTGTGTGTCTTGGGTTATTTGTCAATGTTCACCACAGATTTTGATCTTGTACATAAGTATATGACATTTAATATTTAATAGACTACAAAAATCTCAATAATATGTTTATGTTTTAAAAAAGATATGAATGACTAAGTATAGAATCTTATTTAATTCTAAATCAAATTTGATTATGTATATGGAAAATATAAGTCATACCAACATTGGTTCAGTATAAGAATTATCAATATTAGAGAGAGAGCACTTCCCGCCACTGACTGGCTGCTGATCCGCACACCTCAATACCTAGCAAAACGGCGACAATCGTTAGGTTCTTCAGAACCTTCATTATGCGTATGTTAACGTTATAGAATGCAAAAAGGAACTGAAACACGCTTTTTAATATCAGCAACACAATAGTGATGCCCTTGGTGTAGTAGTTGTCCATAGGCAACTGTAACCATTTACCATCAGGTGGACCTTGTGCCTGTTTGTTACCTTTTGGTACAAGATACTAACGGTATTATTTTTCTCAATAAGTCTGTTGTTTTCTGAACTGATTGTATGCTGATGATGGTAGGTAACTGATGGTAGTTTTGACATTAATCTTTTCTTCACAAAAATTAAATTATTTTCAACTACTACCGGTTTTGATAAAATTTTATACATATATAAAAAATGTACATAATTTCAAAATTGGTAGGCTATGACAATACAGACTAATATATATTTTTTTTATTGTGAAGGAAATATCTTTGACAGAGTTAAATTTCACTTAACCTCAACTGATCTTGATGAAATTATATATGTTATACCAAAATTGAAAAAATAATAAAATACACTCATACATTAGTCAAATAAAATAATTCTTAAAAAATAATATCTACATAAGAAACGCATGCCAAACTTCAGGTAGCTTCTAGTTTATATATATTAATATCAAACAGATCATTCTCTAAATGAGGTTTTTTGAAAATCTATTCTATTTAGATACTATAATTGTATTGAAGTAGTATACTAAAATAATTGAGTTAATTATTTTTATTTATTTAG